>NW_021025214.1:1279584-1336417 GCF_004153795.1 Camellia sinensis
TGTAAAGCTGAGGAGGAAACTGCTAGCCATCTCCTTCTGTTCTGTCCCTTTTCGTGGAATGTTTGGTCTAAAATCATGGTCTGGTGGGGAATTCAGTGGGTAATTCCAGGCTCGGTTGATGACCTGATGCATTGGTGGTTGGGGTGGAAATCTAGGAAAAAGGCAAAGCAAGTCTGGAGAGCTATCTTCATCTCTGTCATTTGGTCTCTGTGGAGATATAGAAATGACTGCACGTTTAACAACACCCAACCTGATATTGAGGAGTTGTGTGAGGTAATAAAGGTAAGAGTGGCCATATGGGTAAAGTACTATGGGATGGGATGTGCATACTCTATTCATGAGATTATTGCAAATATCAAATGGGTGAGCCAACATATTTAAGGGTGATAGTTTGTATAGCATTGGCTTGCTGTTGGGGGAGTTGCTGCTGTCTGCTGGGGAGTTATCTGCTGTCTGCTGCTGTCTGCTGGTTGCTGTTGGCTCACCCATTTGCTGTTTGCTGCTGTTGAGGGTGGTGTGTTTGCTGCTGTCTGATGGGGGTTTGGGTGTATCTAGCTACTGTTGGAGTATTTGGCTCAAGTCTGTTTTGGGTATTGGTTGTCTCTCTGCTGGCCAAGGTTTGAGTTGGTCTGCCAAGGATTGAGTGGCCTGTGGTATTCCTGTTACTGCTCTGGAGTGTCATGCTGTTGTGTGGTCATTATGGTGCACATGCTCATTCTCACATTGCTGCTGATATTTATTGGATGTCTAGTGGACCCCCATCTGCCCAAATAGCATCACTACCCCGCTGAGTCCTCGGAAGACTTACAACGAAATCCATAGTGACATGCTCCCACTTCCACTCAGCAATAGGAAAGGGTTGCAATAAACCCGCTGGCCTCTGATGCTCGGCCTTCACTTGTTGACAAGTAAGGCACTTCGACACAAAGACAGCTACATCTCTCTTCATACCCCGCCACCAAAACTGGCGACCCAAATCACGATACATCTTAGTGCCTCCTGGATGCACCGCAAGACGTGAATGATGAAACTCTCGGAGTACTTCCTCTCGGCAAGACTCCGGCACACACAGACGGTCTCGGTATCTCACACTCAAGTCGAGATACACCGCCGAACCCTTCTCAGCCTTTCCATTTGAGATCTTCTCTCGGAGGGATTCTACCTCAAGGTCACCTCTTTGTGCCTCTAACACTCTAGTCACAAGTGTAGGCTGCGCAACAACAGAAAACAAGGCCACAGCCTCAACAGATTCGCCCAGATGCAAATCAAACTCACCAAGTACACCCAACATCCCCCATTCCCGGATGGCTATACAAGCTACATCACTAATGGATTTCCTACTAAGGGCATCGGCCACAACATTGGCCTTCCCCGGCTGATAGTGCAACTCAAAATCATAGTCCTCAATGAACTCCATCCATCTCCTCTGCCTCAAATTCAAGTCTCTCTGTGTAAACAAATACTTCAAACTCTTGTGGTCTAAGAACACCTTGAACCTCTCACCATAAAGGTAGTGCCTCCAAATCTTCAAGGCAAAGATCACTGCCGCTAACTCTAGGTTGTGTGTAGGATAATTCTTCTTGTGAATTTTCAATTGACGTGAGCCATAAGCTACCACTTTCCCCTCTTGCATCAACACACAACCCAAACCCTCTCGTGAGGCATCACAATAAACCGCATAACCCAACCCTCTCTCTGGAATAATCAAAACCGGTGCGGTGGTCAATCTAACCTTCAGCTCTTGGAACGAATTTTCACAAGTCTCACTCCACACAAATTTGACTCCCTTCCGAGTCAATCTAGTTAATGGCGAAGCTAACCTGGAGAAATCCTTCACAAATCGACGGTAATACCCAGCTAATCCCAGAAAACTGCGGATCTCAAACACACTCTTAGGATGTGCCCAATCTTGCACTGCCTCAACCTTGGATGCATCAACGGACACCCCTTTTCCAGATACCACGTGGCCTAAGAATTTGACTTTCCTCAGCCAGAACTCACACTTCCCAAATTTGGCATATAGCCTATGGGCTCTAAGCAACTCAAGCACCACTCTCAAGTGTTCCTCGTGCTCCTCCTCTGAAGGTGAGTAAATCAGGATGTCGTCCACGAAAACGACTACAAAACGGTCTAAGAATTCCCGGAAGATCCGATTCATCAAGTCCATAAAGACTGACGGTGCGTTGGTAAGCCCGAATGGCATCACCAAAAACTCATAATGGAACAGACACCCTTTCCCTGGAAACCACGTGGCCTAAAAACTTGACTTCCCTCAGCCAGAACTCACACTTCCCAAATTTGGCATACAGCCTATGGGCTCTAAGCAACTCAAGCACCACTCTCAAGTGTTCCTCGTGCTCCTCCTCTGAAGGTGAGTAAATCAGGATGTCATCCACGAAAACGACTACAAAACGGTCTAAGAATTCCCGGAAGATCCGATTCATCATGTCCATAAAAGACTGACGGTGCGTTGGTAAGCCCGAATGGCATCACCAAAAACTCATAATGGTCATACCGCGTACGGAATGCCGTCTTAGGAATATCCTCCTCCCTGACCCTCAACTGGTGGCAACCCGATCTCAAGTCTATCTTAGAGAAACAACGGGAACCCTTCAACTGATCAAACAGATCATCTATACGGGGCATAGGGTACTTATTCTTGACCGTAGCCCGATTCAACTTCCGGTAGTCTATACACAATCTCAAGGCACCATCTTTCTTTTTAGCAAAGAGGGCTGGTGCTCCCCACGGCGAAACACTAGGGCGAACAAAACCCTTATCTAGCAATTCCTGGAGCTGAACTTTCAACTCAACCAACTCTGCTGGGGCAAAACCGTAAGGTGCCATAGAAATCGGCGCCGTGCCGGGCACTAGATCAATAGAGAACTCAATCTCTCGGTGAGGTGGCAAATTAACAAGGTCTTCGGGAAAGACATCTGAATACTCACAAACCACCCCCGGTAACACAAGCTGGGTCTCACCACACTCACCACTCTCAAAGCTAGCAAGTAGACCACTAAGCTCACTCCGCCCTCGCGAATCATACCCCGGTAGTTAGATATTCAGACTCGGATTTTGCGGGTTGTCAAGATTCCAGAAAATCCACTTTAGGATATATCTATCTGCTAGCAGGCGGTGCTATTTCATGGAAAAGCATCAAAGAGATGATAATTGCATCGTCAACAATGGAAGTAGAGTTTATAGCATGCTTTGAAGCAACATCACAGGCTATTTGGTTAAGGAATTTTATCACAAGGCTTCGAATTGTGGATTCAATTTCTAGGCCATTAAAGGTTTACTGTGATAATTCAGCTACGGTTTTCTTCTCTAACAATAACAAAAGTGGCAACCAAAGCAAGCATATTGACATAAAGTATCTTATTGTTCGAGACCGTGTTAAGAAGCAAGAAGTCAACATTGAGCATATTAGTACCAATATGATGGTTGTAGATCTCATGACCAAAGGTCTTTCTGTAAAGGTGTGAACCGATCAGATTTTGATTTCGTCACTTTTCTTGAGTTTTCACCCCTGTAGGCCCCTGATCCACCTGCTCACCCCTCGGAGCATACGACTGCTGCACTGACTGGGACGACGAAGCTCCCGGATTGGCCCTCGAGGCCTGCACAGACTGAGCTGGCTGAAATCCCTACGTCTGTCTAGAACCAAACGCTCCTGAAGTGGCACTCAACTATGGGCAGAACCTCTTCAGGTGCCCAGGCTATCCACACTGATAGCAAGATAAGGGCTGCCCTCTGCCCAAACCCTGACCCTGCGGTCTAGCTGAAGAAGAAGTAGCTCTCTGACCTCCGCCCTTCTGCGGGTAAACCGAAGACTTGTGACCCAGCTGGCCACAGGTGAAGCAAGTCAAACCTCCCTGATTACCTCTCCCCGAGCCTCCACTCGGCACCGAAAAGGTTGATCTAGTAACTCCACCCTGAGACTGCTGAGGGTTATAACCCCTCTGTCTCCTGCCATCACCCTGACCCTCCTGGCCCCTCTTGGAGCCTCTGTGCTTCTCCTCGTCCTCCTCCTACAACATAAGCTCCATATGAGCTGCAGCATCCACTAAATGTCTATACTCTCGGATGTAAGACCCACCAACCCTTAACTTGAGGCCCCGCCTCAACTTCCGCCCAAACTCATAACAACGGCGTTCTTCGGACGCCACCAACTCAGGTGCAAACCTCGACAAACTAGTAAAAGTGGCCTCAAACTCTGCCACAGACATACCCTACTGATTAAGCAGGCTAAACTGATCCCTTAGCTTCTCCCTAGCAAAACAGAAAAGTACCTCTCACTTCCAGTTTTATATTTTTCAATTTAGTCCCCAATATAATACTGTGTATTCAATGGTTACTATATTTGGCATTCGTGATGTTTTTGTTGGACTCAATGGGGAGATTTTTTTGAGTTGTAACATATAATTATTTTTTTATGAGAAGAATCATAGAAAAAGAACGAAATCTTTATTGATAATGTTGGAAATTGGGCCGGGTATTGGACCCGGATTTGGGCGCCCAAGTGGCATGACCCATGGCCCATTCAAATCACTCATGTAATTTCAATTTCTATTTATCCTGTTAGAATAACCCACTATCTCCAACCACTCTATCTTATCCTATTAGGAGATAGGGATGTAAGATTATATATATATGATCTATTTAATAGATATTAGATACGTTATGTTGATTTACCCATAATGTAACGCCCTCAAAATAATAACATTAACCCATCAATATAGACATGCATTGATATATAAAAGCTCCACTTTCTTCTATTCATCAGAGTTTCATTACCTAAAGTATTACATGTTAACAACAAAAGCAAATGCCCTATGGGCTTACAGCTTTCCAAGTTAACACTTGGTTACAACAAAAGAGTACTAACTCATTTACACATTAAGCCCTTGGCTTGAATATACATGTAATGCATCAAAGAAATAAAACAACAAAAGTCCGCCCGCCTCTAGCCTCCCAAGTTACGTCCTTGGAGGTGGCAAACTACCTGTACCTGAAAATGATATTCCCATATAGGGTGAGCCACAGCCCAGTAAAAATACACTAAACCAAATATGGACAATGACTAAAAGATTAGCAGTTGATAGATGGCCAACACTGATACTTTCCCTTATCACACTTTACAGTTTCATGACATACAAGTCCATGTTACAATCAAGCATACAAGCTATATCACGTACCAACAGATAAGCATACAAGCTATATCACGTACCAACAGATAAGCATACAAGCTATATCACGTACCAACAGATAAGCATACAAGCTATATCACGTACCAACAGATAAGCATACAAGCTATATCATCACTTCCACAGATATGCATAAGAGCACTATCACACTTCCAATGACAAGCATATGAGCTCTGTCAACACATTACTAGATAAGCATATGAGCTCTATCTATGGAGTCCGTCCCCTATCTCCTCCCAACAACATCCGGTTTAGAGGTCCATCCCCTATCTTCCCCTAAACCGTGGAGTACATCCTCTATCTCCTCCAACACAACACAATGCATATAAACAATAATTATACACCTCATCACACAACACATAAATTTAATGTATTTTTTCAACCGTCATACTCAATGACATATTCCAGTGATTAGTTTCAGTTTGCCTAATCATCATGCATTGTCTACAACAATCAAGACTATCCTCCACCGATAGCCCAAAGTAGTTATTTCTATACAGAAAATAAATTCAACAATGGATATATAATCGACATTTCAACTAGGTGAGCGATAAATAATCCAACTACACCCTTTAATCCCATATCTTTCCAAATCAATTCCTCATTTCCCATAATTAATTGTGCAAATTAATTAACCAATGTAATTAGGGTATTTTCCATAATTAAGATTACAACCCTTAGGTTCCATTTTCATTAATGTTTTAATATTAATTTCACTTTTCCAAGCCAAACATGCATCTAGGTTTTATATAGCTAAAACCCCAACTATTGTAAATCTACACAAAAGCCCCAAACTTTCACAAAATTACCAAACCAACCCCAACATCCCAAAATACTAAAATTTAAAGACAAAGCCCATAGTGAGGAGTAGGTTATCCCTACCTCAAAGAGTGACACCCAATCAAGAAGATGAAGAAAACGAAAATGCTCTAAACCACGAATTTCTCGGATCAAAAGATAGCCCACGACGATTAACAACTCTTTTATAAAGGCCATAGGTGAGGAAATCACTCATACTAGATCAATACCTAGAGAGAAGTCAAGGTTTTAGAGAGAGGAGCTCTCAAAATGGGTTTTAGGAAAAGTAGGAGAGAGAAAGGAAAGTAAAAAGTGATTTAAAATCACCCAGCGGATAACTCATATACGCATGGCCCGCTCGAGCGGAGAACACAACGCTCAAGCGCCAAGAACAAAAATCTGAACACGCTCGAGCGCAATAAGGCCCGCTCGAGCGCCAAGACACAAGAATAAAGCACTTCCGCTCGAGCGCGAAAACCAGTCCGCTCGAGCGTAGATCTCCCTTTCCCAGAACTTATACCCAGAAAGTACTACCCGCTCGAGCGCCACCAAACCCGCTCGAGCGCTGCCGCTCGAGCGTAAACAAACCCGCTCGAGCGTAAAAAACACATCTGCAGAAGTTTTGTAGGAACACGAAATACTGGAGGTGTGCAATCCCCGCTCGAGCGCAAGAAGACCCGCTCGAGCGGATCGCCTAAAAACTGGACGACAAGGAATTGTAACCAAGGCCTAACCAACCTGTAACAACCCTGCTCAAAACATCCGAAAACTCAATCAAGTGGAATTAAAGGACGGCAATAAGATGGATACCACTACCAACTTCACGGAACCTAGTCCGGAACACAACAGAACAGTAGAGGGACAACCGGGATCGCTATACATGACATTTTTTCCCATACTATCTCTCTCTAACTCTCTTCCATCAGAGAACGATCTAGCCTTTGCACTGTGAATAGAGTGGGTGATACTCATACTGTGGTATCACTCCATTGCTGGGTGTTCTTAGTTCGTGATTAAAGAAGCACGCGATTTACCGGCAAAGTTCTTCGTTTCGGATTCTATCACACAAGGTATGGCCTGAATCCTTTTACCTGCTGTGTTATATATATGTTACATTGGTATCAGAGTCATAAATGGGTATTTTCATGCTTGTTTTTTGTGCATTAAAATATGTATAAATTTATATATATACACACATGATATATGATGAAAAATTAATATTTTTCAGAACTTTTTCCGATCAACCTGAAATTTAGGTATTTTGTAATATATTTCACGTAGAATATATCTGCCAAGTTTCATGAAAATCAAACAGTCGAATTTTGAGAAAAATAGAGATTCATATTTAATTTTTCGTAACTTTGATTGCTGGCTGGTTTCACATGATTTGTTTTTTATGTTATGAAAATTATATCTATGGAATCCTTGTTTCGATACCTTCGAAATGGTATATTATGGGCCTGATTCCAACTTACAGTTGATGAGAAAAAGCAAACCCTTATTTGGGTTCGTTTTGCGTTTTTTGGTGGCTTAAGGAAGGAGATGAAGTGAAGATTTTCTGAACTTCCACTCTCATTAGAGAGAGAGTGTGCTACACTCCATTATTTGTGTTTGTTAAATGATATTTTTGAGTCTACCAATATTTTTATTTCAAAAAATGGAGTCCGACAGTGCTAAAATTGGACTAGAAAACACCCTGGAAGGCAGTGCGTGATCCGTGCTTGTAACCCTTATTTATGGAACAGGCATAGAAACGTTACTCCCCTAGTTTCACACAATCTACTAACTTTTGTACTGATAATTGCAATAATTCTCTTGGTCGATTCTTTATTTAAAATTATTAAAGAAAATCAACAGTTGACATTTAATATTCTTATTGCAACCAGCTTACTTTCGAACTTTCTTTAAAATTCCTTCTTCCATCCAATTCACACGAATATTAGGAGAATATGTTCCCTAAAAAAAAATTATGACATACTTTTATTAACATAATCAATCACATAAAACTTCAACCAATAAGCACTTTATTAAAACTAAAAAATTAACATGATTTTGGTGGCTAAAGTATGCACTTGATGTCACTCTAATCCCTAAATGTGTACAAAAATGCTCTCCATATCAAAAGCTATTCGAATTCATCATTATATTTAAGGGTATTTTTGGAACAAATATTACAGTTAAAAAAAAAGAAAAGAATTAAAAAAAAAAACTTTTGGCCTCTAAAATTTACCCTCAGTGTTATTATTCTAATTTCGTATTTATTAATTTAGTCCCCAATATAATACAGTGTATTAAATGGTTACTATATTTGGCATTCGTGATGTTTTTGCTGGACTCAATGGGGTGATCTTTTTGAGTTGTGACATATAGTTGTTTTTTCATGAGAATAATCATAGAAAAAGAACGAAATCTTTGTTGATAATGTTGAAAATTGGGTCGGGTATTGGACCCGGATTTGGACACCCATGTGGCATGACCCATGGCCCATTCAAATTACTCATATAATTTGAATTTCTATTTATCATGTTAGGATCACCCACTATCTCCATCGAATCTATCTTATCCTATTAGGAGATAGGGATGTGAGATTACATGTATCTGATCTACTTAATAGATATTAGATACGTTATGTTGATTTACCCATAACATTTTTTCCCATACTGTCTCTACTCTCTCCCATCAGGGAACGATCGAGCCTTTGCACTGTGAATAGAGTAGGTGATACTCATACTGTGGTATCACTCTATTGCTGTGTGTTCTTAGTTCGTGATTAAAGAAGCATGCAATTTACCAACAAGTTTCTTCATTTCGAATTCTATCACACAAGGTATGGCTTGAATCCTTTTACCCGTTACTGTAACACCCTCAATATTAGACGTACTGGCAATCAACCATAAGATCCATAATCATAAGGAAATAATACATTTTCATTCATCAGAGTCTTTTTACAAATGATAGTATATGTTAATAACAAAAGAATGCCCTATGGGCTTACATCTTTCGAAGTAATAACTTGGTTATAACAAAAGAAGAGCACTAACTCTTTACATATAAAGCCCTCAGCTTGAATTTACAAGTAATTACCAAAACAAAATAACAAAACACGGAGCCTTCAACTCCTAAACCTCCCAAGCTAAGACTTTGGAGGTGGCATGTCCCCTGTACCTAAAATTGGTGTCCCAAGAAGGGTGAGCCAAAGCCCAGTAGAGATATGCTAAACCAAATATGAGAAATAACTAAAACATTGACATCCGATAAATGCTTAATACATGTATACCATCGTACATCATTTCCATAAACCAACAACATTGACATTCATCTTTTAACCCGGTTTCATTTCTATTTCCAATTCACTTTATTGACATGGTTTGTTTATTCAAATAATTCAAATGAGACTACAACTCACAATAACAACACTTCAATTCATCAATAATTCAAAATGAGACTACAACTCATATTATCAACACTTCAATCATCTACACCATTCAGATGTACACAAGGTTTCGGGACTTTCACCCTGGACACTCCGGCCAACTTAGTTATCAATGGAGTCCATCCCCTATCTCCTCCCAAACAATGGAGCACATCCCCTATCTCCTCCCAAACGATGGAGTACATCGCCTATCTCCTCCCAAACAATATACATATGCAATGTATTTAAACACTTTATCATATACAATGATTAATTAAAACACATATTCAATGTGTTAATCCAACCGTCACATTCAATGACATATTCCAATTGATTAGTTTCAATTTACCTAATCATCATGCAATTCTACAACAATCATGGCTATCCTCCACCGATAGCCCAAAACAGATATTTCTAAATAGATAAATAAATCAAACTGATAAACTAACACATTTTTGATAAGTGAGTGACTTATCAATCCAACCACACCTTTTAATTACATTTTCTCCCAATTTCATCGTTTCTAACCCAATTACATATTTTCACAACCAATTCTATTATTTTGAAAAATAAATTATTTAATCCCAATCAGGGCATTTTTCCCATTTTTTTCAAACATCAGCCCTAAGGCTCAGTCTCATCAATTTTTACACAAGAGAGTCCCAACTCAAGACTTTACATACACAATGAACCCAAAATTAGAAAACCCCTCTTTCATAATTTCAATCTCAAACCCTAACGTCACCCAAACTTCCCAAATCCTAGCATTTATACAAAATGCCCAGCATTTATGTTAAAACTTAAAACAAGGAGTAGATTATCCCTACCTCAAAGTTAGGAGCCCAAAGGAGAAAGAAAGAAACTTGAAGATGCTCCAAAACCAACCTTTTTCGGATCAAAGTGAAGCCCACACCAAGCTCTATCTTTTATACAAAGGGACTAGGGTAGAGAATCTCCAAGACAAGGTGTATTTGTAGAGAAAGAGAGAGTTGGGAGAGGGAGAGAGTTGGATCTAGGCTTTGGAGTGGAAAAGGGAATGAAAAAGTGATTAAAATCACATTGCTGCGACCTAATATAATTAAGGCTCACTCGAGCAAAGAAGTGGTTGCTCGAGCAACCAGACACAAAAGAACCTCGCTCAATCACATTAAGCGTCGCTCGAGCGAACAGTGCAAAGCTTCAGGTCTGCAACGCAAAAGCACGCTCGAGCGTAAGAGTTCTCGCTCGAGCAAAGGAACTCAAAACATAGGGCTCGCTCGCTTGAGCGCAAGAAAGCTCGCTCGAGCGAAGAATATCAACCTTCAGGTCCAACTGAGACGCAGACGCATGCTCGAGTGCAACAATGCTTGCTCGAGCGAAGAGACACACCACAGAAAGCTCGCTTAAGCATAAGAACCTTTGCTCGAGCGAAGAACAAAAACTCTGGGCAGTAACCATTTATTCCAACACACAACCAACCTGTTCCAAACTCACGAAACACATCCCAAAATTCAAATACAAAGAATTAAAGGATGGAAATGAGATACAGACAACAACAACAACCATGGAACCGAGTTTGGAATACAATAAATAATAGAGGAAAATCGGGATCGCTATAGTTGCGTTATATATATCTTACATTGGTATCAGAGCTATAAATGGGCATTTTCGTGCTTGTTTTTTATGCATTAAAATATGTATATAATTATATATATATATATACACACATGATATATGCATGAAAAATTAATATTTTTCTGAACTTTCTCCGATCAACCTGAAATTTGCATATGTTGTAATATATTTCATGTAGAATATATCTACCAAGTTTCATGAAAATCCAACAGTCAGATTTTGAGAAAAATGGAGATTCATATTTAATTTTTCGTAATTTTGATTGCATGCTGCTTTTACATGCTTTGTTTTTATGTTATGAAAATTATATATTTGGAATCTTTGTTTCGATACCTTCGAAATGGTATATTATGGGCCTAATTCCGACTTACGGTTGATGAGAAAAATCAAACCCTAATTTGGGTTCCTTTTGTGTTTTTTGGTGGCTTAAGGAAGAAGATGAAGTGCAGAGTTTCTGCACTTCCACTCTCATTAGAGAAAGAGTGTGATACACCCCATTATTTGTGTTTGTTAAATGTCATTTTTTAGACCACCATTGTTTTTATTTTGGAAAATGGAGTCTAGTAGTACCAAAATTGGACCAGAAAATACCCTAGAAGGTGGTGCGTGAGTTACACGCGCCAGATGATGTCGTTAACGCCGCCTACGCACGCGCTACCTCACGAAACACATCCCAAAATTCAAATACAAAGAATTAAAGGATGGAAATGAGATACAGACAACAACAACAACCATGGAACCGAGTCCGGAATACAATAAATAATGGAGGAAAATCGGGATCGCTATAGTTGCGTTATATATATCTTACATTGGTATCAGAGCTATAAATGGGCATTTCCGTGCTTGTTTTTTATGCATTAAAATATGTATATAACTATATATATATATACACACATGATATATGCATGAAAAATTAATATTTTTCTGAACTTTCTCCGATCAACCTGAAATTTGCATATGTTGTAATATATTTCATGTAGAATATATCTGCCAAGTTTCACAAAAATCCAAGATTCGGATTTTGAGAAAAATGGAGATTCAAATTTAATTTTTCGTAACTTTGGCTGCATGCTGGTTTTACATGCTTTGTTTTATGTTATGAAAATTATATATTTGGAATGCTTGTTTTGATACTTCGAAATGGTATATATTATGGGCCTGATTTCGACTGACGGTTGCCCTAATTTGGGTTCTTTTTGTGTTTTTTGATGGCTTAAGGAAGAAGATGAAGTAGGGATTGCAATTTAAACCCGGCCTGACGGGGACCCGATCTCCCGACCCCGATTTGAGCATGTTTTCTCCAAAATTTACCCCTATAGGGCACGGGGACGGTATTAAAAATTGAATCCCCGATCAGTTTCATGCCAGGGATGATGATCAGTGATCAAGCTCCGTCGCGTCCCCGGCCCCGAATTTCCCCGTAGTAAAATTACCATTTCACCTCTCTCTCTCTATATATATATAAACCAATCCTTTCACGCACATAGCAGCATCTCACTCACCTCATCATCGCCTCTCATCTCTCTCTCTCTCTCTAAAATCCTCCGCCGATCTCCATCCTCCCATCACCGCTGATCTCTTTCCTCTCCCTCCTCCCATCACTGTTAAGATTTGAGTTCACTTTCCCCGACCTCCGTCACTATCTCCGACCGCCGATTGAGCCACCACAACTCCACCGTCTCTTTTTCTTCTCCAACGGCGGTGAGGCCAAGCTTGTCGAATCACCGCCACCATCACCACTGTTTGTGGCAGTTGCAGTGACACCATCTGACCAAGCTTCGCTGATTTGGCAGTGACACCATCCAGCGCTGAGGCCAAGCTTCACCGATCTCCGCCGCAGCCCTCGCCCTAGATCTGGAATTTTCCTTCTCTTTCTCTCTCTCTCTCTCTCTCTCTCTATGTTGTTGTTGTTGATGATGATGATGATGAACAGATCTGTTAGATCTGATTTTTTTTTTCTTTTTTTTTTTACATTTGAGCTCATCAGATCTGTTAATGGTGATGATGATGATGATGAACAGATCTGTATGATACTGATGAACATATATCTCTCTCTCTCTCTCTATGTTGTTGTTGTTGTTGATGAACAGATCTGTTGGATCTAATTTTTTTTTTTGGCCGAGGAATTTTCGGGGTGGAGGAAACTCGATTGCCGTTAGCGGACGGGGGCAGATACAGGTTCCCCGTCAGGAATCGGGGCTGGCGACGAGGGAATTTCTATCGTCGGGGATCGGGGACGGGGAGTGTAATCCCCGGCCCCGCCCTGCCCCGTTGCCATTCCTAAGATGAAGTGCAGAGTTTCTGCACTTCAACTATCATTAAAGAGAGAGTGTACCACACTTCATTATATGTGTTTGTTAAATGCCATTTTTGAGCCCACCAATATTTTTATTTTGGAAAATGGAGTCCGGCAACACTAAAATTGGACAAGAAAACAACCCGGAAGGCAGCGCGTGATCTGCGCTTGTAACCCTTATTTATGGAACAGGTATAACAACTTTTCTCTTCTGGTTTCACACAATCTACTAACTATTGTACTGATAATTGCAATAATTCTGTAGGTCGATTCTTTTTTTAAAATTATTAAAAAAAATCAAGAGTTGATGTTTAATATTCTTATTGCAACCAGCTTGCTTTCAAACTTTGTTTAAAATTCCTTCTTCCATCCAATTAACATGGATACTAGGAGAATATGGACCCTATAAAAAAAATTATGACATACTTCTATTGACATAATCAATCATCTAAAACTTCAACCAATAAGCACTTTATTAAAACTAAAAAATTAACATGATTTTGGTTGCTAAAGTATGCATTTGGTGTCACTCTAATCCCTAAATGTGTTTAAAAATACTCTCCATATCAAAAGCTATTCGAATTCATCATTATATTTAAGGGTATTTTTGGAACAAATATTACAGTTAAAAAAAAGAATTAAAAAAACTTTTGGCATCTAAAATTTTCCCTCAGGGTTATTATTCTAGTTTCATATTTGTCAATAGTCCCCAATATAATACTGTGTATTAAATGGTTACTATATTTGGCATTCGTGATGCTTTTGTTGGACTCAATGGAGTGATCTTTTTGAATTGTGAAATATAGTTGTTTTTTCATGAGAAGAATCATAGAAAAAGAATGAAATCTTTATCGATAATGTTGGAAATTGGGCCGGGTATTAGACCTTGATTTAGGCACCCATACGGTATGACCCATGGCCTATTCAAATTACTCATGTAATTTGAATTTCTATTTATCCTGTTAGAATAACCCACTATCTCCATCCAATCTATCTTATCATATTAGAAGATAGGGATGTGAGATTATATATATCCGATCTGTTTAATAGATATCAGATATGTTATGTTGATCTACCCATAACATTTTTTCCCATACTCTCTCTTTCTAACTCTCTCCTATCAAAAACGATCCAGCCTTTGCACTATGAGTAGAGTAGGTGATACTCATACTGTGGTATCACTATGTTGCTGTGTGTTCTTAGTTCGGGATTAAAGAAGCATGCCATTTACCAATAAGGTTCTTTATTTCGGATTGTATCACAAAAGGTATGGCTTGAATCCTTTTACTCGCTGCGTTATATATATCTTACATTAGTATCAGAGCTTTAAATGGGTATTTTGTGCTTGTTTTTTGTGCGTTAAAATGTATGTATATAATTATATATGTATATATATACACATGACATATGCATGAAAAATTAATATTTTTCTGAACTTTCTCCGATCAACCTGAAATTTACATATGTTGTAATATATTTCATGTGGAATATATCTGCCAAGTTTCATGAAAATCGAACGATCGAATTTCGAGAAAAATAGAGATTCATATTTAATTTTTTGTAACTTTGACTACATGCTGGTGTTACATGCTTTGTTTTTTCAATTTTGAAAATTATATATTTAGAATCCTTGTTTTGATACCTTTGAAATGGTATATTATGGGCCTAATTCCGACTTGTGGTTGATGACAAAAAGCCAAACCCTAATTTGGGTTCGTTTTGTGTTTTTTGGTGACTTAAGGAAGAAGATGAAGTGCAGTGTTTTTGCACTTCCACTCTCATTAGAGAGAGTGTGTGCTACACTTCGTTATTTGTGTTTGTTAAATGCCATTTTTGAGTCCACCAATATATTTATTTTGGAAAATGGAGTCCGGCAGCACTAAAATTGGACAAGAAAACACCCCGGAAGGCGGCGCGTGATCCTTGCTTGTAACCCTTGTTTATGGAACAGGCATAGCAACTTACCTCCTCTAGTTTCACACAATTTACTAACTCTTGTACTGATAATTGCAATAATTTTGTTGGTCGATTCTTTGTTTAAAATTATTAAAGAAAATCAACAGTTGACGTTTAATATTCTTATTGCAACCAGCTTGCTTTCGAACTTTGTTTAAAATTCCTTTTTCCATCCAATTCACACGGATACTAGGAGAATATGTACCCTATATAAAAAATTATGACATACTTGTGTTACCATAATCAATCATATAAAACTTCAACCAATAAGCACTTTATTAAAACTAAAAAATTAACATGATTTTGGTTGCTAAACTATGCACTTGGTGTCACTCTAATCCCGAAATGTATATAAAAAAGCTCTCCACATTAAAAGCAATTCGAATTCATTATTATATTTATGGGTATTTTTGAAACAAATATTACAGTTAAAAAAAATTAAAAAAAACTTTTGGCCTCTAAAATTTGCCCTTAGTGTTATTATTCTAGTTTCATATTTACCAATTTAGTTCCCAATATAATACTATGTATTAAATAGTTACTATATTTGGCATTCGTGATGTTTTTGTTGGCCTCAATGGGGTGATCTTTTTGAGTTGTGACATATAGTAGTTTTTTCATGAGAAGAATCATAGATAAAGAACGAAATCTTTATTGATAATGTTAGAAATTGGGCCGGGTATTGGACTCGGATTTTGGCACCCATGTGGCATGACCCATGGCCCATTCAAATTACTCATGTTATTTGAATTTTTATTTATCCTGTTAGGATAACCCACTATCTCCATCCAATCAATCTTATCCTATTAGGAGATAGGGATGTGAGATTATATATATCTGATCTATTGAATAGATATCAGATACATTTTGTTGATTTACATATATCATTTTTTCTCAAACTCTCTCTCTAACTCTCTACCATCAGAGAACGTTCAGCCCTTTGCACTGTGAATAGAGTGGGTGATACTCATACTATGGTATCACTCTGTTGCTGGATGTTCTTAGTTCATGATTAAAGAAGCACGCGATTTACCCACAAGGTTATTCGTTTCGGATTCCATCACACAAGGTATGGCTTGAATTCTTTTACCTGCAGCGTTATGTATATCTTACATTGGTATCAGAGCTATAATTGAGTATTTTCGTGCTTATTTTTTGTACATTAAAATATGTATATATATACACATTGTATGTGCATGAAAAATTAATATTTTTCTGAACTTTCTCTGATCAACCTGAAATTTACGTATGTTGTAATATATTTCATGTAGAATATATCTGCCAAGTTTCATGAAAATCCAATGGTTGGATTTTGAGAAAAATAGAGATTCATATTTAATTTTTCGTAACTTTGATTGGATGCTAGTTTTACATGTTTTGTTTTTATGTGATGAAAATTATATATTTGGAATCCTTGTTTCAATACTTTTGAAATGGTATATTTTGGGTTTGATTCCAACTTATGATTGATGTGAAAAAGCAAACCCTAATTTGGGTTCGTTTTGTGTTTTTTGGTGGCTCAAGGAAGAAGATGACGTGCAGAGTTTCTGCACTTCCACTCTCATTTGAGAGAGAGTGTGCTACACTTCATTATTTGTGTTTGTTAAATGTCATTTTCGAGTCCACCAATATTTTTATTTTGGAAAATGGAATCCGGCAACACTAAAATTGGACGAGAAAACACCCCGGAAGGCGGCGCGTGATCCGTGCTAGCAACCTTTGTTTATGGAATACGTATAGCAACTTTGCCCCTCTAGTTTCACACAATCTAGTAACTCTTGTACTAGTAATTGTAATAATTCTGCTAGTCGATTCTTTGTTTAAAATTATTAAAGAAAATCAACAGTTGACGTTTAATATTCTTATCGCAACCAGCTTGCTTTCGAACTTTGCTTAAAATTCCTTCTTCCATCCAATTCACACGGATACTACGGGAATATGTATCCTATAAAAAAATTATGACATACTTCTGTTAACATAATCAATCATATAAAACATCAAGCAATAAGCACTTTATTAAAACTGAAAAATTAACATGATTTTGGTTGCTAAAGTATGCACTCGGTGTCACTCTAAACCTGAAACGTGTATAAAAATGCACTCCACATTAAAAGCTATTCGAATTCATCATTTAATTTAAGGGTATTTTTGGAACAAATATTACAGTTAAAAAAAGAAAAGAATTAAAAAAAACTTTTGGCCTCTAAAATTTGCCCTCAGTGTTATTATTCTAGTTTCATATTTATCAATTTAGTTCCCAATATAATACTGTGTATTAAATGGATACTATATTTGGTATTCGTGATGTTTTTGTTAGATTCAATGGGGTGATCGTTTTGAGTTGTGACATATAGTAGTTTTTTCATGAGAAGAATCATAGAAAAAGAACGAAATCATTATTGATAATATTGGAAATTGGGCTGGGTATTGGATCCGGATTTGGGCGCCCAAGTGGCATAACCCATGGCCCATTCAAATTACTCATGTAATTTGAATTTCTATTTATCCCATTAAGATAACCCACTATCTCTATCCAATCTATCTTATCCTATTAGGAGATAGTGATGTGAGATTATATATATCTGATCTATTTAATAAATATCAGATACGTCATGTTGATTTGCCCATAACATTTTTTCCCATACTCTCTCTCTAACTCTCTCCCATTAGAGAACGATCCAGCCTTTGCACTATGAATAGAGTGGGTGATACTCATACTGTGATATGACTGCGTTCCTTGGTGTTCTTAGTTCGTGATAAATGAAGCACGTGATTTACCCACAAGGCTCTTCGTTTCAGATTCTATCACACAAGGTATGGCTTGAATTCTTTTACCCGCTGCGTTATATATGTCTTACATTGGTATCAGAGCCACAAATGGGTATTTTCGTGCGTATTTTTTGTGCATTAAAATATGTATATAATTATATATATATACACGTGATATATGCTTGAAAAATTAATATTTTTCCAAACTTTCTCCGATCAACCCGAAATTTACCTATGTTGTAATATATTTCATGTAGAATATATCTCCCAAGGTTCATGAAAATCCAACGGTTGGATTTCAAGAAAAATGGAGATTCATATTTAATTTTTCGTATATTTGACTGCATGCTGGTTTTACAAGCTTTGTTTTTATGTTATGAAAATTATATATTTTGAATCCTTGTTTCGATACTTTCGAAATGGTATATTATGATTTCAGTTTACGGTTAATGAGAAAAAGCAAACCCTAATTTGGGTTCATTTTGTGTTTTTTCACCACAAGAAATTGCACTTTTGGCAACTACTTTTGGTGACGATGTCAATTTTGCATAGGCAAAACTATATTTTTGGCGACACAGTGATCAATTTCGTTGGTAAAAGTAAACCTTTACCGACACAATTTACTACTGTCGCTAAAAAGGCATAACATTCACTAGACGCCAAAATTATTGGTTGGCGCCAAAATTTCAAAAATTTTAGCTACAAGGCTTATTTTTTAGCAACACAATAAGAGTCACTATTAGTGTGCTTACTTTTGGCGACGGCAAGTTGCCGTGGGCAAAGAGTTAAATATTTAGCAACGAGAACACTATTCGTTGGTAAAAATTTTGTTAGTAAAATGAGATGATTTAGTGATTTGTGTTTTTATTATAATTTTTCAAAGAGTTTTAAATATTCTAGTTATTGAATTGTAAAATTAAAGTGATTATCAAATTAGATCACAAAATGAACCCATCAAGCTCAAACACACTGTTCAGTTTAGATGGTTAATTTGAGATAATCTAAACTTTTCCAAAGAATATTAGATTATCAATTTCAATATGTTTGGTTTTATTTTCAAAAACTTGTTTCAGATTTTTTTTTTCCTCTAAAAAACTAAAAAAAAAATAAAAAATAAAAAATAAATAAAAAATTGGTGAAAAAAGAAAAAAAATACTTATTATTTTTGAATAATTTTATCTTTTAGGAGGTCATAAATAATTTTTAAAATTTTAAAAATATATTTTTGATTTTTATAGTTCTCAAATTAGTTTTAATTTTTTTAAAAAAAATTGATTTTATTTTTATTTTCTTTATTTTTTTATTTTTATTTTTTTTGTGGTCTGATTCTAAAAATTAAGGCGGTAGAAAGTTACCCTCAAAATTTTCTCTTTTTTCCTAGGATAGGTAAATCCCTCATCACTCTCAAAATTTCCTCTTTTATTTTTCACGATGTACAATTTACATCGTGAATAATATGAAGAAAAAAAAAAGCACCAAAAAAGATGACCAAAAGTATGTTAGATTTTTTTTGGTATCAAAATATATACAAACCGTGACTTCTAATTGGGTTCTAAAAGAAGTTAGAAAGCTATAAATCGGATAACCTAGAAGAGATGGAGAAGTGAGAGGGTTCGAAGGGGAGAGTGGTTCAGCGGCGCTAGATTTCGAAGGGGAACGATTGACGGCGGCAGCGATCGATGGTTCGGTGAGACTGGTTCGGTAATAATTAAGAAGAGTAGGGCGTTACAACTGTGTGTTGACTTTGAAGTATTGAGTCTTCCCCTTTCTATTGTGTTAAGTTATTCTTGTTGATGGGCAGATATGAAAATCAAGCTTGTAATATAGGGTTGGAAATGGCCTGTTAATGTTTGAATCTCTCCTTCAATAATAGAATCTGGTGTTCTGTCAGAGAATTGGAGGTCTCTTGGAGTTCCCTTCTTTAAAATGTTCATATGTGTGATTGATGCACTCTTGTTCATATAAAGTGATGAAATTGTGGAAGGGATTGTTGATATTTCTCTTTTAATTTGCTATTTATGTGCTTGTCTATTACAAAAGTCATATTGTTCTATTTTTGCTGTCTTTTTCTTGAATATGATCTTCTTGATACTACTTGTAAAATCTTCAAAGTTTTAATTAAAAAATTTATTTTTGCGAAAAAATTATTAGGTTTAATCGTGACATGGGTTTAAAGATACCAAGCCATCTTGCAAGAAACCCATGAAACTTACTGTTTCATGTTCTATTTTGTATCATCCCTTCAGGGACATATCCAATATTATGTTTTGTATGGGAAAGAAGTGTGTATTTCACCTTAGTGTATAGACTTGATTCTCTTGCGTACTAGCAGCCTTTAGGTGTCACTTGAGAAGATAAATGGTTTGACGAACAGAGTATGGCCATATGGCATTAAAATTTGGTACAAATTAAGCAAGTTTCTTCAATAATGTTTTTGTAAATTACACGAAAGTCATATTCAACTAAAGCTTTATGCAGTTAATAAATCAAACTATAATTTTATTTCACTAACCAAAGTTAGTTATGATCCTAGCATAATGGTGCAGTTTGAGGATGATAAAATGGAATACACCGATGATGATGACTCCTATGACATGGTTAGTTGGAAAGAGTTCTGCATCAGCTCGACTAATTCTGATAAAGAAGACTCGTCTGATGAAAGTCAATCTCAGAAGAATGAAAGTTGGAAAGAGTTCTGCTTGAGCTCGACTAATTCTGATAAAGAAGACTCGTCTGCAGAAAGCAAATCTCAGAAGAATGAATTAGAGTCTAAAGCCTCCTTGAGTGATGATGAGACTGACATGGTATTCTTTCTGAACTTTTTTATTTTTGTTTTTAAATTGAGATATATATAATTTCCAAAGTTTAATTAGATGTGGGTGACATTTTTATGTAGTCAATGTTAGCCTTTTGCATCTCAGAATAAGTGGACATAAAATTATAGAGATATGTTTTGGTTATTGTGGAAGCAAGATTGTGAAAAGATATTTGGAATGTTACACATGTCCTGGTCCTGAGAGTTTCGAATATAGAAGAATAAATATCGTCCTCCAGATTTTGTCGTCTTTTCTTTCTAAGACCCACTTCTAAATCTCTTGCTTCTTCAACACACCTCCCACACACCACCACGAAGTATATATATATATTTCTCGATTTTCTTTCTTGTTTGTTTGGTTATTGTTTCTTTCTAATTTTCTGCGTAATGGGTTGTTCTTCTTTTTGTATATGGGTTCTTTAATACTGTTTGATAGGGTATTTATGGACAAATAATTGGCGTTTTATTTCGAGTTATATTATATCCTTTGTTTGTTTGCCAAGAAAATTTATAAAAAGAAAAAAATAAATTCTATGATTGAAACCCTCGTTGGATCCAGGATTACAAGAAAATCTTCCCAAATCAAAAGTTCCAACAATATATACCTATATATATATTATTTGCATATTTTATTTCCATTGTTTTATATTTACCTTTGTTTTCCTAGCAACCAATTAGGGATTTTTTTTTTTTTTGGGGGGGGACTACTGAAGTATTGGTGTTAACTGTATCCAAACTTGAAAGTAGACAATAACGCAGCTTCAAATTTAAGTGCATGAAAGTAATGGTCTTTCTATTTTAAATATACTTCTTCCAAATATTATATTTTGATGCATTCTTCATGTTTTTGTTGCTTTTGAATACATTGTATACATGGAATTGAAATTAATTGTGCAATGGTAGGATTATGAAATAACTAATGAATTAGTTTCTTAGACATTTTTTGTTGCATGGATTCATGATTAGTTAACCTATTAATGAAATATTCATTTTACTTCTAAATATAAATTTACTCAGTATCTCATTGTTGTCATTGTTGCCTTTTTGTTAGTCACATTATATATAAACCATTTTACTTAGTCCTTGACAAGCCATTCTTCTTTTTCCTTAATTGTGCCACTTTCTATTTTGCTTGAGAATTCACGACACTGTTAACATTTTACTTGAAACATGAAGTAATCAGCTACTTGATTGAAGGATCACCTTTTGTAGGGCCTAGTTCTCTGTCAAGACTTAATTGAAAAGAATCACTATGTGCTGGTTTACTGCATTAGTATTAAATTTGTTGAGAATTCTCAAATATTGAAATGTGTAGATAATGAAGTGGTGCATTGCTGTGAAACTTACTAGCGATTGGTTATTTGGTTCCAAATGCCATTTTTCACTATTTATATTTGACCAACTTTCTCCTTTCCAAAATTGTTAGGAAGTACAAATAAGGCTTTATTACTTTGAGAGGTGTCTTTTTCCACTCTCTTAGCTTGAGTGGTGTCTTTTTCCACTCCCTAAGAGGAAGGTACAGGGTTAAAGTTAGTAATTTAGATTCTCATCTATTTAACATATTTTGCTGCCATTTCCTTAGTTTCTTTTTTTCCTTTAATTTAGGTCACCTTTGTTTTGTTATTTTGTGCTTTGTGGTGCTACAATTTCATAGCCTATCACTGTAAAAGGAACTTTGTTGTAACATAAAAAATTATCACGTAATGGATTGCTTGATTTATATTTCATGGAATTGTTTTTCAAATATCATAGCATTGTTTCACATTTTATTTCATTTAATTATATGCTACATCTATAGTTGCAAAGATGTCCAAAAATGGCAAATTATTTCTAAAGCCCGGTGGCTTGGTCCAAAAGATGACGAAATATGAGAGGACGAGAAAAAACAATAATTGAAAAAAAATTAAATCTGATTTGATGCTCTAGGAATAAAGACCCTCAGGAATTCAATGTTTGGTTCTATTCAAAAGGACAATAGTAAAAGTTCTAGGGCGGGAAAGAGAAAGGTAGGTAAAAGTGATAATGATGAGAACTATCAACCACTTAATGATGATGAATGATGGCGAGCCTTTTGATTCTCAAGTGATTGAGGTAATACATGTGTATATAAAAGGTAATTTCTCTATTGTTTCACTTGTTATATTACTTGTGTTTTGTCTAGTTATTTCAATTACTTGTGTTGTTTTTGGTACGAACTCATTGGATTTTGATTATGACCTAAACTGAAGAAAGTTATAAACCATTACAATATTGAATGTTTAGGTGCATATGAAAGTTCAATTTTTTATTTTATTTTATTTTATTTATTTTTTTTGCAGGATAAATTTTTATATTCATTTGATAAGTATATCTGTATATTCGTTAATTAGTAAATCTGTATATTTTTTTCATTTTAATTTATAACTTACTTACCAAAAAAAAATGCTCTTCTTGTTGCTTTATGATTGGTTTTACCTGTATCTTCTTGGTAATACTTATCTTCTGCTTCATAATGGACAAGGTTACTTGATGCTCTTTTGTCATTTTGTTGTTCAATGGTTTGGCTTTGAAGTTTGGTGGTGGCTTGAACTTTTTTCGCCATGTCATGTCAGTGAAGTGGATCATCCTACAGTTTTCAATACTTTTTGTATACATTCCTCTTTGATGTTGCTACTACTATATCCATTAGTTCATTACCTACTCCTACGGGATGTGTAGGAGATTATACTATAATTTTTGGTTGGGTAGTTGTGGTAAGTAATGGAGATATGGCTATAATTCTTTTTATTACTGTAAAACTGTGTTGTTGTTGCCAAAGAAGTTGGATTTACAACTAGTATTCTACTTAGGTGCTGGTGCTATAACAGGAACATTTTGTAGAAAATTATTGTCATGTGTAGTATATATATGTCAGCGATTTTTGCATTTTTAGCGACACAATCAATTGTCGGTAAAATAAATCTTATAAAAAATATAAAGCTTTCTTGGCAAACAACTCATCGGTAAATGTGTTGCCAAAAGTTTACTTTTGCAGACTCATATTGTGTTGCTAAAATTAAATTTTTTGCCGATGCAAATTTGTGTCGGGAAAAAGTACTACAAAATCATCATATTTGAACTACTTTTACCGACGCAAGGTAAATTGCTGACGATGGATGAAGGCTTTTACCGACGACTATGTTTGTCGCTAAAGGCATTACTTTTACCAATGCAACGATAATTTCGTCGGCAAAAAGTTTTGCCGACTAACTTTTACCTACGGGTTGCCAACGAAGCTCCGTGTGTATGCGAAACTTTTTGCCGACGAGTTTTCCCTTTTAGCAACATATTTTGTTGCGTCGCGAAAAATGCAATTTCTTATAGGCTTAAGAAAGAAAATGAAGTGCAAAGTTTCTGCACTTCCACTCTCATTAGAGAGAGAATGTGCTACACTTCGTTATTTGTGTTTGTTAAATGCCATTTTTGAGTACACCAATATTTTTCTTTTGAAAAATGGAGTCCGGTAGCACCAAAATTGGATGAGAAAACACCCCGGAAGGCGGCGCGTGATCCGTGCTTGTAACCCCTGTTTATGGAACAGGTTTAGCAACTTACCTCCACTGGTTTTACACATTCTACTAACTCTTGTATTGATAATTGCAATAATTTTGTAGGTCGATTCTTTATTTAAAATTATTAAAGAAAATCAAGAGTTGACGTTTAATATTCTTATTGCAACCAGCTTGTCTTCGAACATTGTTTAAAATTCCTTCTTTCATCCGATTCACACGGATACTAGGAGAATATGTACCCAATAAAAAAAAATTATGACATATTTTTGTTAATATAATCAATCATATAAAACTTCAACTAATAAGCATTTTATTAACACTAAAAAACTAACATGATTTTGGTTGCTAAAGTATGCACTCGGTGTCACTCTAATCCCTAAATGTGTATAACAATGCTCTCCATATCAAAAGCTATTCGTATTCATCCTTATATTTAAGGGTATTTTTCGAACAAATATTATAGTTAAAAAAAAGATAAGAATTAAAAAAAAACTTTTGGCCACTAAAATTTGTCCTCAGTGTTATTATTCTAATTTCATATTTATCAATTTAATACCCAATATAATACTATGTATTAAATGGTTACTTTATTTGGCAATCGTGATGCTTTTGTTGGACTCAATGTAGTGATCGTTTTGAGTTGTCACATAAAATTGTTTTTTCATGAAAAGAATCATAGAAAAAGAACGAAATTTTTATTGATAATGTTGAAAATTGGGCCGGATATTGGACCCGGATTTGGGCAACCATGTGGCATGACCCATGGCCCATTCAATTACTCATGTAATTTGAATTTCTATTTACCTATTAAGATAACCCACTATCTCCATCCACTCTATCTTATCCTATTAGGAGATAGGGATGTGAGATTATATATGTCTGATCTATTTAATAGATACCAGATACGATGTGTTGATTTACCCATAACATTTTTTCCCATACTCTCTCTCTAACTCTTTTCCATCAGAGAACGATCCAGCCTTTGCACTGTGAATAGAGTGGGTGATACTCAGACTGTTGTATCACTCCGTTGTTGGGTGTTCTTAGTTCGTGATTAAAGAAGCACACGATTTACCCACAAGGTTCTTCATTTCAGATTCTATCACACAAGGTATGGCTTGAATCCTATTACCCGTTGTGTTATATATATCTTACATTGGTATCAGAGCTATAAATGGGCATTTTTGTGCTTGTTTTTCGTGCATTAAAATATATATATAATTATATAAATATACACATGATATATGCAAGAAAAATTAATATATTTTCAAACTTTTTCCGATCAACATGAAATTTACATATGTGGTGATATGTTTCATGTAGAATATATCTGCCAAGTTTCATGAAAATCCAACGGTCAGATTTCGAGAAACACGGAGATTCATATTTAATTTTTTCATACATTTGATTGCATGCTGATTTCACATGCCTTGTTTTTATGTTATGAAGATTATATGTTTGGAATCTTTGTCTTGATACCTTCGAAATGGTATATTATGAGTCTAATTCCGACTTACGGTTGATGGGAAAAACAAACCCTAATTTGGAAGAAGATGAAGTGCATAATTTCTGCACTTCTCCTCTCATTAGAGAGAGAGTGTGCTACACTTCGTTATTTGTGTTTGTTAAATGCCATTTTTGGGTCCACCAATATTTTTATTTTGGAAGATGGAGTCCGGCAGCACTAAAATTGGGCGAGAAAACACTCCGGAAGGCGACGCGTGATCCGTGCTTGTAACCCTTGTTTATGGGGTATAGCAACTTACCTCCTCTGGTTTCACACAATCTACTAACTCTTGTACTAATAATTGCAATAATTCTTCTGATCAATTCTTCATTTAAAATTACTAAAGAAATTCAAGAGTTGACGTTTAATATTGTTATTGCAACAAGCTGCATTTCGAATATTGTTTAAAATTCCTTCTTCTATCCAATTCACACGGATACTAGGAGAATATGTACCAAATAAAAAAAAATTATGACATACTTCTGTTAACATAATCAATAATATAAAACTTCAACCAATAAGCACCTTATTAAAGCTAAAAAACTAACGTGATTTTGGTTGCTCAAGTATGCACTCGGTGTCACTCTAATCCCTAAATGTGTATAAAAATGCTCTCCATGTCAAAAGCTATTCGGATTCATCATTATATTTAAGGGTATATTTGGAATAAATATTACAGTTAAAAAAAAAGAAAAGAATTAAAAAAAAAAAAAAAACTGTTCACCTCTAAAATTTGCCCTTAGTGTTATTATTCTAGTTTCATATTTATCAATTTAGTCCCCAATATAATACTGTGCATTAAATGATTACTATATTTGGCATTCGTGATGCTTTTGTTAGACTCAATGGGGCGATCTTTTTGAGTTGTGACATATAGTTTTTTTTTCATGAGAAGAATCATAGGAAAAGAATGAAATCTTTGTTGATAATGTTGGGAATTGGGCTGGGTATTGGAATTCAATTTGAGCGCCCATGTGGCATGACCCATGGCGCCTTAAAATTATTCATATAATTTGAATATCTATTTATCTTGTTAGGGTAACCCACTATCTTCATCCAATCTATCTTATCCTATTAGGAGATAGATATGTGACATTATATATGTTTGATCTATTTAATAGATATTGGATACGATATGTTGATTTACACATATCATTTTTTCCTGTACTCTCTCTATCTAACTCTCTCCCATCAGAGAATGATCCAGCGTTTGCACTGTGAATAGAGTGGGTGATGCTCATACTGTTGTATCACTATGTTGCTGGGTGTTCTTAATCCGTGATTAAAGAAGCACGCGATTTGCCCACAAGGTTCTTCGTTTCAGATTCTATCACACAAGGTATGGCTTGAATCCTTGTACCTGCTGCATTATATATATCTTACATTAGTATCAGAGCTATAAATGGGTATTTTCGTGCTTATTTTTTGTGCATTAAAATATGTATATAATTATTTAAATATTCACATGATGTATACATGAAAAATTAATATTTTTCTGAACTTTGAAATGGTACATTATGAGCCTGATTCCGACTTATGGTTGATGAGAAAAAGCAAACCCTAATTTGGATTCATTTTGTGTTTTTCGGTGGCTTAAGGAAGAAGATGAAGGGTAGAGTTTCTGCACTTCCACTCTCATTAGAGAGAGCGTGTGCTACACTTCGTTATTTGTGTTTATTAAATGCCATTTTTTAGTCCATCAATATTTTTATTTTGGAAAATGAAGTTTGATAGCACTAAAATTGGACCAGAAAACACCCCGGAAGGCGGCGCGAGATCCGTGCTTGTAACCCTAGTTTATCGAACAAGTATAGCAACTTACCTCCTCTGGTTTCACAAAATCTACTAACTCTTGTACTGATAATTGCAATAATTCTGTTGGTCGATTCTTTATTTAAAATTGTTAAAGAAAATCAAGAGTTGACGTTTAATATTCTTATTGCAACCATCATGCTTTCGTACTTTGTTTAAAATTCCTTCTTCCATCCAATTCATACGAATACAAGGAGAACCTAGAAAAAAAATTATGACATACTTTTGTTAACATAATCAATCATATAAAACTTCAACCAATAAGAACTTAATTTAAACTAAAAAATTAACATGATTTTGGTTGCTAAAGCATTCACTCAGTGTCACTCTAATCCCAAAATGTGTATAAAAATGCTCTCCACATTAAAAACTATTTGAATTTATCATTATGTTTAAGGATATTTTTGGAACAAATATTACAGTTAAAAAAAAGAACATAATTAAAAAGACTTTTCGCCTCTAAAATTTGCCCTCAGTGTTATTATTCTAGTTTCATATTTGTAAATTTAGTTCCCAATATAATATTGTTTACTAAATAGTTACTATATTTGGCATTCGTGATGTTTTTGTTGGAATTAGTGTGGTGATCTTTTTGAGTTATGACATATAGTTTTTTTTTCATGAGAAGAATCATAG
Source organism: Camellia sinensis (assembly GCF_004153795.1). NCBI lineage: Eukaryota > Viridiplantae > Streptophyta > Magnoliopsida > Ericales > Theaceae > Camellia > Camellia sinensis. The sequence continues at coordinate 1,307,937 of NW_021025214.1, forward strand.
AAAAAGAACGAAATTTTTATTGATAATGTTGAAAATTGGGCCGCGTATTGGACCCGAATTTGGGCACCCAGATTGCATGACCCATGCCCTATTCAAATTTCTCATGTAATTTGAATTTCTATTTATCCTGTTAGGATAACCCACTATCTCCAACCAATCTATCTTATCCTATTATGAGATAAGTATAGCGGTCCCGATATTTCATAATGTTGAAAATTGGGCCGCGTATTGGACCCGAATTTGGGCACCCAGATTGCATGACCCATGCCCTATTCAAATTTCTCATGTAATTTGAATTTCTATTTATCCTGTTAGGATAACCCACTATCTCCAACCAATCTATCTTATCCTATTATGAGATAAGGATGTGAGATTATATATATCTGATCTATTTAATAAATATCAGATACGATATGTTGATTTGCCCATAACATTTTTTCCCATACTTTCTCTCTAACTCTCTCTCATTAGAGAACGATCCAGCCTTTGCACTGCGAAAAGAGTGGGTAATACTCATACTGTGGTATCACTCCGTTGCTGGTTGTTTTTAATTTGTGATTAAAGAAGCACGCGATTTACCCACAAGGTTCTTCGTTTTGGATTCTATCACGCAAGGTATGGCTGGAATTCTTTTACCCACGGCATTATATATGTCTTACATTGGTATCAAAGTTATAAATGGATATTTTCGTGCTTATTTTTTGTGCATTGAAATATGTATATAATTATGTATATATACACATGATATATGCGTGAAAAATTAATATTTTTTCGAAATTTCTTCGATCAACCTAAAATTTACATATGTTATAGTATATTTCATGTAGAATATATTTTCCAAGATTCATAAAAATCCAACGGTCGGGTTTTGAGAAAAATGGAGATTCATATTTAATTTTTCGTGACTTTGACTGCATGCTGGTTTTACATGCTTTGTTTTTATGTTATGAAAATTGCATATTTGGAATCTTTGTTTCAATACCTTAGAAATAGTATATTATGGGCCTGATTTTGACTTACGGTTGACGAGAAAAAGCAGACCATAATTCGGGTTCGTTTTGTGTTTTTTGGTGGCATAAGGAAGAAGTTGAATTGCAGAGTTTTTGCACTTCCACTCTCATTAGAGAGAGAGTGTGCTACACTTCGTTATTTATGTTTGTTAAATGCTATTTTTTAGTCCACCAATATTTTTATTTTGGAAAATGGAGTCCGGCAGCACTAAAATTGGACCAGAAAACACCCCGGAAGGTGGCACGTGATTCGTGATTATAACCCTTGTTTATGGAACAAGTATAGCAACTTACCTCCTTTGATTTCACACAATCTACTAACTCTTGTACTGATAATTGCAATAATTCTGTAGGTTGATTCTTTATGAAAAATTATTAAAGAAAATCAAGAGTTGACGTTTAATATTCTTATTGCAACTAGCTTGTTTTCGAACTTTGTTTAAAATTCCTTCTTCCATCCAATTCACACGGATATTATGAGAATATGTACCCTATAAAAAATAAATTATGACATACTTTTGTTAACATAATCAATCATATAAAACTTCAACCAACAAGCATTTTATTAAAACTAAAAAATTAACATGATTTTGGTTGCTAAATTATGCACTCGGTGTCACTCTAATCCCTAAATTTGTATAAAAATTCTCTCCACATTAAAAGCTATTCGAATTCATCATTATATTTAAGGGTCTTTTTGGAACAAATATTACTATAGTGACCCTGGTTTTTGACCCGTCTCTTGTGGTGTTTCGGACTCGGGTTTGTGTGGTTGGGACGGTGGTTCATGTCTTGCTTCCCTTGTCTTCCCCTTAATGTTGGCCATTGGGTTGTAGTTGTATGTTTGGAACATGTTGGGTGCTTGTTTTTCCAAGCCTTTGTTGCACAGAATTTGGCTCCTCTGCTCGAGCGGGCTTCACAAATTTTGCTCCACGCTCGAGCGAGAATTCGAACGCTCGAGCGGAGGGACTGTATCTGCAAAAATACTGGGAGAGCGTTTTTCACGCTCGAGCACAGGGTTTTACGCTTGAGCGGGAGTTTGTGTCTTACGCTCAAGCAGGGGTTTCCACACTCGAGCGGACCGTGTTATAACAAGTCGCGAAAGTGACATTTTAGTTCATTTTTTCTGCTTCCTCTCTCTCTCTAAATGTCTCAAAACTGCAGATCTAGAGCCTCTCTCTCTAGAAATCAACTTCTCTCTTTGATTTCTCCAAATCCATTGGGATTTTGGCCATAGTTCCTTCATCAAAGTTGTGTAACTTCTCGAGGGCTTCGTTGTATGCGGTGGAGATCAAGTTTCATTGTCGTTGAGTTTGGGAGTTTCAACTCTTATCTTCTTCTACACTTGAGGTAGGGATTTTCTACACTCTAATATGGTTTTTAGCTTAGTTATTTGCTATTGTGTATAGATGATGAGATTTGGTTGTGGTTTGGACAAATCTAAGAATTGGGTATGAAATGAAAAGAGGGGTTTTTGATGTATGAGAGATAAATGAGTATGGGGTTTGAATATAAGATTTTGGTGCACCAAAATAGTTGATTTTTGGTGTTTGGGTCAACATTGGAAAAAGAGGGATTTTTGTCCAAATTTGATAAAATTATTATTTTGTATAAATAATTGGAATTAACATTGAATATGTTAAATTGGATGATTGTTGATATGAATGGTGATATTGGATACATATTATCTCACCTATGGAAGTTTTGAATAAACTATTAAACCCGATATTGAATATATCTTGGAAATAATTGTATTGGGCTATTGGTGGAGGATAGCTATGATTGTCGTAGAAACTATATGAGGATTAGGCGATTTAATGCTAATCTACGATTGGTGTCATTGAATATCACCATGTTGTAAATACATTATTTATGTATGTTTATTGGGGGAAGAAAGGGGATGTACTCCATATGTGACCATGTTATAAATACATTGTATATGTATGCTTATTAGGAGGAGATAGGGGATGTACTCCATGTATGATTATGTTTATAAATACATTGCATATGTATATTTGTTTGGGATGAGAAAGGGGATGGACTCCATTTAAAGTATGTTGGCCGGAGTGTCCTAAGTGAAAGACCCGAAATTTTATATAAATGGGTGCCGATTCCTTTGAACGAAATTTTCGTAAAATGGCAAGGTTTGAAGTGTTTACATGTGTTTTGCATATTTGGAAAAACATTGAGTTGTAGTCTCATTTTGGTTGTTGAAAGATAATAAATTTAACTCATGAATTGAGTAGTGTCTATGAACTGGAAATGAATTGATGGAACATGGAATAAGATTGGCCTCAGTGGCATATGGATATGTAGGCCTTGTGAATGCTTCCATATCGGTATTGTTTATATACGTGGTATTTATACCTTTGCTAAACTTCATAATTGTGTTAGATTACCTCTACTGGGTTGTTGGCTCACCCTATACGGGAATATTATTTTCAGGTGCAAGTGAGGTGTTACCTCCAAGGCAATAGCATGGATGGACTTTTGGAAAGCAAGAGTTTCATATTTATGCTTTATGTGTGTATGTTTGGTATTTGTAAAGCCAAGGGCTTAAGATGTAATGATAGAGACTCAATTTGTGTAAGCAAGCAATGACTTGGAAAGATGTAAGCCTTTATGCCATTTATTTGTTTGTTAAACAATAAACTCTGATGTATGAAAGCATGCTGTTTCTCATATTTATTCCGCATATGTGTTATCGGACCCGGATTTGGGCACCCATGTGGCATGACCCATGGCGCATTAAAATTACTCATGCAATTTGAATTTCTATTTATCCTATTAGGATAACCCCCTATCTCCGTCCGATCTATCATATCCTTTTAGGAGATAGGGATGTGAGATTATATATATCTGATCTATTTAATAGATATCAGATACGTTGTGTTGATTTACCTATAACATTTTTTCCCATACCCTCTCTCTAACTCTCTCCCGTCAGGGAAAGATCCGGTCATTGCACTGTGAATAGGGTGAGTGATACTCATACTGTGGTATCACTCAGTTGTTGGGTGTTCTTAGTTTGTAATTAAAGAAGTGCGCGATTTATCAATAAGGCTCTTCGTTTCGGATTCTATCACACAAGGTGTGGCTTGAATCCTTTACCCTCTACGTTATATATATATATATATATCTTACATTGGGATCAGAGCCATAAATAGGTATTTTCCTGCTTAATTTTTGTGCCTTAAAATATGTACATAATTATATATTTATATATATACACACATGACATATGCATGAAAATTAATATTTTTCTAAACTTTCTCCGATGAACCTGAAATTAACATATGTTGCAATATATTTTATGTAGAATATATCTGCCAAGTTTCATGAAAATCCAACGGTCAGATTTTGAGAAAAATGGAGATTCATATTTAATTTTTCATAACTTTGACTGCATGCTGGTTTTAGATGCTTTGTTTTTATGGCATGAAAATTATATATTTGGAATCCTTGTTTCGATACCTTCCAAATGGTATATTCTGGGCCTGATTCCAACTTACAGTTGATGAGAAAAAACAAACCGTAATTTAGGTTTGTTTTGTGTTTTTTGGTGGCTTAAGGAAGAAGATGAAGTGCAGAGTTTCTGCACTTCCACTCTCATTAGAGAGAAGTGTGCTACTCTCCAGTATTTGTGTTTGTTAAATGCCATTTTTGAGTCCACCAATATTTTTAATTTGGAAAATGGAGTCTGGCAGCACTAAAATTGACCAGAAAACACCCCGGAAGGCGGGGCGTGATCCGTGCTAGTAACCCTTTTTTATGGAATATGTATAGCAACTTTCCTCCTCTGGTTTCACACAATCTAGTAACTCTTGTACTAATAATTGCAATAATTCTGTAGGACAATTCTTTAATTAAAATTATTAAAGAAAATCAAGAGTTAACGTTTAATATTCTTATTGCAACCAGCTTGTTTTCGAATTTGTTTAATAGTCCTTCTTCCATCCAATTCACACGGACACTAGAAGAATATGTACCGTGTAAAAAAAAAATTATAACATACTTCTGTTAACATAATCAATCATACAAAACTTCAACAAATAAGCATTTTATTAAAACTAAAAAGATTAACATGATTTTGGTTGCTAAAGTAAGCACTCGGTGTCACTCTAATCCCTAAATGTGTATAAAAATGTTCTCCATATCAAAAATTATTCGAATTCATCAGTATATTTAACGGTATTTTTGGAACAAATATTATAGTTAAAAAAAAGAAAAGCCTAAAAACAACTTTTAGCCTCTAAAATTTGCCCTTAGTGTTATTATTCTAGTCTCGTATTTATCAATTTAGTCCCCAATATAATTCTGTGTATTAAATGGTTACTATATTTGGCATTCGTGATGCTTTTGTTGGATTCAATGGGGTGATCTTTTTGAGTTGTAACATATAGTTGTTTTTTCATGAGAAGAATCACACAAAAAAAAAAAACAAAATCTTTATTGATAAAGTTAGAAATTGGACCGGGTATTGGACCTGGATTTGGGCGCCCATGTGGCATGACCCATGGCCCATTCAAATTACTCTTGTAATTTGAATTTCTATTTATGTTGTTAGGATAACCCACTATCTCCATCCAATCTATCTTATCCAATTAAGAGATAGGGATGTGAGATTATATATATCTGATCTATTTAATATATATCAGATACGATATTTTGATTTACCCAGAACTTTTTTTCCCATACTCTCTCTCTAACTCTCTCCCATCAGAGAGCGATCCAGCCTTTGCACTGTGAATAAAGTGGGTGATACTCATATTGTTGTATCACTCTGTTGATAGGTGTTCTTAGTTCGTGATTAAAGAAGCACGCAATTTACCCACAAGGTTCTTCGTTTCGGATTCTACTACAAAAGGTATGGCTTGAATCCTTTTATCCGTTGTGTTATATATATCTTACATTGGTATCAGAGCGATAAATGAGTATTTTCATGCTTGTTTTTTGTGTATTAAAATATGTATATAATTATATAAATATACACATGATATATACATGAAAAATTAATATTTTTCTGAACGTTTTTCGATCATCCTAAAATTTACGTATGTTGTAATATATGTCATGTAGAATATATCTGCCAACTTTCATGAAAATCCAACAGTTGGATTTCGACAAAAATGGAGATTCATATTTAATTTTTCGTTCATTTGACTGCATGTTGGTTGTACATGCTTTATTTTTATGTTCTGAAGATTATATGTTTGGAATCCTTGTTTGGATACCTTCAAAATGGTATATTATGAGCCTGATTCCGGCTTACGATTGATGAGAAAAAGCAAAGCCTAATTTGAATTCGTTTTGTGTTTTTTGGTGGCTTAAGGAAGAAGATGAAGTGCAGAGTTTCTGCACTTCCACTCTCATTAGAGAGAGAGTGTTCTACACTTTGTTATTTGTATTGGTTAAATGTCACTTTTGAGTCGACCAATATTTTTATTTTGGAAAATGGAGTCTGGCAGCACTAAGATTGGAAAAGAAATCACCCTGGAACGCAGTGCGTGATCCGTGCTCGTAAATATTATTTATGGAACAAGTATAGCAACTTTCCCCTCTGGTTTCACACAATCTACAAACTCTTGTACTGATAATTGCAATAATTCTATAGGTCGATTCTTTATTTAAAATTATTAAAGAAAATCAAGAGTTGACGTTTAATATTCTTATTGCAACCAGCTTGTTTTCAAACTTTGTTTAAAAATATTTCTTCCATCCAATTCACACAGATTCTAGGAGAATATGTACCCCATAAAAAAAATTATGACGTATTTATGTTAACATAATCAATCATATAAAACTTTAACCAATAAGCACCTTATTAAAACTAAAAAATTACCATGATTTTGGTTGCTAAAGTATGCACTCGGTGTCACTCTAATCCCAAAATGTGTATAAAAATGCTCTCCATATCAAAAGCTATTCGAATTCATTGTTATATTTAAAGGTATTTTTGGAACAAATATTACCGTTAAAAAAAAGAAAAGAATTAAAAAAAACTTTTGGCCTCTAAAATTTGTCCTCAATGTTATTATTCTAGTTTCATATTTATCAATTTAGTCTCCAATATAATACTGTGTATTAAATGGTTACTATATTTGGCATTCGCGATGCTTTTGTTGGATACAATGGGGTGATCTTTTTGAGTTGTAACATATAGTTGTTTTTTCATGAGAAGAATCATAGAAAAAGAACGAAATCTTGATTGATAATGTTGGAAATTGGGCCGGGGTATTGGACCCGGGTTTGGGCACCCATTTGGCATGACCCATGGCCCATTCAAATTACTCATGTAATTTGAATTTCTATTTATCCTGTTAGGATAACCCACTATCTCCATCCAATGTATCTTACCCTGTTAGGAGATAGGGATGTGAGATTATACATATCATATATATTTAATAGATATCAGATACGTTATGTTGATTTACTCATAACATTTTTTCCCATACTCTCTCTCTAACTCTGTCCCATCAAAGAACGATCCAACATTTGCACTGAGAATAGAGTGGGTGATACTCATACTATGGTATCACTCCGTTGTTGGGTGTTCTTAGTTTGTGATTAAAGAAGCACGCGATTTACCCACAAGGTTCTTTGTTTCAGATTCTATCACACAAGGTATGACTTGAATTCTTTTACCAGTTGCGTTATATATATCTTACATTGGTATCAAAGCTATAAATGGGTATTTTCGTGCTTGTTTTTTGTGCATTAAAATATGTATATAATTATATATAGCGGTCCCGATATTTCCTGTTGTTGTTTAACTATAATCCGGACTCTCTTATTTAATGGGTTTAAAGTTATTATTTTGAGGGCGTTACATTATATATATATACACACATGATATATGCATGAAAAGTTAATATTTTTTCGAACTTTCTCCGATCAACCTAAAATTTACATATGTTGTAATATGTTTCATATAGAACATATCTGCCACTTTTAATGAAAATCCGTCTGTTGGATTTTGAGAAAAATGGAGATTCAAATTTAATTTTTCATAACTTTGGCTATATGCTGGTTTTACATGCTTTGTTTTTATGTTATGAGAATTATTTATTTTGAATCATTGTTTTGATACCTTCGAAATGGTATATTATGGGCCTGATTTTGACTTATGGTTGATAAGAAAAAGTAAACCCTAATTTGGGTTCGTTTTGTGTTTTTTGGTGGCTTCAGAAAGAAGATGAAGTGGGGATGGCAATTTAAACCCAACCCGACGGGGACCCGATCTCTAGACCCCGATTTGAGCAGGTTTTTTTCTAAAATATACCCCCCATTGGGCCGGCGATGGTATTAAAAGTTGAATCCCCTATCAATTTCATGCCAAGGATGATTATCAGTGTTCAAGCCTTGTCCCGTCCCCAGCCCTGAATTTTCTTGTAGTAAAATTACCATTTTACCCCCCTCTATATATATATATATAAACCAACCAACCCTTTCACTCACACAGCAGCACCTCACTCACCTCATCACCGCCTCTCATCTCTCTCTCTCTCTAAAACCCTTCTCCGATCTTCATCCTCCCATCACCGCTGATCTCTCTCCTCTCCCTCCTCCCATCACCTCAGTGTTCAAGCCCCGTCTCGTCCCCAGCCCTGAATTTTCTTGTAGTAAAATTACCATTTTACCCCCCTCTATATATATATATATATATAAACCAACCCTTTCACTCACACAGCAGCACCTCACTCACCTCATCACCGCCTCTCATCTCTCTCTCTCTCTAAAACCCTTCTCCGATCTTCATCCTCCCATCACCGCTGATCTCTCTCCTCTCCCTCCTCCCATCACCACCGAGATCTGAGTTCACTTTTCCCGACCTCCGTCACTATCTCCGACCGCAAATTGAGCCACCATAACTCCATCATCTCTATTTCTTTTCCAACGGCGGTGAGGCCAAGCTTACCGAATCACCGCCACCATCACTACTGTTTGCGGTAGTTGCAGTGACACCATCCAACCAAGCATCACTGATCCAGCAATGACACCATCCGGCGGTGAGGCCAAGCTTCACCGATCACCGCCGCGGCCTTCGCCCTAGATCTGGAATTTTTCCTCTCTTTCTCCCTCTATTTGTTATATGTATATATATATATATATATATATATATTAGATTTAAGCATCAGATCTCTCTTTCTCTCTCTATGTTGTTGTTGTTGATGATGATAATGAACAGATCGGCTAGATCTGATTTTTTTTTTTTTTTTTTTTTTTTTTTTATTAAACGAGATTTAATTTCAGCCGTTAGCGGTTAGTAGAGGCCGGTCTTCGGACCGGGCGAAAGGGGGTGCTCATAGCTGACCTTCCCCGATCGTACCCAAGCTCCTGAGCCGAGACAACTCCGGTGATGACGGACATGTGGCCTTCGGCACTGAGTCAGGGTTTCCTAAATTCCCCCATTTTAAAATATTTAGGTGGCGACTCTGTATCTGGCAAAGCAGTCCATGTTTGGCACTACTTTTTCAAAAATCTGTTTCTCAAAACGATTTGCCAGATTTGGACTCTTTGGTTCAGATTAAGAACCGTGACACAAATCGAGTCCGAACTGTAGCATGAGGCCCCCTCCGCGGGCGCGTCTACACCACTCACATTAGAGAGAGACTGGGCTACACTTCATTATTTGTGTTTGTTAAATGCCATTTTTGAATCCACCAATATTTTTATTTTGCAAACTGGACTCCGGTAACACTAAAATTGGACCAGAAAACAACCCGGAAGGCGACGCGTGATCCGTGCTTGTAACCCTTGTTTATGGAACAGGTATAACAACTTTTCTCTTCTGGTTTCACAATATCTACTAACTCTTGTACTGATAATTGCAATAATTCTGTAGGTCAATTCTCTATTTAAAATTGTTAAAGAAAATCAAGAGTTGACGTTTAATATTCTTATTGCAACCAGCTTGCTTTCGAACTTTGTTTAAAATTCCTTCTCCCATCCAATTAACATGGATACTAGGAGAATATGAACCCTATAAAAAAATTATGGCATACTTCTGTTGACATTATCAATCATATAAAACTTCAACCAATAAGCATTTTACTAAAACTAAAAAATTAACATGATTTTGGTTGCTAAAGTATGCACTTGGTGTCACTCTAATCCCTAAATGTGTATAAAAATACTCTCCATATCAAAAGCTATTAGAATTCATCATTATATTTAAGGGAATTTTTGGAACAAATATTATAGTTAAAAAAAAAGAATTAAAAAAACTTTTGTCATCTAAAATTTGCCCCCAGGATTATTATTCTAGTTTCATATTTGTCAATTTAGTCCCCAATATAATACTGTGTATTAAATGGTTACTATATTTGGCATTCGTGATGCTTTTGTTGGACTTAATGGAGTGATCTTTTTGAATTGTGAAATATAGTTGTTTTTTCATGAGAAGAATCATAGAAAAAGAACGAAATCTTTATTGATAATGTTGGAAATTGGCCCGGGTATTGGACCCGGATTTAGGCGCCCATGTGGTACGACCCGTGGCCTATTCAAATTACTCATGTAATTTGAATTTCTATTTACCCTGTTAGGATAACCCACTATCTCCATCCAATCTATCTTATCCTATTAGGAGATAGGGATGTGAGATTATATATATCTAATCTACTTAATAGATATCAGATACATTATGTTGATTTATCACTCCATTGCTGGGTGTTTTTAGTTCGGGATTAAAGAAGCACGCGATTTACCCACAAGGTTTTTCGTTTCGAATTCTATCACACAAGGTATGGCTTGAATCCTTTTACCCACTGTGTTATATATATATATATATATATTACATTGGTATCAGAGCTATAAATGGGTATTTTCGTGCTTGTTTTTTGTGCGTTAAATATATGCATATGTATACACATGAAATATGCATGAAAAATTAATATTTTTCCGAACTTTCTCCGATCAACCTGAAATTTACATATGTTGTAACATATTTCATGTAGAATATATTTGCCAAGTTTCATAAAAATCCAACGGTCGGATTTCGAGAAAAATGGAGATTCATATTTAATTTTTTGTAACTTTGACTACATGCTGGTTTTACATGCTTTGCTTTTTATGTGAGGAAAATTATATATTTGGAATCCTTGTTTCGATACCTTCGAAATGGTATATTTTGGGCCTGATTCTGACTTACAATTGATGAGAAAAAGCAAACCCTAATTTGCGTTCGTTTTGTATTTTTTGGTGGCTTAAGGAAGAAGATAAAGTGTAGAGTTTTTTCACGTCCACTCTCATAAGAGAGAGTGTGCTACACTTCGTTATTTGTGTTTGTTAAATGCCATTTTTGTGTCCACCAATATTTTTATTTTTGAAAATGGAGTTTGGCAACCCTAAAATTAGACCAGAAAACACTCCGGAAGGCGGCGCGTGATTCGTGCTGGTAACCCTTGTTTATGGAACAGGTATAGCAACTGACCTCCTCTAGTTTCTCACAGTTTACTAACTCTTGTACTGATAATTGCAATAATTCTGTTGGTCGATTCTTTTTTTAAAATTATTAAAGAAAATCAAGAGTTGACAATTAATATTCTTATTGCAACCAGTTTGCTTTCAAACTTTGTGTAAAATTCCTTCTTCCATCCAATTCACACGGATACTAGGAGAATATGTACCATATAAAAACCAATTATGGCATACTTCTGTTGCCATAATCAATCATATAAAACTTCAACAAAAAAGCACTTTATTAAAACTAAAAAATTAATGTGATTTTGGCTGCTAAAGTATGCACTTGGTGTCACTCTAATCCCGAAATGTTTATAAAAATGCTCTCCACATTAAAAGCAATTCGAATTCATCATTATATTTATGGGTATTTTTGGAACAAATATGACAGTTAAAAAAAAGAAAAGAATTAAAAAAACTTTTGGCCTCTAAAATTTGCCCTTAGTGTTATTATTCTAGTTTCATATTTATCAATTTTGTCCCCAATATAATACTCTATATTAAATGGTTACTATATTTGGCATTCGTGATGTTTTTGTTGGCCTCAATGAGGTGATCTTTTTGAGTTGTGACATATGGTAGTTTTTTCATCAGAAGAATCATAGGAAAAAGAACGAAATCTTTAGTGATAATGATCGAAATTGGGCTACGTATTGAACCCGAATTTTGGCGCCCATGTGGCCTGACCCATGGCCTATTCAAATTACTCATGTTATTTGAATTTTTATTTATCCTGTTAGGATAACCCACAATCTCCATCCAATCAATCTTATCCTATTAGGAGATAGGGATGTGAGATTATATATATATATATATATCTGATTCATTGAATAGATATCAGATACGTTATGTTGACTTACCTATAACATTTTTTCTCATACTCTCTCTTTCTCTCTCTAACTCTCTCCCATTAGACAAACAATCAGCCCTTTGCCCTGTGAATAGAGTGGGTGATACTCATACTGTGGTATTACTCTGCTGTTGGATGTTCTAGTTCGTGATTAAAGAAGCAGGGGATTTACCGACAAGGTTCTTCATTTCGAATACTATCACACAAGGTATGGCTTGAATTCTTTTACCCGCTGCATTATATATATCTTACATTAGTATCAGAGCTATAAATGGGTATTTTCGTGCATATTTTTTATGCATTAAAAAATATATATAATTATATATATATATATATACACATGGTATATGCATGAAAAATTAATATTTTTCTAAACTTTCGCCGATCAACCTGAAATTTATATATGTCGTAATATATTTCATGTAGAATATATCTGCCAAGTTTCATGAAAATCCAATGGTCGTATTTTGAGAAAAATGGAGATCCATATTTAATTTTTTGTAACTTTGACTGCATGTTTGTTTTACATGTTCTGTTTTTTTGTTATGCAAATTATATATTTGGAACCCTTCCTTCAATAACTTCGAAATGATATATTATGGGTCTCATTCCAACTTACGGTTGATGAGAAAAAGCAAACCCTAATTTGGGTTTGTTTTGTGTTTTTTGGTGGCTTAAGGAAGAAGATGAAGTGCAAAGTTTCTGCACTTTCACTCTCATTTGAGAGAGAGTGTGTTGCACTTCGTTATTTGTGTTTATTAAATGCCATTTTTGTGTCCACCAATATTTTTGTTTTGGAAAATATAGTCCGGCAGCACTAAAAATTGACAAGAAAACACTCCGGAAGGCGACACGTGATCTGTGCTTGTAACCCTTATTTATGGAACAGGTATAGCAACTTACCACCTCTGGTTTCACACAATCAACTAACTCTTCTACTGATAATTGCAATAATTCTGCTAGTCGATTCTTTATTTAAAATTATTAAAGAAAATCAACAGTTGACGTTTAAAATTCTTATCGCAACCAGCTTGCTTTCGAACTTTGTTTAAAATTCATTCTTCCATCCAATTCACTTGGACCCTAGGAGAATATGTACCCCATAAAAAAAAAATTATGACATACTTCTGTTAACATAATCAATCATATAAAACTTCAACCAATAAACACTTTATTAAAACTAAAAAATTAGCATGATTTTGGTGGCTGAAGTATGCACTTGATGTCACTCTAAACCCAAAATGTGCATAAAAGTGCACTCCACATTAAAAGCTATTCGAATTCTTCAATGTATTTAATGGTATTTTTGGAACAAATATTACAGTTAAAAAAAAGAAAAGAATTAAAAAAACTTTTGGCCTCTATAATTTGCCCTTAGTGTTATTATTCTAGTTTCTTATTTATCAATTTAGTCCCCAATATAATACTGTGAATTAAATGGATACTATATTTGGTATTCGTGATGTTTTTGTTGGATTCAATGGGGCGATCTTTTCGAGTTGTCACATATAGTAGTTTTTTCATGAGAAGAATCATAGAAAAAGAACGAAATCGTTCTTTATAATGTTGGAAATTGGGCCGGGTATTGGACCCGGATTTGGGCGCCCAAGTGGCATAACCCATGGCCCATTCGAATTACTCATGTAATTTGAATTTTTATTTATCCCGTTAGGGTAACCCACTATCTCCATCCAATCTATCTTATCCTATTAGGAGATAGGGATGTGAGATTATATATATCTGATCTATTTAATAAATATCAAATACGTCATGTTGATTTGCCCATAACATTTTTTCCATACTCTCTCTCTAACTCTCTCCTATCAGAGAATGATCCAGCCTTTGCACTGTGAATAGAGTGGGTGATACTCATACTGTGGTATTACTGTGTTGCTGTGTGTTCTTAGTTCATGATAAATGAAACACACGATTTACCCACAAGATTCTTCGTTTCGGATTCTATCACACAAGGTATGGCTTGAATTCTTTTACTCGCTACATTATATATGTTTTATATTGGTATTAGAGCCATAAATGTGTATTTTCGTGCGTATTTTTTGTGCATTAAAATATCTATTGAATTATATATATATACACGTGATATATGCATGAAAAATTAATATTTTTCCAAACTATCTCTGATCAACCTGAAATTTACGTATGTTGTAATATATTTCATGTAGAAGATATCTCCCAAGTTTCATGAAAATCCAATGGTCGGATTTCGAGAAAAATGCAGATTCATGTTTAATTTTTCGTATCTTTGATTCCATGCTGGTTTTACAAACTTTGTTTTTATGTTATGAGAATTATTGTAGACGCGCCCCGGTGGGCCTCATGCTACAGTTCGAACTCGATTTGTGTCACGGTTCTAAGTCTGAACCAAAGAGTCCAAATCTGGCAAATCGTTTTGAGAAACAGATTTTTGAAAAAGTAGTGCCAAACATGGACTGCTTTGCCAGATACAGAGTGTGACGTCCAAGTCTTGAGGACGGTCAAAAATGGGGTGTCTACAATTATATATTTTGAATCCTTGTTTCGATACCTTCAAAATGGTATATTATGAGCTTGATTTTGACTTACGGTTAATGATAAAAAGAAAATCCTAATTAGAGAGAGAGTGTGCTACACTTTATTATTTGTGTTTGTTAAATGCCATTTCTGAGTCCACCAATATATTTATTTTGGAAAATGGAGTCCGGCAGCACCAAAATTGGACGAGAAAACACCCCGGAAGGCGGCGCATGATCCGTGCTTGTAACCCTTGTTTATCGAACAGGTATAGCAACTTACCTCCTCTGGTTTTACACATTCTACTAACTCTTGTACTAATAATTGCAATAATTTTGTAGGTCGATTCTTTATTTAAAATTATTAAAGAAAATCAAGAGTTGACGTTTAATATTCTTATTGCAACCAGCTTGTTTTCGAACATTGTTTAAAATTTCTTCTTCCATCCGATTCACACGGATACTAGGAGAATATGTACCCAATAAAAAAAAATTATGACATATTTCTGTTAACATAATCAATCATATACAACTTTAACCAATAAGCATTTTATTGAAACTAAAAAACTAACATGATTTTGGTTGCTAAAGTATGCACTCAATGTCACTCTAATCCCTAAATGTGTATAAAAATGCTCTCCATAACAAAAGCTATTCGATTTCATCATTATATTTAGGGGTATTTTTTGAACAAATATTACAGTTAAAAAAAAAAGATAAGAATTAAAAAAACTTTTGGCCTCTAAAATTTGTCCTCAGTGTTATTATTCTAGTTTCATATTTATCAATTTAGTACCCAATATAATACTACGTATTAAATGGTTACTTTATTTATTATAGTGATCTTTTTGAGTTGTCACATATAATTGTTTTTTCATGAGAAGAATGATAGAAAAAGAACTAAATCTTTATTGATAATGTTGGAAATTGGGCCGAGTATTAGACCCGGATTTGGGCGCCCATGTGGCATGACCCATGGCCCATTCAAATTACTCTTGTAATTTGAATTTGCATTTATCCTGTTAGGATAACTCATTCAAATTACGCTGCGTTATATATATCTTACATTGGTATCAAATATATAAATGGGCATTTTCATGCTTGTTTTTTATGCATTAAAATATGTATATAATTATATAAATATACACATGATATATGCATGAAAAATCAATATTTTTCTGAACTTTTTTCGATCAACCTGAAATTTACGTATGTTGTTATATATTTCATGTAGAATATATCTGCCAAGTTTCATGAAAATCAAACGGTCGGATTTCGAGAAAAATGGAGATTCATATTTAATTTTTTCGTACATTTGACTACATGCAAGTTTTACATGCTTTGTTTTTATGTTATGAAGATTATATGTTTGGAATCCTTGTTTCGATACCTTTGAAATAGTATATTACGAGCCTGATTCCGACTTACGATTGATAAGAAAAAGCAAACCGTAATTTAGGTTCGTTTTGTGTTTTTTGGTGGCTTAAGGCAGAAGATGAAGTGCAGAATTTCTGCATTTCCACTCTCATTAGAGAGAGTGTGCTACACTTCGCTATTTGTGTTTGTTAAATGCCATTTTTGAGTCCACCAATATTTTTATTTTGGAAAATGGAGTCCGAGAGCACTAAAAATGTACAAGAAAACACTCAGGAAGGCGGCGCGTGAACCGTGCTTGTAACCCATGTTTATGGAACTAGTATAGCAACTTACCCCCTCTAATTTCACGCAACCTACTAACTCTTGTACGGCTAATTGCAATAATTCTTATGACCGATTCCTTATTTAAAATTATTAAAGAAATTCAAGAGTTGACATTTAATATTTTTATTGCAACAAGCTTGTTTTCGAATACTGTTTAAAATTCCTTCTTCCATCTAATTCACATGGATACTAAGAGAATATGTACCCAATCAACAAAATTATGACATACTTCTATTAACATAATCAATCATATAAAACTTCAACCAATAAGCACTTTATTAAAACTAAAAAACTAACATGATTTTGGTTGCTAAAGTATGGACCCGGTGTCACTTTAATCCCTAAATGTGTATAAAAATGCTCTCCATATCAAATGCTATTCGAATTCATCATTATATTTAATGATATTTTTGGAACAAATATTACAATTAAAAAAAAGAAAAGTATTAAAAAAAACTTTTGGCCTCTAAAATTTGCCTTCAGTGTTATTATTCTAGTTTCATATTTATCAATTTAGTCCCCAATATAATATTGTGCATTAAATGGTTATTATATTTGGCGATCGTGAAGCTTTTGTTGGACTCAATGGGGTGATCGTTTTAAGTTGTGACGTATAGTTGTTTTTTCATAAGAAGAATCATAGAAAAAGAATGAAATCTTTATTGATAATGTTGGAAATTGGGCTGGGTATTAGACTCGGATTTGGGCGCCCATGTGGCATGACTTGCCGCCCATTCAAATTGCTCATGTAATTTGAATTTCTATTTATCCTATTAGGATAACCCACTATCTCCATCCAATCTATCTTATCCTAGTAAGGATAGGTATGTGACATTATATATTTCTGATCTATTTAATAGATATCGGATACAATATGTTGATTTAACATAACACTTTTTCCTATACTCTCTGTCTAACTCTCTTCCATCAGAGAACGATCTAGCCTTTGTACTGTGAATAGAGTGGGTGATACTCATACTGTTGTAGCACAATGTTGCTGGGTGTTCTTAGTCCGTGATTAAAGAAGCACACGATTTTTCCAAAAGGTTCTTCGTTTCAGATTCTATCACACAAGGTATGGCTTGAATCCATTTACCTGCTGCGTTATATATATATCTTACATTAGTATCAGAGCTATAAATGGGTATTTTCGTGTTTGTTTTTTTGTGCATTAAAATATGTATATAATTATATAAATATACACATGATATATACATGAAAAATTAATATTTTCTGAATTTTTTTCGAACATCTTGAAATTTATGTATGTTGTAATATGTTTCATGTAGAATATGTTTGCCAAGTTTCATGAAAATCCAATGGTCGGATTTTGAGAAAAATGGAGATTCATATTTAATTTTTCATACATTTGACTGCATGGTGGTTTTACATGCTTTATTTTTATGTTCTGAAGTTTATATGTTTGGAATCCTCATTTTGATACTTTCGAAATGGTATATTATGAACCTGATTCCGACCTACGGTTGATGAGAAAAAGAAAACCCTAATTTGGATTCATTTTGTGATTTTTGGTGGCTTAAGAAAGAAGATAAAACGCATAGTTTCTGCACTTCCACTCTCATTAGAGAGAGTGTGTGTGCTACACTTCGTTATTTGTATTTGTTCAATGCCATTTTTGAGTCCACTAATATTTTAATTTTGGAAAATGGAGTCCAGCAGCACTAAGATTGGAACAGAAAACACCCCGGAACGCGGCGCGTGATCCGTGCTTGTAATTATTATTTATGGAACAAGTATAGCAACTTTCCCCTCTGGTTTCACACAATCTACAAACTCTTGTACTGATAATTGCAATAATTCTGTAGGTCAATTCTTTATTAAAATTAGTAAAGAAAATCAGGAGTTGACGTTTAGCATTCTTATTGCAACCAGCTTGTTTTCAAACTTTGTTTAAAAATCTTTCTTCCATCCAATTTATGCCGATTCTAGGAGAATATATATGTAACGCCCTCAAAATAACAACAATAAACCCATCAAATAAGACATACATTTACATATAAACTAACCACATTCTTTCATTCATTAGAATTTCATTACATAAGTATTACATGTCAACATCATAACAAAATGCCCTACGGGCTTACAGCTTTCCAAGTTAACACTTGGTTACAACAAAAGAGTACTAACTCGTTTACACAAAAAGCCCTAGGCTTGAAGTTACATGTAATACATCTCTTGTACTGATAATTGCAATAATTCTATAGGTCAATTCTTTATTAAAATTATTAAAGAAAATCAAGAGTTGGCGTTTAGCATTCTTATTGCAACCAGCTTGTTTTCAAACTTTGTTTAAAAATCTTTCTTCCACCCAATTTATGCCGATTCTAGGAGAATATATACCCCATAAAAAAAATTATGGCATACTTCAGTTAACATAATCCATCATATAAAACTTCAACCAATAAGCACTTTATTAAAACTGAAAAATTAACATGATTTTAGTTGCTAGAGTATGCACACGGTGTCGCTCTAACACCGAAATATGTATAAAAATGCTCTCCACATTAAAAGCAATTTGAATTGATCATTATATTTAAGGGTATTTTTGGAACAACTATTATAGTTAAAAAAAAAGAATAAAAAAAACTTTTGGCCTCTAAAATTTGCCCTTAGTGTTATTATTTTAGTTTCATATTTATCAATTTAGTTCCCAATATAATACTGTGTATTAAATGGTTACGATATTTGGCATTCATGACGTTTTTGTTGGACTCAATGGGGTGATCTTTTTGAGTTGTGACATATAGTAGTTTTTTCATGAGAAGAATCATAGAAAAAGAACAAAATCTTTATTGATAATGTTGGAATATGAGCCGGGTATTGGACTCAAATTTGGGCGCCCATTTGGTATGACCCATGCCCATTCAAATTACTCATGTAATTTGAATTTCTATTTATCCTGTTAGGATAACCCACTATCTCCATCCAATTAATCTTATTCTATTAGGAGATAGGGATGTAAGAATATATATATCTGATATATTTAATAGATATCAGATACATCACGTTGATTTACCCATAACATTTTTTCCCATACTCTCTCTAACTCTCTTCCATCAGAGAACGATCCAGCCTTTACACTGTCAATAGAGTGGGTGATACTCATACTGTGGTATCACTCTGTCGCTGGGTGTTCTTAGTTTGTGATTAAAGAAGTATGCGATTGTAGACACCCCATTTTTGACCGTCCTCAAGACATGGACGTCACCGCTTGAACACCCGGTGATCATCCATGTTCGTGTTCGTTTTGAGTTCTCGGAGGCCTTGGTTGCGCGCCTTGCCTCAGGATCTCTCAACTTGTTCGTCTTGCGTTTGGTTTCGCACCAAATACTTGTGTTTTTGCTTTGAGGGGTAGGGAATGGCTTGTTGACCATCCCCAAACCCCATCGGGCTTCCCTTTGCATCACCGGCCATTTATTTCTGACACCGGCCATGGTTTCTTAATACCAATGGCCGGCCGGCTATCTGTTTGGCCGGCGACCTCCTTTTTTGGCCGGTAGCACCTTTTTGCCTTCTTCAGGCATGGTGCATGCCAGCTGTGCCAGCTGGAATACACCAAACCTACCCCGGGGCTAACATGTGGCTGTTTTGCCCCTTTTGCCCCCTTTTGGTCAAAGCTTCTTGAGGAAGCTTGACCCTTTGTCAAAGCTTCCTCAAGAAGCTTGGCCAGCTGTCTTAGCTTCCTCAAGAAGCCTTGACCTCCTTGCCCCCTTTGCCCCCTTTTACTTAGCTTCTTTGAGAAGCTTAGAACCATTTATTTTGCCTATATAAGCACCTCTCTTCTTCCTTTGTAGAGGGTTAGAGATTTTGAACAAAAAACCAGAGATTATACATATATACATTTGTCATACACTCTCTCTATATATATTTCCCTCTCTCTCATCCTTAGTGTGTGTTTGGAGGCCTAGAAAGTGTGTTTTGACCTTATTTTTGCACTAAGACACACACCATTACACCTTGCTTCGACCTTGAGGGGCTTTGAGGGTTTGTTTTTGAAGTTTTGGACTGATTTTGGTCAGAAGAGAGTGGCTGGACCAGCTATTCTTAAAGTGTTCTTGAAGGGTAAGACTTTTGCTTTATTTTCCCCAATCTTTCATTAGTTTTTGACCTACCTTGCATGCTGATTTAAGCTTTGTGTATAACATGAAAAAGTCTTGTATTTGCATGCTTGAGATCTTTCATTAAGGTCCTTTTGTGGTTTGGGGTCGACCTCCCCCTCTTAGGCCTTGTTTGGCCCTTTTGGTGCTTTCTTTCTTAAGCTTTGGTTACTCTTGAGTCTTGGCCTTCTCACCACTGAAATTCAGTGGATTTGCAGTGGTGAAGAAGGGGTTTTGAGGTCTTGTAAAGGGGAGGGACACCCCCCTCCCTTGGTCTCTCATTTTGCTCATGTTTTGGCTCATAAGGGTAGCATGTATGCTTGGTTGTATTTGGCCCTATTTCAGAGGTTTTGGGGTGTTATTTGGGCATATGTTACCTCTGTTTTTGGTCGGATTTGTGGTCCATTACATGCTTAATACACTTGCTTTGTACTCCCCCATTTTGCCTAGAAATGCATCTAGCCATTAGATCGCCATGCTCACATGTTTTGATCTTGCTTTGTAAAGTTCTTGGCATTATTTTTCACGCTTAAGGTCTGTTGGTTACTGTTTTGGTCATGCTTGACATGTTTGATATAGCCCCTTTGTATTTTGGCTTGTGAGTCTTGGGTGTGTGAGTCACTAGCATGCTTTAGTTGGGTTGTTTCAATGATTTGGAGTCATTTCATATGCCATTTCAGTCCCTAATCCATGCTTGTATGCCCACATTCATCATCACTTTCTTGCCTTGAAAGGTTGTTCTTTTGTGCCTTGGAAAATGGTCATTGTGCATGCCTTGTGTTTAAGTCTTTGGGATGCCATGTGTACGGGTTTTGGGGCTCATTCTAGCATGCCATGGCACTGATTTTGTTGGCCTAATGTCCATCTTTGCCTTCTTTCGGTATGCTTGAGAATTGGCCTTCATGCCTTAGTCTTAGGCTCATTAGTTGGCATGCTTATTTTGCATGATTGGCATCATCATTTTAGTGCACTTAGGCCACTGTTTTGGGGTGGGCTGAGGCCTCCACAATTCAATATAAGTCCATCTTCGCATACTTTGCATGTTTGGCATGTTACATTGTATTGGTTGCATGCTTACATTGCATTGCATTTGCATGTTTGCATGTTGTTTAGCTAGTTGCATTGCATGGTTGGACATTGCATGCTTGCATGATAGATTGCATTGCATTTGACATGTTTCGCATCTTAGCCTTATGTTGCATAACTTGAGCCATGTTTGTATACTTGCATTACATTGTTTAGCTTGGGGTGTCAAGCCAAACTTGAGGGGTGAGAAGTGTTCATACTTCAAGTGATGCAACATTTCTCAACCCTCGGTCGCCGAGGCCCTTGACTCTAACATGATGGGGTCTTGGTATTCATTTGTGTGTTGCATGCATTTTCATTGAATGGCAAGCTTGACTTCTTAGGCCATCATGCCTAATTGATGGCCCGAGGGTCGAGGGTCACGCTCCCTTGAGTCCCTTGCATGATAAGGAGTGTAACCATGCTTACACTTACTTGAAATTCCATGCCATACACTGCCTGCCCTTTGCTGCTGTCAACTACAGGTTCTACAGGAAGTTTTAGCCAGCCAGCCACATACAGTGCCGACCGGCCATCCTTCGGCGGCCGATAGCTTTATCAAAGGCCGATGAGCATTTACTACGACCGGTGGTCATCCTTCCCAACTGGTGGTGTTCCACAGTGTGAAAAGAACCTATCCTGAGACTTGTGTAGTTTTCAGGGGAGCTAGGCAGTGTAAACTGAGGCAGCAATGCTATGGCAGCGAATTTCCCGGCAGTCCAAATCGAGCACGCATCATTTGCGCATCCTGAAGCGGGGGCTGTGGCCACCTTCCATTGCATTTAATTTATTAATTATATTAGAATTTTTGTAATAATTAATTTAGTATTATTTATTTGGACTGTAATATTTATTTGAACCCTCCGAGTGAGGGAAATTGTGTAATAAGTGTGCGTGAGTGTGTGTATGTCTTCCAACCCCACGTCTTTCTTCCCTTTTATTTACCCGCTTATGATGGTAGACTAGGGCATATTTAAATTAGCATACCTTATGCTATGCATGCGTGCATTCATACATTTGTCTTGCATGCACCGGGCTCGGCGCATCATTCTAACTGCATTTGTATTTCAATTCCAAATTGAATACGTGATTAGTTGTAGCATTTCACATGTCATTATAGATTAGCTGAGCCTATCTTAGTCGCATTTTGCATGTGTTGCATTAGCCATTTTAACATGAATTAGGATCATGCATATGATTACTAACTAAGTTTTTGTTTTGGCTCGGAGTACTCGGTAAGCATTCATGCTTTAGCATACCGCATGCATGTGAGTGTTGCCATAATAGCATGATTACCATGAGGCTAGATGCTTATGTGATATAAACTGCTTGAATGCCTGTGGGTGAAGGTTGGATTGTTTGAGTTGGAATAGCTCATTGGAATCCATGTTTTAACCTACTTGCGAGTAGCAAATTCCAAAACATTTTTCAAAACAAATGGACATGCAATGCTTTTTTCCAAATTAGGTGTTCTAGTCTATACTTTTGTGCTGTGCGCATAACATAATAATTCTAGGCTAATAATCGAGATAAGAACACATAACGTTTTCAAAAACGGATATCATGGTTAGTAGAGGCCGATCTTCGGATCGGGCAAGAGGGGGTGCTCATAGCTGACCTTCCCCAATCGTACCCTAGCTCCCGAGTCGAGGCAACTTTGGTGATGACGGACACGTGGCCTTTGGCACCGAGTCAGGGTTTCCTAAATTCCCCCTTAAAAAATATTTAGGTGGCGACTCTGTATCTGGCAAAGCAGTCCATGTTTGGCACTTCCTTTCTAAAAATCTATTTTCTCAAAACGATTTGCCGGATTTGGACTCTTTGGTTCAGATTAAGAACCGTGTCACAAATTGAGTCCGAACTGTAGCACGTAAGGCCTCACGCGGGGATTTAGAGAGCTTGACTCGAACTCGTGATATCCTGTTTTGATTTCATTTATGTGTCTCTTTGCATTTGCATGTGCATTGGTGCGCCTAGGACACCGTGTTTGCCATCTGCCATTCCTGAACGGTTTGCCGGAGGCTTGACTTTGTCAAAAGCATGCCATAGGGCTGACCAATTGTGGGCTCTGACAGTATGGTAACACAAACCCTGGTTTTACCGGGGCAACCTTTTCGACCATTCGGCCTAGTGCATATCGAAATCCATAGTGACCATTCCAAATTAGGACAGGTTGCTTACCCGATGTTAGGTTGTTTAAAAACTGCTGAGCGCATAGTGAAACCCTAGCTCCTGACAAAATAGGACAGGGAAACCCTACCCCTCTATAGGGGTGTTTTGGCTCTCTTTACTTGCTATGTGTTTTAGAGTGTATTTATGCAGGGGAACACACATATCAGTTCGCAAGTTTGAATGTCAGGCTTGCGGGCATCAGTGTTTTTGGGAATCAGTCATCTATGGGTATCAGATTTAGACTTTGGGACAGCAATTTGGAAACGGTGATCAGTGATTAAGGAACAGTACATTCAGCTTGTGGGCAATTTGTTGTGACACCCAACTGCGGGTTGTGTTTATTTTACATTGTTACGCTGTCCAATTGCCCGTTTATTTATTTGCTTTATTTATCTTTTTACTAGGTAGTCGAGCACAATTGCTTCTGACCCAGTAGATATTCCCCAAGACTCTGGATTAGAGGTTGTCGGCTCCATCGATCTGAGGATCTGGTAGACGGACAACCAGTGTACCACTCTCTACCCCTGGTTACTAGACAGAGGGCAGTTAGGCAGAGGATATCAGTTCAGCAGTCAGTACAGAGGGCTTTGTCTACCCCACCCGAGTACAGTAGGGATCAGGGTTCTGTTTCTCCCATAGAAAGGGAACATACACCGATAATTTAGTCAGATCAGAACAGTATGGCCAATTTAGAGGAGATGGTGCGCCAGCTCCAAGAGAGTATGAAAATGATGCAGCAGGATGTTGTCCGACAGGCAGAGTTCGCCAAGCAGCAGGCCACGGTTATGAATGAACAAGCAGAGTTAATCGTAAGGTT
The DNA here is from genome assembly GCF_004153795.1 of Camellia sinensis. Lineage (NCBI taxonomy): Eukaryota > Viridiplantae > Streptophyta > Magnoliopsida > Ericales > Theaceae > Camellia > Camellia sinensis. Next base: position 1,332,644 of record NW_021025214.1, read on the forward strand.
ACAACAGCAAACCGGAGCATCTGCTTCGCAACAAGTTCCTCCCCCGCTAGGAATTCCCACCCCCGGGGAGACAGCTAATGTTCAGAATGACACGGACATTCCCACGGGACCACCTCCATCCCCGATCCTACCCCAAATCCAACCCTAGTTATCCAAAACACCCACCAACCTACCGGACTCTCCCTTTGAGTTCGAGACAGATCCCACAGCATTGAAGTTGAGCAAGCTCAAAAAGCTGTTCAAAAGATCCCAGGGAGTCAAGACCATCCCTGACATCGAAGATGGGTATACCGACGCAGCTGTGACGCTGCCTGACAGATTCAAAATGCCACACATTGATCGCTTTGATGGGTCCAGGGACCCCATGGTGCACCTGAGATTGTTTTCAGACATCTTAAGGCCAATGGGCCTCAGCAGACTTCAGAAGCTGTCTCTGTTCGGCCGAACCCTGTCAGGTGTGGCGGCCATTTGGCATGCCAAATTAGAAGATGATGTCAAGAGAAACTGGGACGAGATGGCCGAGGCCTTCATTACGCAATACTCATACAATACACAAATCGAGATTACAACCCGTGATCTCGAGACAACAAGGCAAGAGCCTAAAGAGAGTTTCTCAGAATTCGTGACTAGATGGAGGGCCAAGGCTTCGATGATGACCCTAAGGCCTACAGACAAAGACCAGATTCGGATGATTGTGCGCAATCTTCAGCCGAAGTTGATGCAAAAGATGATTGTACTCCCCTTCCCTACCTTTTCTGATCTACATGAAATGGGGGTGCAGATTGAGGACGCCTTAAAGCAAGGCTTAATTGATAATGACCGGGAGCAACCCCGAAGAACTTTCAACCGCAACACTAATGCAGGTCCGAGCGATACTACAACTACAAGAGCCTCCGAAGTGAGCATGGTCACCACCAACCCCCCTTCAAGAACCACGGCAGCTGCGCCATTTTCCGACGCGTCCGGAAACCATACCCAAACAGCCAAGTACCCACCCAAAAACACGAGAACCTTCGCTCCACTATATATGCCCCTATCCAAAGCTCTGGGGGTTTTAATTGGAAAAGGGCATCTGAAGCCCTTAGAACCGCGGCCCCTACCAGAAAGACTTCCCCCTACCCACAACCCAGCCAAATATTGCGCATTTCACCAACAGCACGGTCATGACACCGATCTGTGCTTCCGATTACGTCATGAGATTCAAGATCTCATTGATAATGGGGTGATTCTGCCTCCCAAGAAACCCAATGTTACAACAAACCCTCTCCCCACACATAACCAAGCTCCACCGCCTAAAAGGATCAACTTCATCCAAACTGGGGTCGTGCCTTACGATCCTAGCATCTATATCACTCCTTCCCACCTGCCTAAACCAGAGGTACTCCTTCCCGACTGCACCAACTTGTGCATGATGGACACCTCCATGACCCGACCTAAGCCAATGGTGGTGACTATCGAGAACAAGAGAGGGGAGATCCCAAAGGAGAAGAAGTTTGTTGAGTCAGAGTCTGCAGAATCTGGAAGTCGTTTGAGAAGACATATAGTCCGGGTGACTACATTTCATCAACAGACCAGGATGGGCCAGATGTGGAATTACCAACAGGAGGAGAACTGTGTGTGATCCGAGGGGATAGTCTGGGACAAGGAACAGATGATTTAAAGGCTGTGGAAGAAGACCTTACCAATCTCCAGTTTTACAGTAACCAAGATCCAGGGGGCGCAGCAGTCAACTGGTTTGACTATGAGGAATCAACAGAGGCTACTGGGTGGTTATATGATCAACCAGATATAGTGGAGGAGTTCCAACCAGGACAGAGTCCGATAGGGGCACGAATGTCGGCGATAGTCGAAAGAGTCAGAGAACAGGATACATCACCGGAGAGCACCGGTGTTAAGAATTTCGCTAGAGATTGGAGCATTTTGAATGCAGGAATTATTAAGCAGCCAGCTGTGTTGATACGGTCGGAACAAGAAAGATTTGAAGATCCCGCGAGAATCAGAAAGGCAAAGGCCCATGTAGGGGCTGAAATTGCTGTGTGCGCAGGAACAGAGAATGTTGCAAGCATAGGGGTGGAAGATATCGCGAGTGCGAGAACAACCATGCCAGAACCAGACAGGTGTCTGTCGGCTGCTGATGGAATATGGTGGGAAGATGAGGATTTATGTCTGGCCCATACGGACAAAGATTGGGGGAACAACCAACCCGATGACACCTGGTACCTTGGAGAAGTCGACCACATGACAAGAAGCGGACGGTATTTCAAGCCCCCGCACCTAGACCAACCGGAGACATCTGGGAAAGATAAGGAAGCTGAGAGATAGAGAGAGAAGCAAGTCGAAGAAGAGGCTGTACGAAAGCAATTAAAAAAGATACAGGCAGACATCTCCATCTGGGGACTGCTTATGGCATCATGAGTGCATAGACAGGCTGTCCTATCAGCTATGGACAAGGCACAGCTTTTGATAGAAACTACGCCAGAACAGCTAGTAGGCTTAGTTTTTCCGGGAGGAGCTACCCCGATGTTGACCTTTTCTGACAAAGAACTGCCACCTGAGGGTGCGAACCACAACAAGCCACTCTACATCTCCGTGGAGTGCAGAAACAAGTGGATACCTGTGGTACTTGTCGACACAGGCTCCGCCATCAATGTATGTCCAGCAAGGACTGCCTATGCAATTGGCTTGAAGACCGTGGACTTCGTACCAATAGCCCAGGTGATTCGGGCATACAACAATACAAGTCGAGAAGTCATGGGAACAGTGAAGATCCAGACCAAGGTTGGGCCAGGGCAGCATGAAATTGACTTTCACATCCTAGAGGTTCCCGCTACTTTCAATTTACTCTTGGGGCGGCCGTGGCTGCATCAGGTCAAGGCAGTCTCTTCTACCTTGCATCAAATGGTGAAATACCCCTATGGAAAGGGAGTAGGCATTGTTTTTGGGAATTCATCGATCCATCCACCACCGGAAGTATCTACGCCAGTTTTGGAAATTGAGCACGGTATGGAGGACGTGTTTATGTCAGGTTTCACCCTTGCTGAGGCTCGGGTTGTACAGGACATCATGGCCGCTAACGAGGGGTTATATGTCAGTGCTCAAGCGGTATACCTCATGAACAAGCATCAACATATCCCCGGGATGGGATTAGGAAATAGCGGCCGGAAAGGCGTCACAGCATTGGCCGAGGTGCCACATAACCCACATACCTTTGGCTTGGTTTATCTGCCCACCAAAGAGGATTGGGTGAGGTGAGGAAAGGAAAGGAAATGGCCGAAAGGGCCAGAGCGAAACAGATGGGGAAGCCTTTTGACTTAATGCACCGGCCCATTCAGGGTACCCTAAACGGACGCTTCGTCCGGGAGGGGGAGGACTTCCCGTTCTGTGGTTTCCTAGAGCCGTGGCTGAACGCGGAGAGGAAGCGCGTACCGGGGTTTGAGATTTTCTTTGACTTGCAGTTACCTGAGGATAACATTGCCAAAGAACAGACGGACCCATTAGCTGAGGCTGAGCAGAGTAAGGAAGTGCAGTCTGAGGACGCTGAAAATGAAATGGGGGTAGCGTTGGCATGTCTACTTTCAGATCCTCCAATCGAACAGAGGTGCTTGGGGGATAACTTCTCAGTATGCACGATCGTGAATGAAACGGCTGCGGGCCTACCATCAACTATTTTGGATGCATCCATCGCACCCTCTCTCGTTTGGCAATACGAAGAGGGATTTTTATCAAGCAGCACCGGGTCAGGTAGTGAGCCAGAATCTGATTCCACCGAGTCCA
>NW_021025214.1:1336531-1379456 GCF_004153795.1 Camellia sinensis
GAGAGGAAGCGCGTGCCGGGGTTTGAGATTTTCTTTGACCTGCAGTTACCTGGGGATAACATTGCCGAAGAGCAGACGGACCCATTAGCTGAGGCTGAGCAGAGTAAGGAAGTGCAGTCTGAGGACGCTGAAAATGAAATGGGGGTAGCGCTGGCATGTCTACTTTCAGATCCTCCGATCGAACAGAAGTGCTTGGGAGATAACCTCTCGGTATGCATGATCGGGAATGGAATGACTGCGGGCCTACCAGCAACTATTTTGGATGCATCCATCGCACCCTCTCTCGTTTGGCAATACGAAGAGGGATTTTTATCAAGCAGCACCGGGTCAGGTAGTGAGCCGGAATCTGATTCCACCGAGTCTTGTGAGTCAGAATCAGGTTCCAGCTCAACTGAGTCTGAGTCTGGTATTCCTGGGGGTGATAACCCGGATGCCACAGTCTTGTCCATGTCGTCTTTTTCTTTCTCCTTTGAGTCTGTTGTAACAGAAGAATCGGACGGTTTGGAAGTATTTAATGAGAATAATTTAGATATGGTTTCCGAGTACTTTTCTGTGCCTTTGATATATTGCTTAAATCAGGACTTTCAAAATTTTGACGAAAATGACGAGGAAGAAATTCCTCCGGTTTTGCAACGATTAATTGATCAAGAGCAAGAAAGATTTGTTAAACCTTTAGTTGATGAAATCACTACTGCGAATATTGGTACTGAGAAGGACCCGCGGTTGGTCCAGATCAGGTCCACGTTGTCTTGGAGGAACGCGAGCGCTTAGTCGCTTATTAAAAGATTTCAAAGATGTTTTCGCGTGGTCCTACGAAGACATCCCTGGAATCGATCCTGATATTGTACAGCACCGGATCCCTCTTGACCCCGAGGCCCGACCTGTCAAACAGAAACTCAGAAGGATTCGTCCGGACTGGGCCATCAAAATTAAGGAAGAGATCACCAAGCAAATCGATGTAGGCTTCCTGCTGGTATCCGAATACCCGACTTGGTTGGCCAACATTGTTTCGGTACCGAAGAAGGATGGCAAGATCCGAGTATGTGTGGATTTCAGGGATTTGAATAGAGCTAGTCCAAAGGACGACTTCCCCTTGCCACATATTGATGAGTTAGTGGATTTTACAGCAGGGCATGCTTTGCTTTCGTTTATGGATGGCTTCTCAGGTTACAATTAGATAGTAATGGCACCCGAAGACCGGGAGAAAACTGCTTTCACCACCCCGTGGGGAACATACTGTTACAGAGTGATGCCGTTTGGGTTGAAGAATGCTGGAGCTACATATCAACGGGCTGCGACCACGATATTGCATGACATGATCCACAAAGAGGTGGAGGTGTACGTGGACGATATGATTGTCAATTCCAAAGAAAAGGAGGGCCACTACACCGCCTTGCAAAAGTTCTTTCAAAGGATCAGAGAATTCCGGTTGCGGCTGAATCCTCAGAAGTGTACGTTCGGTGTTACGGCAGGAAAAATGCTAGGGTTTCTGATTACACAAAGGGGCATCGAAGTCGACCCTTCCAAAATCAAGGCCATCCCAGAAATGCCACCCCCAAGGACTGAAAAGGAGGTGCGAGGCTTTCTGGGTAAAGTGCAATTCATAAGACGGTTTATCTCAAAATTAACCTTGACTTGTGAACCACTTTTTGGTCTCCTAAAGAAAGGAAGGAAATTCCAATGGGACGGTCGATGCCAAGCTGCTTTTGAACAGATCAAAGAATATTTACAGAACCCGCCCGTGTTGTCGCCACCAGAGCAGGGGAGACCGCTGATATTGTATCTTTCGGTGACTGAGACCACCATGGGCTGTATGCTCGCGCAAGGGTCAAGGGACAAGGTGGAGAGAGCCATCTACTATCTGAGCAAGAAAATGCTAGAGTATGAGACTCGCTACACGCCGTTGGAGAAGGCTTGCTTGGCCTTAGTATGGGCTACCAGGAAGCTGAGGCACTACCTGTTAGCTTACTTTGTAATGTTGGTTTCACGACTCGATCCCATCAAATATCTTTTCGAGAAATCGGCACTTACGGGTAGGCTAGCTCGTTGGTTGCTGTTGCTTTCCGAATTCGATATAAAATATGTGACGCACAAGTCAGTCAAGGGAAGGGCAGTGGCAGAATTCTTAGCTGATCATCCAGTGAAAGGAGGTGAAGCAGTTGAATACTTATTCCCGGATGAAGCCATTTTGCACGTCGACGATGAGTATTGGATGATGTACTTTGACGGAGCGTCAAATCAGTACGGGTATGGGATAGGAGTGTTGCTGATAGCACCCGACAATTCCCGTATCCCTCTAGCCTTCAAGCTCCGGTTCAAAGTCTCAAACAACAAAGCAGAATATGAGGCATGCATTGCCGGTCTAGAAGCAGCCCTAGAACTAGGGGCAAGACGGTTGGACGTCATCGGGGACTCGAACCTTGTTGTGTCTCAAGCAAAAGGAGACTGGAAAGTCAAAGAAGAAAAGATGATGATGTATCACCGGACCTTGGACTTGTTAATTCCTCGGTTTGAGAAGCTAAACTTTGCTCATTTACTAAGAGAGAACAACAGGTTCACAGATTCTGTAGCAACTCTATCTTCCATGATAGACATCCCATTTGGAGTCCGGATGCGTCCAGTCATCATTGACTAGAAATTTGCACTGGCCTATGAGTCAATTGCTGCTATAGATGAGGTTCAAGACGAAAACCCCTGGTATTACGACATTTGGAATTTCTTGGAGAAGGAAGCATACCCGCCAGGGGTAAATGCCAAGGATAAAAGGGCAATCAGAAGAATGGCCATGCAGTTCATCATCTGCGGAGGTAAATTGTACAAGAGAGGTCATCTGGGAATGCATAAGCTGTGTGTTGAAGCCGAGGAATTGAAGCGCCTGATGGAGGCCATCCATGGAGGAGAATGCGGTGTGCATATGAACGGAGTGATGATAGCACGGAAGATCCTCAGACAAGGTTACTACTGGTCCACCATGGAGGAGGATTGTATCGGTTTTGTTCGGCGATGCCACAAATGCCAGATCCATGCAAATCGCAAGAATATCCCGCCGTCGAAGCTGTAAAACATGACTTCGCCATGGCCGTTTTCAGTTTGGGGAATCGATGTGATCGGGGCTGTCACTCCAAAAGGGTCGAATGGGCATGAGCTCATCCTGGTCGCGATAGATTACTTTACAAAGTGGGTCGAGGCCCAATCATATGCGGTGTTGTAGGCGTCGCACGTTGCAAAATTTATCAGAAACAATATCATCTGTCGCTATGGGGTCCCAAACGAGGACATTTCGGATAATGGTTCCCACTTTAAGAAGGAAGTGATTGACTTGTTGGAGAAATATAACGTGGCTTTTCATAAGTCATCCACATACCGGCCGCAAACCAACGGAGCGGTCGAGGCCGCCAATAAGAATATCAAACACATACTGCAGAAGATGGTGGAAACCTTCCGGGATTGGCCAGATAAGCTGCCGTTTGCTCTGTGGGGCTACAGGACTTCAATTAGAACTTCTACCGGAGCGACTCCGTATTCATTGGTTTATGGAATGGAGGCCGTTCTACCTATCGAAATTGAGGTTCCGTCATTGCGAGTATTGGCTGAGTGTCAAATAGCCGAAGCAGATTGGCAGTAGAGCAGGTTTGAGGAACTCATGCTCTTTGATGAAAGAAGACTGAAAGAACTGTACCATGTTCAAAGTTATCAGCGCAGAATTGCCCATGCTTTCAACAAGAAAGTCAAGTCCAAGAATCTAAAGGAAGGAGATTTGGTGCTCAAGGACAACCGAGCTCCCATCCACGACCCAAGGGGCAAGTTCAGAGCCAATTGGACTAGTCCCTACATCATCAAAGCTATCTGGTCAAGTGGAGCTGTGGTTCTGATGGATCTAGATGGCCTAGAGTTCTCCCAACCGATCAACATGGACAAGTTGAAAAAAGATTACCCCTGAGAGGCTCGCTAGGCCGAAAACCCGAAAGGACGACCTAGGCAAAAGTTAGAGCATTGAAAAAATTAGAAAATGTAAAAAACTGAACTGAGCTCACAAGGTGGAAAACCCGCAAAGGGCTGCCTTGGCAAAAATTAGAGCGTAAAAGGAGAGTGAAAATACTCGAGTGAACCTAAGCCTGAACTACGTAAGGCTTGATTCCCATCTTTGGGATACGTAGGCAGCTTCATCCTGAAATTCAGCCATAACCTTTTCCCCGATCAGCTTTGTCCATTTGATCATCTCGGTCATCTTTGTCTATTCAACATTCAAGAGTCCGGTTATGATCTCCGGTACAGTGTTATTCAGACTAGGGGCAACTTTCCGTTGCCATGCAGTGCTGCGGTACTATTCAGACTAAGGGCAACTTTTCAATTGCTGCGATCCGGGGTTTGTGCATCTCAGTGACAGATCTCAGGCGTGTCCAGTTCTGATCCATATCGAAAATAGTTTTGAAACATTTTGATAAAAGTTGACTTTGTTCAAATTAATCTTTTTTTTTATAACTAAGACCATCTCTAGACCAAAACGGGAAATTTTCAGTACCATAACCTTCAAAGTTCATTGATTTCAGTACAGAGTCCTCCTGCTTTTGCACACAAATTGAAGTTGCTTTTTATTACATTCATTAAGAAAATTTGAAAGTACTAATAAAGCAATAAATCCGGGGCATAGATAAGTCTGGTGTTCCTACGCCCCCTCCCAGAGCTGGTCGAAGCCTCTGATGCCAAGCTGGGCCCTTCCTGTGCCTCTTCATTGAGCCAATCCAAGCACTCGTCAGATAAAGTGCAACTGAAAGTAGGAGCGGGGGCCAGGAGTTCTCTTATCCTCCACGCTGTGGCCTGTCGAGCGAGCTGCGCACCTCGGGTTGGGAATGCAGCTGGATACTCTATCCCCTCCACCAGACAGGTTTGATCGTGGCCAAACTAGCGCCGGAACCGGAACGGGAAATACAATACGCAGTGGGTCAAGCCAATCAACTGAATCCCGATTTGTCGAGACATGTTGTAGCCCATTGCCGGTAGATTGAGCCAAGGGCACCACCAAGCAATGCGGTCTGCGGACAGGCTGCACATCCAATCAAACCACCATCCCTCGTCAAGGGCGTTGACTAGACGTTGCCTGAAGAAGTAGCCGCGAGCTGAGTATGCTAGGCAAGAGTCCACAACCTGCAACTTGTCCATCAACCACACCTGGGAAGGGATGAAAAATGAGAGAATAAAGAATAGAGAGAAGTACGATGAGAGAAAAGTGAGAAAAGGGATTTTGTGAGAAAAACCGAGCTTGAGGGTCGAGTGATGTGAGCAATACATATGTGAGATTGGGAGAGAAACATTACCTGCAGCAGTAGTGGACTCCCCGCAAATCTGGTCATCTCTCGGCGATAAAAGGCATCCAAGCCCATCAACGTCTTGGCCAGAGTCATGGCAATGCATCCCTTGCCCTCCTTCAAGCCTTGGGTAACCTTAATCAACCGGACGCTAGATCCCCCGGAGCCTGAGGAAAACAGAAAATGAGATAGTATGCATAAACAGAGGGCATGTCGCCGGAAGCCTTGCCAATGATGGTCGCCGCGGTCACTAGTATCCGAAAATCGATGAATCAAACTCGGAATATCTAGCATTCTGTCACAAATCAGAGATCGAGCGTCAAACATAGTGAGTCCACACATTCGCCCTAAGGTCTGAACATGACCAAAGTTAAGCTGGGGTAAGATCTCCTCGTCACGCTCGGATTCCATTAAAACTTGAAAATCTTCGAAGGTAGGGCATACCTCTTGCCCGCTAAAGCTAAAGATGTGAGTCACCGGATTCCAAAACCTGGCTGCAGCATGAAGAAATGGAAAGTGCAGCGGGGTGCGACTCAGAGTGAATAGTGCATTTATGCCGAAACCCCAGAAATTCAGCTTTTCCGAGCCATCCAAGTTGTTAATCCAGGACGAGAGATTCTGGGCAAGAAATCCCTCCATTTCGAGCAAATCAGTGTTGAATTGAGTAGAACTACGAAGCTGAGGCCTTTTGTAGGGAATAAGATTGAGTGGAGGACAGGTGTCAACATTCTGGTGATTTTTTCATTCATGGACGGCCGGCCAAATATAGTGCCGACCGATCACCACTTTTGGCCGATCGATCAAAGATTCTGGCCGATGGCCGTTTCTTGAGGCCGGTGGCTTTCTCCCGCGGCCAGTGGTCTTCCTCTTTGCTCCCTAAGCTGTTTATATGTTGAAACATTCTGAGAATTTGGAGAATGCCACCACTTCCCATGCCCTCCGATGATGGATTTTGCAGCGTCACGCCCATTTGCTTATCGAGTTGTTGTAAATTTGCTTATCGAGTTGTATTTCACTCTTTTCAAGTCTTTTTTTTGCTTATCGAGTTGTAAGTCAGCTCACTACCTGATTATTACGATGCGAATGCTCAATTTTCAAACCAAGTTCAATTTCATTCACATTGTTACGTGATACCATGCGATGCGATGCATAGGAAGCACAAATGTAACATCATTTTGATTAAAATGGTTGTTTCATTTCCCTCATGTGTTTTGCAAAATACACATTTTTGAAAAGGTAAAACCTGCTTAAGGCGGTGCAATGTGTTCAAACTACTAGTAAAAAGGAAAGTAAAGCAAAAAGAAGAGCAGGGCAGCAAAGTATCGGAATTGATACTGGTAACCTCCCCTTGTGGTCAACACACCTCCCGCGCCCTTGTTCGGGTCAACTATGTGGTTTGGCGCCTTCATTACTCGAGACAGTGCAAGAAAGTACACTTTCGGAACATTAGTAGGCCTTCGAGTTGACCTCAAGTCGTGTCTTCTATGAGCAATGCTCGGTACACGCAAGGAACGTCCCTTCCCGTATCCTTTTCGTATCTTGTGAATTCCACAAGTCACTTCAATTATACCATGTTACAGTGCTTGGCATTTCAACATCATGAATAACTGGTCCTTACCATGTTCAAGTTCCTTTTATACACATTGCTTGCGTAGACCGCATGCTTTACTTACATGTGTTCAATTTCAAGTTCCTTTTATACACATTGCTTGTGTAGACCGCATGCTTTACTTACATATATTCAATTTCAAGTTCCTTTTATACACATTGCTTGGGTAGACCGCATGCTTTACTTACATATATTCAATTTCAAGTTCCTTTTATACACATTGCATGTGTTGTCGCGTTATGCTTTACTTACATGTGTTTAAGTTCCTTTTATACACATTGCTTGCGTAGACCGCATGCTTTACTTACATGTGTTCAATTTCAAGTTCCTTTTATAACACATTGCTTGCGTAGACCGCATGTTTTACTTACATGTGTTCAATTCCAAGTTTCTATACACATTGCTTGTGTAGACCGCATGCTTTACTTACATGTGTTCAAGTTTCTTCATACACATTGTGCACGTTGTCACGTATTCTTTACTTACATATGTTTGTGCCTTCACGGCATTGTTATGCGTCCCACTCAACTTGCGTTGTCACGCACTTTCGATTGCATGTTGCTAACAATATTGTACCCGTTAAGTTTGCTTTCTTTCCAGGCACGATATTGTATGTACAGTTCATTTGAGGCTGATGCAACCAGACGAACCGCGCAGGTTTTGTATCCTCTGCGTGAGACGTATTGAGAATTGCATAATTCTCTTACATCCTTTCTGCATTGTAGTGTAGTTTGGTGTATGCTAGCTTAAAACTGTCGCATGTTATGCTTCGTTACAGCCTTCTTTGCATGATCATAAGTTATGTTCGGCTTTGTGCATTGTCTTGCATTTTGCCCCTGCCTTCGGGCGCATATCTTGTCTGTCTTGCATGATTGTCTAAGTCTTCAGCCTTGTCAAAAATGGGTCATCTCTGGGCTTTGACATTCACTCCCGTCATTGTTATAACTCTCAAGTTCTTTTAAAGAGGGGCAACTGTAGACACCCCATTTTTGACCGTCCTCAAGACTTGGACGTCACCGCTTGAACACCCGGTGATCATCCATGTTCATGTTCGTTTCGTGTTCCCGGAGGCCTTGGTTGTGTGCCTTGCCTCAGGATCTCTCAACTTGTTCGTCTTGCGTTTGGTTTCGCACCAAATACTTGTGTTTTTGCTTTGAGGGGTAGGGAATGGCTTGTTGACCATCCCCACACCCCATCGGCCTTCCCTTTGCATCACTGGCCATTTATTTCTGACACCGGCCATGGTTTCTTCATACCAATGGCCGGTCGGCACTCCATATGGCCGGCCGGCTATCTATTTGGCCGGCGACCTCCTTTTTTGGCCGGTAGCACCTTTTTTCTGTCTTCAGGCATGGTGCATGCCAGCTGTGCCAGCTGGAATACACCAAACCTACCCCTGGGCTAACATGTGGCTGTTTTGCCCCTTTTGCCCCATTCTGGTCAAAGCTTCTTGAGGAAGCTTGACCCTTTGTCAAAGCTTCCTCAAGGAGCTTGGCCAGCTGTCTTAGCTTCCTCAAGAAGCCTTAACCTCCTTGCCCCCTTTGCCCCCTTTTACTTAGCTTCTTTGAGAAGCTTAGAACCATTTATTTTGCCTATATAAGCACCTCTCTTCTTCCATTGTAGAGGGTTAGAGATTTTGAACAAAAAATCAGAGATTATACATATATACATCTGTCATATACTCTCTCTATATATATATTTCCCTCTCTCTCATCCTTAGTGTGTGTTTGGAGGCCTAGAAAGTGTGTTTTGACCTTATTTTTGCACTAAGACACACACCATTACACCTTGCTTCGACCTTGAGGGGCTTTGAGGGTTTGTTTTTGAAGTTTTGGACTGATTTTGGTCAGAAGAGAGTGGCTGGACCAGCTGTTCTTGAAGTGTTCTTCAAGGGTAAGACTTTTGCTTTATTTTTCCCAATCTTGCATTAGTTTTTGACCTACCTTGCATGCTGATTTAAGCTTTGTGTATAACATGAAAAAGTCTTGTATTTGCATGCTTGAGATCTTTCATTAAGGTCCTTTTGTGGTTTGGGGTCGACCTCCCCCTCTTAGGCCTTGTTTGGCCCTTTCGGTGCTTTCTTTCTTAAGCTTTGGTTACTCTTGAGTCTTGGCCTTCTCACCACTGAAATTCAGTGGATTTGTAGTGGTGAAGAAGGGGTTTTGAGGTCTTGTAAAGGGGAGGGACACCCCCCTCCCTTGGTCTCTCATTTTGCTCATGTTTTGGCTCATAAGGGTAGCATGTATGCTTGGTTGTATTTGGCCCTATTTCAGAGGTTTTTGGGTGTTATTTGGGCATATCTTACCTCTGTTTTTGGTCGGATTTGTGGTCCTTTACATGCTTAATACACTTGCTTTGTACTCCCCCATTTTGCCTAGAAATGCATCTAGCAATTAGACCGCCATGCTCACATGTTTTGATCTTGCTTTGTAAAGTTCTTGGCATTATTTTTCATGCTTAAGGTCTGTTGGTTACTGTTTTGGTCATGCTTGACATGTTTGATATAGCCCCTTTGTATTTTGGCTTGTGAGTCTTGGGTGTGTGAGTCACTAGCATGCTTTAGTTGGGTTGTTTCAATGATTTGGAGTCATTTCATATGCCATTTCAGTCCCTAATCCATGCTTGTATGCCCACATTCATCATCACTTTCTTGCCTTGAAAGGTTGTTCTTTTGTGCCTCGGAAAATGGTCATTGTGCATGCCTTGTGTTTAAGTCTTTGGGATGCCATGTGTGCTGGTTTTGGGGCTCATTCTAGCATGCCATGGCACTAATTTTGTTGGCCTAATGTCCATCTTTGCCTTCTTTCGGTATGCTTGAGAATTGGCCTTCATGCCTTAGTCTTAGGCTCATTAGTTGGCATGCTTATTTTGCATGATTGGCATCATCATTTTAGTGCACTTAGGCCACTGTTTTGGGGTGGGCTGAGGCCTCCTCATTTCAATATAAGTCCATCTTCGCATACTTTGCATGTTTGGCATGTTACATTGTATTGGTTGCATGCTTACATTGCATTACATTTGCATATTTGCATGTTGTTTAGCTAGTTGCATTGCATGGTTGGACATTGCATGCTTGCATGATAGATTGCATTGCATTTGACATGTTTTGCATCTTAGCCTTATGTTGCATAACTTGAGCCATGTTTTTATACTTGCATTACATTGTTTAGCTTGGGGTGTCAAGCCAAACTTGAGGGGTGAGAAGTGTTCATACTTCAAGTGATGCAACATTTCTCAACCCTCGGTCGCCGAGGCCCTTGACTCTAACATGATGGGGCTTGGTATTCATTTGTGTGTTGCATGCATTTTCATTGAATGGCAAGCTTGACTTCTTAGGCCATCATGCCTAATTGATGGCTCGAGGGTCGAGGGTCACGCTCCCTTGAGTCCCTTGCATGATAGGGAGTGTGACCATGCTTACACATACTTGAAATTCCATGCCATACACTGCATGCCCTTTGCTGCTGTCAACTGCAGGTTCTGCAGGAAGTTTTAACCGACCGGCCACATACAGTGCCGACCGGCCATCCTTCGGCGGCCGATAGCTTTATCATAGGCCGATGAGCATTTACTACAGCCGGTGGTCATCCCTCCCAGCCGGTGGTGTTCCACAGTGTGAAAAGAACCTATCCTGAGACTTGTGTAGTTTTCAGGGGAGCTAGGCAGTGGCAGCGAATTTCCCGGCAGTCTAAATCGAGCATGCATCATTTGCGCATCCCGAAGCGGGGGCTGTGGCCACCTTCCATTGCATTTAATTTATTAATTAAATTAGAAGTTTTGTAATAATTAATTTAGTATTATTTATTCGGACTGTAATATTTATTTGAACCCTCCGAGCGAGGGCAATTGTGTAATAATGGGTGTGTGTATGTCTTCCAATCCCACGTCTTTCTTCCCTTTTATTTACCCGCTTATGATGGTAGACTAGGGCATATTTAAATTAGCATACCTTATGCTATGCATGCGTGCATTCATACATTTGTCTTGCATGCACCAGGCTCGGCGCATCATTCTAACTGCATCTGTATTTCAATTCCAAATCGAACACATGATTAGTTGTAGCATTTCACATGTCATTATAGATTAGCCGAGCCTATCTTAGTCGCATTTTGCATGTGTTGCATTAGCCATTTAACATGAACTAGGGTCATGCATATGATTACTAACTAAGTTTTTTTTTTGGCTCGGAGTACTCGGTAAGCATTCATGCTTTAGCATACCGCATGCGTGTGAGTGTTTCCATAATAGCATGATTACCATGAGGCTAGATTCTTATGTGATATAAACTGCTTGAATGCCTGTGGGTGAAGGTTGGATTGTCTGAGTTGGAATAGCTCATTGGAATCCGTGTTTTAGCCTACTTGCGAGTAGCAAATTCCAAAACATTTTTCCAAAACAAACGGATATGCAATGCTTATTCCCAAATTAGGCAATCTAGTCTATACTTTTGTGCTGTGCGCATAACATAGTAATTCTAGGCTAATAATCGGGATAAGAACACATAACGTTTTCAAAAACGGATATCACGGTTAGTAGAGGCCGATCTTCGGATCGGGCGAGAGGGGGTGCTCATAGCTGACCTTCTCCAATCGTACCCTAGCTCCCGAGCCGACGCAACTTTGGTGATGACGGACACGTGGCCTTTGGCACCGAGTCAGGGTTTCCTAAATTCCCCCTTAAAAAATATTTAGGTAGCGACTCTGTATCTGGCAAAGCAGTCGACGTTTGGCACTTCCTTTCTAAAAATCTGTTTTCTCAAAACGATTTGTCGGATTTGGACTCTTTGGTTCAGATTAAGAACCATGACACAAATTGAGTCCGAACTGTAGCACGTAAGGCCTCACGCGGGCGCGTCTACAGCGATTTATCCACAAGATTCTTTGTTTCGGATTCTATCACGAAAGGTATGGCTTGAATTCTTTTACCCGCGACATTATATATATCTTGCATTGGTATCAGAGTAATAAATGGGTATTTTCGTGCTTGTTTTTTGTGCATTAAATATGTGTATATAATTATATATATATACACATGATATATACGTGAAAAATTAATATTTTTCCGAACTTTCTCTGATCAACCAGAAATTTACATATGTTGTAATATATTTCGTGCAGATTATATCTGCCATGTTTTGTGAAAATCCAATGGTCGAATTTTGGAGAAATAAGGACATTCATATTTAATTTTTTGTAACTTTGACTGCATGCTTCTTTTAAATGCTTTGTTTTTATGTTATCAAAATTATATATTTGGAATCCTTCTTTCAATACCTTCGAAATGGTATATTATGGACCTGATTCCGACTTACAGTTGATGAGAAAAGGCAAACCCTAATTTGAGTTCGTTTTGTGTTTTTGGTGGTATAAGGAAGAAGCTGAAGTGTAGAGTTTCTGCAGTTCCACTCTCATTGGAGAGAGAGTGTGCTACACTTCCTTATTTGTGTTTGTTAAATGCCATTTTTGAGTCCATCAATATTTTTATTTCAGGAAATGGAGTCCGACAGTACTAAAATTGGACCAGAAAACACCCCGAAAGGCGGCGCGAGATTCATGCTTGTAACCCTAGTTTATGGAACAGGTATAGCAACTTACCTCCTCTTGTTTCACACAATCTAAAAACCCTTGTATTGATAATTGCAATAATTCTACTGGTCGATTCTTTATTTAAAATTATTAAAGAAAATGAAGAGTTGACGTTTAATATTCTTGTTGCAACCAACATGCTTTCGAACTTTGTTTAAAATTCCTTCTTCCATCCAATTCATACGGATACTAGGAGAATAGGTACCCTATAAAAAAAATTATGACATACTTTTGTTAACATAATCAATCATATAAAACTTCAACCAATAAGAACTTAATTAAAACTAAAAAATTAACATCATTTTGGTTGCTAAAGCATGCACTCGGTGTCACTCTAATCCCCAAATGTGTATAAAAACGCTCTCCACAATAAAAGTTATTCGAATTCAACATTATATTTAAGGGTATTTTTGGAACAAATATTACAGTTAAAAAAAAGAAAAGGTTTAAAAAAAACTTTTGGCCTCTAAAATTTGCCCTCAGTGTTATTATTCTAATTTCATATTTATCAATTTAGTCCCTAATATAATATTGTTTACTAAATGGTTACTATGTTTGGCATTCGTGATGTTTTCGTTGGACTCAGTGGGGTGATCTTTTTGAGTTATGACATATAGTTGTTTTTTCATGAGAAGAATCACAGAAAAAGAATGAAATTTTTATTGATAATGTTGAAAATTAAGGCCGCGTATTGGACCCGGATTTGGGCGCCCATGTGGCATGACTTATGCCCTATTTAAATTTCTCATGCAATTTGAATTTCTATTTATCCTGTTAGGATAACCCACTATCTCCAACCAATCTATCTTATCTATCAGGAGATAGGGATGTGAGATTATATATATCTGATCTATTTAATAAATATTAGATACGTTATATTGATTTACCCATAACATTTTTTCCCATACTCTCTCTCAAACTCTCTGCCATCAGAGAACGATCCAGCCTTTGCACTGTGAAAAGAGTGGGTGATACTCATATTGTGGTATCACTCCGTTGCTGGGTGTTTTTAATTTGTGATTAAAGAAGCACACGATTTACCCACAAGGTTCTTTGTTTCGGATTCTATCATGCAAGGTATGGCTGGAATTCTTTTCGCCTCGGCGTTATATATCTTTTACATTGGTATCAATGCTATAAATGGATATTTTCGTACTTATTTTTTGTACATTAAAATATGTATATAATTATGTATATATACACGTGATATATGCATGAAAAATTAATATTTTTCCAAACTTTTTCTGATCAACCTGAAATTTACATATGTTGTAATATATTTCATGTCGAATATATTTGCCAAGATTCATCAAAATCCAACAATCGGATTTTCAGAAAAATGGAGATTCATATTTAATTTTTCGTAACTTTGATTGCATGCGGGTTTTACATGCTTTGTTTTTATGTTATGAAAATTACATATTTGGAGTCTTTGTTTCAACACCTTCGAAATGGTATATTATGGGCTTGATTCCAACTTACGGTTGACGAGAAAGAGCAAATCCTAATTTGGGTTCGTTTTGTGTTTTTTGGTCGCATAAGGAAGAAACTGAAGTGCAGAGTTTCTGCACTTCCACTCTCACTAGAGAGAGAGTGTGCTACACTTTGTTATTTTATGTTTGTTAAATGCTATTTTTGAGTACACCAATATTTTTATTTTGGAAAATGGAGTCCGGCAGCACTAAAATTGGACCAGAAAACACCCCAGAAGGTGGCGTGTGATCCGTGCTTTTAACCCTTGTTTATGGAACAGGTATAGCAACTTACCTCCTCTGGTTTCACACAATCTATTAACTCTTATACTGATAATTGCAATAATTCTGTAAGTTGATTCTATATTTAAAATTATTAAAGAAAATCAAGAGTTGACGTTTAATATTCTTATTGCAACCATCTTGTCTTCGAACATTGTTTAAAATTCCTTCTTCCATCTGATTCACACGGATACTAGGAGAATATGTACCCAATAAAAAAAATTATGACGTGTTTCTGAATCATATAATCAATCATATAAAACTTCAACTAATAAGCATTTTATTAAAACTAAAAAACTAACATGATTTTGGTAGCTAAAGTATGCACTCGGTGTCACTCTAATCCCTAAATGTGTATAAAATTGCTCTCCATATCAAAAGCTATTCGAATTCATCATTATATTTAAGGGTATTTTTGGAACAAATACTACAGTTAAAAAAAAAAGAAAAGTATTAAAAAAAACTTTTGGCCTCTAAAATTTTCCCTCAGTGTTATTATTCTAGTTTCATATTTATCAATTTAGTCCCCAATATAATACTGTCTATTAAATTGTTACTATATTTGGCATTCGTGATGCTTTTGTTGTACTCAATGGGGTGAACTTTTTGAGTTGTGACATATTGTTGTTTTTTCATGAGAAGAATTACAGAGAAAGAATGAAATCGTTATTGGTAATGTTGGAAATTGTGCAAGGTATTGGATCCGGATTTGGGCGCCCATGTGGCATGACCCATGGCCCATTCAAATTACTCGTGTAATTTGAATTTCTATTTATCCTGTTAGGATAACCCACTATCTCTATCCACTCTATCTTATCCTATTAGGAGATAGGGATGTGAGATTATATATATATCTGATCTATTTAATAGATATCAAATACGTTATGTTGATTTACCCATAACATTTTTTCCATACCCTCTCTCTAACTCTCTCCCAGCAAAGAACAATCCAGCATTTGCACTGTGAATTGAGTGAGTGATACTCATATTGTGGTATCACTCCATTGTTGGGTGTTCGTAGTTCATGATTAAAGAAGCATGCGATTTATCCACAAGGCTCTTCGTTTCAGATTCTATCACACAAGGTATGATTTGAATCCTATACCCGCTACGTTATATATATCTTACATTGGGATCTGAGCTATAAATAGGTATTTTCGTGTTTATTTTTTGTGGATTAAAATATGTACATTATTATTTGTTTATATATATATACACACATGATCTATGCATGAAAAATTAATATTTTTCTAGACTTTCTCTGATCAACCTGAAATTAACATATGCATAATATATTTCATGTAGAATATATCTGCCAAGTTTCATAAATATCCAACGGTCAGATTTTGAGAAAAATTGAGGTTCATATTTAATTATTTGTAACTTTGAATGCATGCTGGTTTTACATGCTTTGTTTTTATGTCCTGAAAATTATATATTTGGAATCCTTGTTTCGATACCTTCCAAATGGTATATTATGGGCCTGATTCCAACTTAAGATTGATGAGAAAAAACAAACCCTAATTTGGGTTCGTTTTGTGTTTTTTCGTGGCTTAAGGAAGAAGATGAGGTGCAGAGTTTCTACACTTCCACTCTTATTAGAGAGAGAGTGTGCTACACTCCATTATTTGTGTTTGTTAAATGCCATTTTTGAATCCACCAATATTTTTATTTTTGAAAATGGAGTCCGACAGCACTAAAATTAGACCAGAAAACACCCCGGAAGGCGGCGCGTGATTCGTGCTAGTAACCTTTGTTTACGGAATATGTATAGCAACTTTCCTCCTCTGGTTTCACACAATCTACTAACTCTTGTACTGATAATTGAAATAATTTTGTAGGTCAATTCAATATTTAAAATTATTAAAGAAAATCAAGAGTTAACGTTTAATATTCTTATTGCAACCAGCTTGTTTTTTTAACTTTGTTTAAAATTCCTTCTTCCATCCAATTCACACGGATACTAGAAGAAAATGTACCCTATAAAAAAAATTATAACATACTTCTGTTAACATAATCAATCATGTAAAAAACTTCAACCAATAAGCATTTTTTTAAAACAAAAAAATTAACATGATTTTTGTTGCTAAAGCAAGCACTCGGTGTCACTCTAATCCTTAAATGTGTATAAAAATGTTCTCCATATCAAAAGCTATTCGAATTCATCATTATATTTAAGGGTATTTTTGGAACAAATATTACAATTAAAAAAAAAGAAAAGATTAAAAAAAACTTTTGGCCTCTAAAATTTGCCCTTAGTGTTATTATTCTAGTTTCTTATTTATCAATTTAGTCCCCAGTATAATACTGTGTATTAAATGGTTACTATATTTGGCATTCGTGATGCTTTTGTTGTACTCAATGGGGTGATCTTTTTGAGTTGTGACATATAGTTGTTTTTTTATGAGAAGAATCCCAAAAAAAAAAAAAAAAAAAAAAAAAAAAAAAAAAAAAAAAAAAAAAAAAAAAAAAAAAATGAAATCTTTATTAATAAAGTTAGAAATTGGGCCGGGTATTGGACCCGACTTTGGGAGCCCATGTAGCATGACCCATGGCCCATTCAAATTACAGTACTCCTGTAATTTGAATTTCTATTTATGCTGTTAGGATAACCCACTATCTCCATCCAATCTATCTTATCCTATTACGAGATAGGGATGTGAGATTATATATATATATATATATATATATCTGATCTATTTAATAGATATTAGATACGATATGTTGATTTGCCCCGAACATTTTTTCCCATACTCTCTTTCTAACTCTCTCCCATCAGAGAACGATCCGGGCTTTGCACTGTGAATAGAGTGGGTGATACTCACACTATGGTATCACTCTGTTGCTGGATGTTCTTAGTTCATAATTAAAGAAGCACGCGATTTACCCACAAGGTTATTCGTTTCGGATTCTATCACACAAGGTATGGCTTGAATTCTTTTACCTGTAGCGTTATGTATATCTTACATTGGTATCAGAGCTATAATTGAGTATTTTCGTGCTTATTTTTTGTGCATTAAAATATATACATAATTATATATATACACATGATATATGCATGATAAATTAATATTTTTTCGAATCTTCTCCGATAAACCAGAAATTTACATATGTTGACCAGAAATTTACATATGTTGTAATATATTACATGTGGAATATATCTGCCAAGTTTCATGAAAATGCAACGGTCAGATTTTGAGAAAAATGGAGATTCATATTTAATTTTTCGTAACTTTGACTACATGTTGGTTTTACATGCTTTGTTTTTATGTTATGAAGATTATATATTTGGAATCCTTGTTTTGATACCTTTGAAATGGTATATTATGAGCCTGATTTCGACTTGCGGTTGATGAGAAAAAGCAAACCCTAATTTGGGTTCGTTTTGTGTTTTTTGGTGACTTAAAGAAGAATATGAAGTGTAGAGTTTCTGCACTTCCACTCTCATTAGGGAGAGAGTGTGCTACATTCTATTATTTTGTGTTTGTTAAATGCCATTTTTGAGTCCACCAACATTTTCATTTTGGAAAATGGAGTCCGACAACACTAAGATTGGAACAGAAAACACCCCGGAACGCGGCGCGTGATCCATGCTTGTAATTATTATTTATGGAATAGGTATAGCAACTTTCCCCTCTGGTTTCACACAATCTACAAACTCTTGTACTGATAATTGCAATAATTCTGTAGGTCGATTCTTTATTTAAAATTATTAAAGAAAATCAAGAGTTGACGTTTAATATTCTTATTACAACCAACTTGTTTTCAAACTTTGTTTAAAATTCTTTCTTCCATCCAATTCACACAGATTCTAAGAGAATATATACCCCACAAAAAAAATTTATGACATACTTCTGTTAACATAATCAATCATATAAAACTTCAACCAATAATCACCTTATTAAAGCTAAAAAATTAACATGATTTGGGTTGCTAAAGTATGCACTCGGTGTCACTCTAATCCTTAAATGTGTATAAAAATGCTCTCCATATAAAAAGCTATTCGAATTCATCATTATATTTAAAGGTATTTTTGCAACAAAAATTAAAGTTAAAAAAAAAGAAAAGAATTAAAAAAACTTTTGGCCTCTAAAATTTGCCCTCCATGTTATTATTCTAGTTTCATAGTTATCAACTTAGTCCCCAATATCATACTGTGTATTAAATGGTTACTATATTTGGCATTCGTGATGCTTTCGTTGGATACAATGGGGTGATCTTTTTGAGTTGTGACATATAGTTGTTTTTTCATGAGAAGAATCATAGAAAAAAAATGAAATCTTTATTGATAATGTTGGAAATTGGGCCGGGTATTGGACCCGAATTTGGGCACCCATTTGGCATGACCCATGGCCTATTCAAATTACTCATGTAATTTGAATTTCTATTTATCCTGTTACGATAACCCACTATCTCCATCCAATCTATCTTATCCTATTAGGAGATAGGGATTTGAGATTATATATATCTGATATATTCAATAGATATCAGATACGTTATGTTGATTTACTCATAACATTTTTTTTCCATACTCTCTCTCTAACTCTCTCCCATCAAAGAATGATCCAGCATTTGCACTGTGAATAGAGTGGGTGATACTCATACTGTGGTATCACTCGTTGCTGGGTGTTCTTAGTTTGTGATTAAAGAAGCACATGATTTACCCACAAGGTTATTTGTTTCGGATTCTATCACACAAGGTATGGCTTGAATTCTTTTACCCGCTGCGTTATATATATATCTTACATTGGTATCAGAGATATAAATGGGTATTTTCGTACTTGTTTTTTGTGCATTAAAATATGTATAAAATTATATACATATATACACGAGATATGCATGAAAAGTTAATATTTTTTCCAAATTTTCTCCGATCCACCAAAAATTTACATATGTTGTAATATATTTCATATAGAACATATCTGCCAAGATTAATGAAAATGCAACGATCAGATTTTGAGAAAAAAGGAGATTCATATTTAATTTTTTGTAACTTTGACTACATGCTGGTTTTACATGCTTTGTTTTTATGTTATGAAAATTATATATTTGGAATCCTTATTTTGATACCTTCGAAATGGTATATTATGGGCCTGATTCGGAGTTACGATTGATGAGAAAAAGCAAAACCTAATTTCGGTTCGTTTCGTGTTTTTTGGTGGCTTAAGGAAAAAGGTGAAGTGCAGAGTTTCTGCACTTCCACTCTCATTAGAGAGAGTATGCTACACTCCATTATTTGTGTTTGTTAAATGTCATTTTTGAGTTCACCAATATTTTTATTTTTGAAAATGGAGTCCGGCAGTACTACAATTGGAATAGAAAACACCCCGGAAGGCGGCGCGTGATCCGTGCTTGTGACCCATGTTTATGGAACAGGTATAGCAACTTTCCTCCTCTGGTTTCACATAATCTACTAACTTTTGTACTAATAATTGCAATAATTCTGTAGGTCGATTCTTTATTTAAAATTATTAAAGAAAATCAAGAGTTGACGTTTAATATTCTTATTGCAACCAGCTTGCTTTCAATCTTTGTTTAAAATCCTTCTTCCATCCAATTCACACGAATACTAGGAGAATATGTACCATATAAAAAAAATTATGACATACTTCTATTAACATAATCAAGCATATAAAACTTCAACCAACAAGCACTTTATTAAAACTAAAAAATTAACATGATTTTGGTTGCTAAAGTATGCACTCGGTGTCACTCTAACACCGAAATGTGTATAAAAATGCTCTCCACATTAAAAGCAATTCTTATTGATCATTATATTTAAGGGTATTTTTGGAACAACTATTATAGTTAAAAAAAAAGGAATAAAAAAAACTTTTGGCCTCTAAAATTTGCCCTTAGTGTTATTATTTTAGTTTCATATTTATCAATTTAGTCCCCAATATAATACTATGTATTAAATGGTTACGATATTTGGCATTCGTGATGTTTTTGTTGGACTCAATGGGGTAATCTTTTTGAGTTGTGACATATAGTTGTTTTTCATTAGAAGAATCATAGAAAAAGAACGAAATCTTTATTGATAATGTTGGAAATTGGGCTGGGTATTGGACTCGAATTTGGGCGCCCATGTGGCATGACCCATGGCCCATTCAAATTACTCATGTAATTTGAATTTTTATTTATCCTGTTAGGATAACCCACTATCTCCATCCTATCTATCTTATCCTATTAGAAGATAGGGATGTGAGATTATATATATCTGATTTATTTAATAGATATCAGATACGTTATGTTGGTTTACCCATAACATTTTTTCCCATACTCTCTCTCTAACTCTCTCCCATCAGAGAACGATCCAACCTTTGCACTTTGAATAGAGTGGGTGATACTCATACTGTGTTATCACTCCATTGCTAGGTGTTCTTAGTTCGTGATTAAAGAAGCACATGATTACCTACAAGGTTCTTCGTTTTGAATTCTATCATACAAGGTATGGCTTGAATCCTTTTACTTGCTGCGTTATATATCTTATAGATAAGAATTAAGGTAAATTTTTACTTAAAAACCAAATCAATAAAGATGAAATGGAGAGTACTATAAACATCAAAGCAAGAACCTTCTTATCCCAATTAGGTTAGAACAAAAAGGCAAGCCCAATCATTTGTAGCGTAATCTACCGGCATTAGTTAAAAAGAATTCAACTAACATGGAACTAAGAACAAAAGGAAAATAAGAGGAAAGAAAGAAGGGGAAAGCTCTCAACCCACCAGGGTACAACTCTAAACAAACCCAAAGTTCACCAACCACATCGAAACAGAGCCATCCAAGAATGAAACAAACCATCCAAGAGCATCGAAAGGTTAAGGATCCAACCTAACAGGACCCTTTTGACCATTATTTTGTTGCAATCACCTTATGTTTGCAACATGTAGTAAATGTCTTGTAAGGATTTTTTGAGGCATTAATTTGGATATCTAATAGTTGTATTTCATGGATATAACCTAAAATTTAGAAAGTGTTATGTGATTGAATTCATGTATGCTTGTATGTCTGGGCTGTGAGTTGTGAGGCCAGGATAGTTGTAGACGTCCCCGAACGCCCCGGGAGGGTGAGTCCCGTTCTGTTCATTTGGGGTCACTACAGCTCAGGACTCTCAAATTGTCACGGTTCTAAGTCTGAACCAAAGAGTCCAAATCCGGCAAATCGTTTTGAGAAAACTGATTTTTGAAAGAAGTGTCAAACATGGACTGTTTTGCCAGATACAGAGTCGCCACCTAAATATTTATTATGGGGGAATTTAGGAAAACCCTAACTCGTTTGCCTAAGCCACGTGTCCGTCATCACCAAGTTGCCTCGGCTCGGGAACTTGGGTACGATTGGGAAGGTCACTTCGTGAGCACCCCCGCTCGCCCGATCAAACATCGGCCTCTACATAACCATGATATCTAGTTTAAAAAACATTGTTGTTTCTTATCCGGTTATTAGCCTAGATTTACTATGTGATGCGCACAGCATACAAAGTATAGACTGATCGCCTGAGTTGGAACAAAACATTTCTATGGTTGTTTATTTGAAAGATGGTTTGCTACTCGCAAGTAGGCTTAAAATGCAGATTTTGCCACCCTCAGGTGGGCTTAAGAAAGGATGGTTTTTGCCACTATCTAGTGGGCTTAAAACTCACAGTTGATGATTTGTTCCAATCCAAGTAACCCAACCTTCACCCACAGCATTCAGCAGTTATATCACATAAGCAAATAGCCTCATGGTAAGCATGCTATTCATGGCAGTGCACTCACACACATGTAAGGATGCTAAAGCATAAAACTTACCGAGTACTCCAAGCCAAAACAGAAGCTAATTAGAAAATCCATGCATGATCCTAATATACAGAAATGCCCTAATGCAACACATGCAAAAGTGCAACTATAGCAGGCTCGGCTATTTTAAACATGGCATATGAAATGCTACAGCTAACATGTATTCAACTCTGGAATTGAGAAAATACAATACAGTTAGTATGATGCGCCGAGCCTGGTGCGTGCAAAACAGATGAATGAATGCAAAACATGCTATCATACTGTATGCTAATTGAAACATGCCTAATCTAACCATCATAAGCGGTAAATAAAAGGAGAAAGACGTGGGGTTGGAAGACATACAACACACACACGCACACTTATTACAGTTGTGCCCTCGCGCAGAGGGTCCGAATAAATAATACAATCCAACTAATGCAGTCTAAATAATACAGTCCAAATATATACAAATTCCTAATGAATTTACAAATTAACTAAGAAAAATAATAAACTGGCATGCAAGCCAGGGACTGCCTTGACTCTTCTTCAGATGATGGATGATGCATGTCTGGGCTACCTTGCGCGGAAATCCACGGCGATGCCCCGATTAGCCTCTGTTTTGCAATGATTTTTTTGGAAAGCGCACCAAGCCCTGGAAGGTTGCAAATTCTTGATTTGCTGCAACAGAGAGTAGGAAAGGGGCATAGCAATGTATTTTCACAAATGTATGCATGCCTCGATCCTCGTGCCACCAATCACGCATCTCGATGCATGATGGCCGAGGAGTCGAAATGTGAAACTCAATATAGAATGAATGCACATGAAAACTCAACTAAAACCTAACTCCATCATGGATAGTCTGGAGTGTCGGTGACTGGAGAATTGAGACACGTTCCGTCACTCGGAGTACGAAACGTACCTCGTTTCCTGTGCTCGGACTAACCCCTATCCCAAACACGATGCAATATGCATGATATGCATGAAATGCAACTAAGATACAACCCAGCATACACAATGCTATGAAATGGCATACACGATGCACGAGGTAATATGGCATACACGATGCGCTAACATACAACCTAGCATACGCAATGCTATGAAATAAAATGGCATACACAATTCACAATGGACTTACACCAACATGAGTGGACCTCAGCCACACTCACATAAGAGGCCATAAGATGAAAATGAGACACTCGAAATGCGTGCACACATGCACGCAAGCCGAGGACCGATCCTAAGGCACGAATGCCACTCTAACAAGACATGGCAAAGCATGGGATATGGCATATTAGCATGCAAATTTCAGTACTAAAATATGACCCAAAACAGTCCCGAATCGTGGCGATATAGTACCCGATGCATGAAATGGTCCCGAAATGCAAGATTAAGCACATGAAATGACTTGTAGGCTACATCAAGCATGCATTATTTGATCATGACATGTGAAGACAGATTCAAGGCAGCCCCAAAAAAAGCATGTTTACAGTTTTAAGCAAGGCCAAACAGCAAACACAAATAGGGCTAAACCGATACGCAAAAATGGCCCTAAATGTGAGATAAAGAAGCAAGCCACAGCCGCTGGCCCGAAACAGATGAGGGCCCTTCAACAATGTTGAATAGGGGCCCAAAATATGACCTTTTACAGTTTATGACCGAGCCAAAAACAGTACACAAGCATGCTCAAAATGCTATGCAAGATAAGGCCAAAAAGAGAGCTATAACACAAAGTATAAAAAGGATGCCTCAAACAGTAAAAGACCCTTAATGAAACATGAAGAAGGTGTCAAAATAAGGCCACTTATAGTTCGGAACAGAGCCCAAAAAGAGAAGCAAAAGTGGCTAACAAATCATGAAAAAATATGGCCGAAAGAGAGATATAAAGGCAAGTGATAAATGAAAGGCTCAAACAGAAATGAGCCCTTCAACAATGTTGAAGAAGGGCTCAAAATAAGTCACTTTTCAGTTCATGACAGAGCTCAAAACAGTTTATACATAGGCCAAAAATACTACACAAGAAGATGGCATACAAGCGAGATAATGAAGCAAGTGCAACAAGGAGGCCTCAAACAGTGAGAGGCCCTTAAACAAACATGAAAAATAGCTCAAAATAAGCCTAGTTCCAGTTAGGGTCGGAGCCCAAAACAGCAATCAAGTATGGCTAAGAAAGCATGCAAAATATGGACCAAAAAGGGGGAAATGGAGCTTACCCTTGTAGACCAATCTTTTGGCAACTCTTGGCTTGAGTTTGGTGGCTCTTTAGCTTTGGAGAACAACCTCAAGCTGCTGGAATGAAGGATGGAAGGGTGGGGCTATGGGTTGGTGAAGAAATGGTGTAGGGTTTGAGGGTTTGGAGCTTGGAAGAGAGGGAGAGGAAGGTGTATGTATGCAAAGCTCTTAGGTAATTTTTCCAACCCCTAAACCAGAGTCGGGAGGCTGCTTATATAGGCAAAAAGAGAGGGAAAATGGGGGGGGAAAATAGAGGGAAAACAATCAAGTTTCCCCCCAAAAATGCACCCCCCCGGATACACAATCTGGGGGGAAACAGAATATACAGCTGTAAGGAACAGGGTGCAAAGATCATGACTGGCCAGCTATCTAGGGTTTAGGTGGCCGACCGGCTACCTCCCATGGCCGGCCGGCTAGGGGTCAAAAGGGTCAAGAAACATCAGTGGCCGGCCACCCCAAAAAGAGAGCCTCTGATGTGTGCACAACACAACCCTGTGGTTAAACACTGGAAATAGTGAACTAGGAGAGAGAACAACCCACTTTTCAAAGGGGTTCAAAAGGTTCAACAACAATTACTGGCCGGCCACCAAATATTGGTGGCCTCCAAGATGTGTACACCACAAATATGGGGTTTAGGGTGCAAGAAAATGGCCCAAGGATGGTCAACATTGGCTTTGAAGTGAGGAAAATCAAGCGACGGAGGGCGATGAAGGGATAAAGTTGGCTGACAGAACAATTACTGGCCTCCCACCCTTCTACGGCCTTCTTACCAATGAAACAGAGGTCCCTGCCAAAATGAACCAAAACCAATGCAGAACGAAGGTTCGGGGGCCGAAACGCGCAGCCCGAGGCCCCGAAAACTGACTGTTAGGCACCGGAAGTGGTGTCCGACCACGAAGTTGGTCTCTCGGACCGCAGTGTCCCTCAAAAGGGAGTAAATAAGATGTATGCCAAAAATTGGAGCAAACGGAGGTGGTTAAGCGGTCCCGAACCGAGGCACACGGCCAACGGCTCCGAAAAACCGGAAACCGGGCTCCAAACGGGCAAAATGGCCTATGACCACGAAACGTAGCCTACGGCCATTGAGAGATGATCTACGAGACCTCTCCCTCCCTTCGGGAAGAGAAACAGAGAAAACCGAGCCTGGTTCGCAAACCGAGGCAAGGTATGAAAAAGTCCGGAAGTCCGGAGGCAAGGCTCGTAGCCGAGACTCTGAAACTTCTGAACGAGCACAATATGCAACATCACCAAGCGCTCAATCGGTGACATCTGAGTCTTAAGGTCGGCCAAAAATGGGGTGTCTACAGTTGCCCCTCTTTGACAGAACTCGAAAGTCACACGTGACGGGAGTGAATGTCAAAGCCCAGAGACGACCCATTTTTGACAAGGCCGAAGACTTAGACAAACAGGCAAGATAACAAAGATGTGCCCGCAGGCATGCCCGTAGGCAGGGGCAAAATGCAACTGATAAAGCAAGAAGCCAAAGGTAGCTCAAGGTCATGCAAATGCAGCAAGCTGTAATGAAGCACATATTCACAATAGATGCAACAGTTTTAAGCAAGAATGCAAAGCAACAACTATATTTCATGCAGTTAAGAATGCAGAGAATTATTCAATTCTCGTCTCGTCTCACACGGAGAAGATACGATACCTACGTGATTCGTCTGGTCGCACCAGCCTCAAATGAACCGTACATACAATATCGTGCCTGATGGTTCTGGGGATCTCTCGCTTCTTCTTGGTTGAACCACAGGTACTACTTTTCTCCCTGACTATGGTCGCAGCTTTCCCTATAGTATCTAGAATTGAGGTGCATACAGATGTTGTCTCAATCTATGGGGCTGCCATACAGATTTCAAGCCGAGGATATACCCCTGGGTATTTAAACCAGACTTTAGTCTCGGAAATCCCGAACCTTTGCGTTCTAGGCATAAGCCATTCAAACTTTAGTTTCCACCGTCTCAGTTGGTCTCCTAGGAACTCACCGCAAACACAAGCAGGCGGCTATACCAGACCATCGGAAGTTGTTCGGGCACGACAAACACCAAAGGAATTGCACCTTTAGAGGATTTAAGGTCTCCTAGACCAGGGAGTGCACAAGACAGTGCGAATAAAGATGCAGGATTTAAGGTCTCCTTAGACCGGAGGATTTAAGGTCTCCTAGACCAGACAGTAAAATAGATACGATGTAATGGATGTAATACATGTGATGCAATAGATAATAGATGTGATGCAATAGAGAGTACAATAGATGCAAAATGGTGACATACTCCAACCACACTGGACTCGTGAGTGGAAGCAGAACAAAGAAAATCAATCAGGAGCGCGTTCCACGCAACCTAAGATAAATCCCAAACATGCAGAAATCGTGTGAGGAAGGGAAGGCTCCAATCACGCTGAAATCGTGAGAGGAGGTCCAAAAATAACCCGCCCAGCGCGTCTACAACGCCACTTGGGATAAAATCCAAACACATTGAAATCGTGTGAGGAATGGGACACTCAAACCACGCTGAAATCGTGAGAGGAGGCCCCAAAACAACTGCCCGGCGTGCGTACACAACGCAACCTGAGATAAATTCCAAACACGCTGAAATCGCGTAAGGAACGGGACACTCAAACCACACTGAAATCGTGAGAGGAGGTCCAAAAACAGCCGCTCAAGTGTGCGCACAACGCAACCTGACAAAAATTCCAAACACGCTGAAATCGCGTAAGGAACGGGAAACTCAAACCACGCTGAAATCGTGAGAGGAGGTCCAAACAACAACCGCCCAGGTGTGCACACAACGCGACCTGAGATAAATTCCAAACACGCTGAAATCGCGTAAGGAACGGGACACTCAAACCACGCAGAAATCGTGAGAGGAGGCCCAAAAACAACCACCCAGGTGCATACACAACGCAACCTGAGATAAATTCTAAACACGCTGAAATCGCGTAAGGAATGGGACACTCAAACCACGCTGAAATCGTGAGAGGAGGCCCAAAAACAACCGCTCAGGGGCGTACAAAACGCAACCTAAGATAAATTCCAAACACGCTGAAATCGCGTGAGGAATGGGACACTCAAACCACGCTGAAATCGTGAGAGGAGGTCCAAACAATCGCCCAGGTGCATACACAACGCAACCTGAGATAAATTCCAAACACGCTGAAATCGCGTAAGGAACGGGACACTCAAACCACATTGAAATCGTGAGAGGAGGTCCAAACAACAACCGCCCAGGTGCGCACACAACGCAACCTCAGATAAATTCCAAACACGTTGAAATCGCGTAAGGAGCGGGACACTCAAACCACGCTGAAATCGTGAGAGGAGGCCCAAACAACAACCTCCCAGGTGCGCGCACAACGCAACCTGAGATAAATTCCAAACATGCTGAAATCACGTAAGGAACGGGACACTCAAACCACGCTGAAATCGTTCGAGGAGGTCCAAACAGCAACCGCCCAGGTGCGCACACAACGCAACCTGAGATAAATTCCAAACACGCTGAAATCGCGTAAGGAATGGGACGCTCAAACCACGCTGAAATCGTGAGAGGAGGTCCAAACAACAACCGCCCAGGTGCGCACACAACGCAACCTGAGATAAATTCCAGACACGCTGAAATCGCGTAAGGAACGGGACACTCAAACCACGCTGAAATCGTGAGAGGAGGTCTAAACAACGATCGCCTAGGTGCGCACACAACGCAACCTGAGATAAATTCAAAACACGCTAAAATCGCGTAAGGAACGAGACACTCAAACCACGCTGAAATTGTGAGAGTAGGCCCAAACAACAACTGCCCAGGTGCGCGCACAACGCAACCTGAGATAAATTCCGAACACGCTAAAATCGCGTAAGGAACGGGACACTCAAACCACGCAGAAATCGTGAGAGGAGGTCCAAACAGCAACCGCCCAGGTGCGCACACAACGCAACCTGAGATAAATTCCAAACACGCTGAAATCGCGTAAGGAACGGGACACTCAGACCACGCTGAAATCGTGAGAGGAGGCCCAAACAATAACCGCCCAGGTGCGCGCAGAACGCAACCTGAGATAAATTCCAAACACACTGAAATCGCGTAAGGAACGGGACACTCAAACCACGCTGAAATTGTGAGAGGAAGCCCAAACAACAACCACCCAGGTGCGCGCACAATGCAACCTGAGATAAATTCCAAACACGCTGAAATCGCGTAAGGAACGGGACACTCAAACCACGCGGAAATCGTGAGAGGAGGTCCAAACAACAGCTCAAGTGCGCACACAACGCAGCCTGAGATAAATTCCAAACACGCTGAAATCGTGTGAGGAAGGGGAAAAGAACACTCTAACCACGCTGAAATCGTGAGAAGAGGTCTGAAAACAACCGCTCAGGTGCGTACACAACGCAACCTGAGAAACATTCTAAACACGCTGAAATCGCGTAAGGAACGGGACAAGAACACTCTAACCACGCTGAAATCATGAGAAGAGGTCTGAAAACAGCCGCTCAGGTGCGTACACAACGCAACCTGAGAAAAATTCCAAACACGCTGAAATCGCGTAAGGAACGGGACAAGAACACTCTAACCACGCTGAAATCATGAGAAGAGGTCTGAAAACAGCCGCTCAGGTGCGTACACAACGCAACCTGAGAAAAATTCCAAACACGCTGAAATCGCGTAAGGAACGGGACACTAAAACCACGCTGAAATCGTGATAGAAGGTCCAACAATACGCCCAGCGCGTCTACAACGCAACTTAGGATAAATTCCAAACACGCTGAAATCGCGTAAGGAACGGGACACTAAAACCACGCTGAAATCGTGATAGAAGGTCCAACAATACGCCCAGCGCGTCTACAACGCAACTTAGGATAAATTCCAAACACGCTGAAATCGCGTAAGGAACGGGACACTAAAACCACGCTGAAATCGTGATAGAAGGTCCAACAATACGCCCAGCGCGTCTACAACGCAACTTAGGATAAATTCCAAACACGCTGAAATCGCGTAAGGAACGGGACACTAAAACCACGCTGAAATCGTGATAGAAGGTCCAACAATACGCCCAGCGCGTCTACAACGCAACTTAGGATAAATTCCAAACACGCTGAAATCGCGTAAGGAACGGGACACTAAAACCACGCTGAAATCGTGATAGAAGGTCCAACAATACGCCCAGCGCGTCTACAACGCAACTTAGGATAAATTCCAAACACGCTGAAATCGCGTAAGGAACGGGACACTAAAACCACGCTGAAATCGTGATAGAAGGTCCAACAATACGCCCAGCGCGTCTACAACGCAACTTAGGATAAATTCCAAACACGCTGAAATCGCGTAAGGAACGGGACACTAAAACCACGCTGAAATCGTGATAGAAGGTCCAACAATACGCCCAGCGCGTCTACAACGCAACTTAGGATAAATTCCAAACACGCTGAAATCGCGTAAGGAACGGGACACTAAAACCACGCTGAAATCGTGATAGAAGGTCCAACAATACGCCCAGCGCGTCTACAACGCAACTTAGGATAAATTCCAAACACGCTGAAATCGCGTAAGGAACGGGACACTAAAACCACGCTGAAATCGTGATAGAAGGTCCAACAATACGCCCAGCGCGTCTACAACGCAACTTAGGATAAATTCCAAACACGCTGAAATCGCGTAAGGAACGGGACACTAAAACCACGCTGAAATCGTGATAGAAGGTCCAACAATACGCCCAGCGCGTCTACAACGCAACTTAGGATAAATTCCAAACACGCTGAAATCGCGTAAGGAACGGGACACTAAAACCACGCTGAAATCGTGATAGAAGGTCCAACAATACGCCCAGCGCGTCTACAACGCAACTTAGGATAAATTCCAAACACGCTGAAATCGCGTAAGGAACGGGACACTAAAACCACGCTGAAATCGTGATAGAAGGTCCAACAATACGCCCAGCGCGTCTACAACGCAACTTAGGATAAATTCCAAACACGCTGAAATCGCGTAAGGAACGGGACACTAAAACCACGCTGAAATCGTGATAGAAGGTCCAACAATACGCCCAGCGCGTCTACAACGCAACTTAGGATAAATTCCAAACACGCTGAAATCGCGTAAGGAACGGGACACTAAAACCACGCTGAAATCGTGATAGAAGGTCCAACAATACGCCCAGCGCGTCTACAACGCAACTTAGGATAAATTCCAAACACGCTGAAATCGCGTAAGGAACGGGACACTAAAACCACGCTGAAATCGTGATAGAAGGTCCAACAATACGCCCAGCGCGTCTACAACGCAACTTAGGATAAATTCCAAACACGCTGAAATCGCGTAAGGAACGGGACACTAAAACCACGCTGAAATCGTGATAGAAGGTCCAACAATACGCCCAGCGCGTCTACAACGCAACTTAGGATAAATTCCAAACACGCTGAAATCGCGTAAGGAACGGGACACTAAAACCACGCTGAAATCGTGATAGAAGGTCCAACAATACGCCCAGCGCGTCTACAACGCAACTTAGGATAAATTCCAAACACGCTGAAATCGCGTAAGGAACGGGACACTAAAACCACGCTGAAATCGTGATAGAAGGTCCAACAATACGCCCAGCGCGTCTACAACGCAACTTAGGATAAATTCCAAACACGCTGAAATCGCGTAAGGAACGGGACACTAAAACCACGCTGAAATCGTGATAGAAGGTCCAACAATACGCCCAGCGCGTCTACAACGCAACTTAGGATAAATTCCAAACACGCTGAAATCGCGTAAGGAACGGGACACTAAAACCACGCTGAAATCGTGATAGAAGGTCCAACAATACGCCCAGCGCGTCTACAACGCAACTTAGGATAAATTCCAAACACGCTGAAATCGCGTAAGGAACGGGACACTAAAACCACGCTGAAATCGTGATAGAAGGTCCAACAATACGCCCAGCGCGTCTACAACGCAACTTAGGATAAATTCCAAACACGCTGAAATCGCGTAAGGAACGGGACACTAAAACCACGCTGAAATCGTGATAGAAGGTCCAACAATACGCCCAGCGCGTCTACAACGCAACTTAGGATAAATTCCAAACACGCTGAAATCGCGTAAGGAACGGGACACTAAAACCACGCTGAAATCGTGATAGAAGGTCCAACAATACGCCCAGCGCGTCTACAACGCAACTTAGGATAAATTCCAAACACGCTGAAATCGCGTAAGGAACGGGACACTAAAACCACGCTGAAATCGTGATAGAAGGTCCAACAATACGCCCAGCGCGTCTACAACGCAACTTAGGATAAATTCCAAACACGCTGAAATCGCGTAAGGAACGGGACACTAAAACCACGCTGAAATCGTGATAGAAGGTCCAACAATACGCCCAGCGCGTCTACAACGCAACTTAGGATAAATTCCAAACACGCTGAAATCGCGTAAGGAACGGGACACTAAAACCACGCTGAAATCGTGATAGAAGGTCCAACAATACGCCCAGCGCGTCTACAACGCAACTTAGGATAAATTCCAAACACGCTGAAATCGCGTAAGGAACGGGACACTAAAACCACGCTGAAATCGTGATAGAAGGTCCAACAATACGCCCAGCGCGTCTACAACGCAACTTAGGATAAATTCCAAACACGCTGAAATCGCGTAAGGAACGGGACACTAAAACCACGCTGAAATCGTGATAGAAGGTCCAACAATACGCCCAGCGCGTCTACAACGCAACTTAGGATAAATTCCAAACACGCTGAAATCGCGTAAGGAACGGGACACTAAAACCACGCTGAAATCGTGATAGAAGGTCCAACAATACGCCCAGCGCGTCTACAACGCAACTTAGGATAAATTCCAAACACGCTGAAATCGCGTAAGGAACGGGACACTAAAACCACGCTGAAATCGTGATAGAAGGTCCAACAATACGCCCAGCGCGTCTACAACGCAACTTAGGATAAATTCCAAACACGCTGAAATCGCGTAAGGAACGGGACACTAAAACCACGCTGAAATCGTGATAGAAGGTCCAACAATACGCCCAGCGCGTCTACAACGCAACTTAGGATAAATTCCAAACACGCTGAAATCGCGTAAGGAACGGGACACTAAAACCACGCTGAAATCGTGATAGAAGGTCCAACAATACGCCCAGCGCGTCTACAACGCAACTTAGGATAAATTCCAAACACGCTGAAATCGCGTAAGGAACGGGACACTAAAACCACGCTGAAATCGTGATAGAAGGTCCAACAATACGCCCAGCGCGTCTACAACGCAACTTAGGATAAATTCCAAACACGCTGAAATCGCGTAAGGAACGGGACACTAAAACCACGCTGAAATCGTGATAGAAGGTCCAACAATACGCCCAGCGCGTCTACAACGCAACTTAGGATAAATTCCAAACACGCTGAAATCGCGTAAGGAACGGGACACTAAAACCACGCTGAAATCGTGATAGAAGGTCCAACAATACGCCCAGCGCGTCTACAACGCAACTTAGGATAAATTCCAAACACGCTGAAATCGCGTAAGGAACGGGACACTAAAACCACGCTGAAATCGTGATAGAAGGTCCAACAATACGCCCAGCGCGTCTACAACGCAACTTAGGATAAATTCCAAACACGCTGAAATCGCGTAAGGAACGGGACACTAAAACCACGCTGAAATCGTGATAGAAGGTCCAACAATACGCCCAGCGCGTCTACAACGCAACTTAGGATAAATTCCAAACACGCTGAAATCGCGTAAGGAACGGGACACTAAAACCACGCTGAAATCGTGATAGAAGGTCCAACAATACGCCCAGCGCGTCTACAACGCAACTTAGGATAAATTCCAAACACGCTGAAATCGCGTAAGGAACGGGACACTAAAACCACGCTGAAATCGTGATAGAAGGTCCAACAATACGCCCAGCGCGTCTACAACGCAACTTAGGATAAATTCCAAACACGCTGAAATCGCGTAAGGAACGGGACACTAAAACCACGCTGAAATCGTGATAGAAGGTCCAACAATACGCCCAGCGCGTCTACAACGCAACTTAGGATAAATTCCAAACACGCTGAAATCGCGTAAGGAACGGGACACTAAAACCACGCTGAAATCGTGATAGAAGGTCCAACAATACGCCCAGCGCGTCTACAACGCAACTTAGGATAAATTCCAAACACGCTGAAATCGCGTAAGGAACGGGACACTAAAACCACGCTGAAATCGTGATAGAAGGTCCAACAATACGCCCAGCGCGTCTACAACGCAACTTAGGATAAATTCCAAACACGCTGAAATCGCGTAAGGAACGGGACACTAAAACCACGCTGAAATCGTGATAGAAGGTCCAACAATACGCCCAGCGCGTCTACAACGCAACTTAGGATAAATTCCAAACACGCTGAAATCGCGTAAGGAACGGGACACTAAAACCACGCTGAAATCGTGATAGAAGGTCCAACAATACGCCCAGCGCGTCTACAACGCAACTTAGGATAAATTCCAAACACGCTGAAATCGCGTAAGGAACGGGACACTAAAACCACGCTGAAATCGTGATAGAAGGTCCAACAATACGCCCAGCGCGTCTACAACGCAACTTAGGATAAATTCCAAACACGCTGAAATCGCGTAAGGAACGGGACACTAAAACCACGCTGAAATCGTGATAGAAGGTCCAACAATACGCCCAGCGCGTCTACAACGCAACTTAGGATAAATTCCAAACACGCTGAAATCGCGTAAGGAACGGGACACTAAAACCACGCTGAAATCGTGATAGAAGGTCCAACAATACGCCCAGCGCGTCTACAACGCAACTTAGGATAAATTCCAAACACGCTGAAATCGCGTAAGGAACGG
Organism: Camellia sinensis; assembly: GCF_004153795.1. Taxonomy (NCBI): domain Eukaryota; kingdom Viridiplantae; phylum Streptophyta; class Magnoliopsida; order Ericales; family Theaceae; genus Camellia; species Camellia sinensis. The sequence continues at coordinate 1,370,608 of NW_021025214.1, forward strand.
GACACTAAAACCACGCTGAAATCGTGATAGAAGGTCCAACAATACGCCCAGCGCGTCTACAACGCAACTTAGGATAAATTCCAAACACGCTGAAATCGCGTAAGGAACGGGACACTAAAACCACGCTGAAATCGTGATAGAAGGTCCAACAATACGCCCAGCGCGTCTACAACGCAACTTAGGATAAATTCCAAACACGCTGAAATCGCGTAAGGAACGGGACACTAAAACCACGCTGAAATCGTGATAGAAGGTCCAACAATACGCCCAGCGCGTCTACAACGCAACTTAGGATAAATTCCAAACACGCTGAAATCGCGTAAGGAACGGGACACTAAAACCACGCTGAAATCGTGATAGAAGGTCCAACAATACGCCCAGCGCGTCTACAACGCAACTTAGGATAAATTCCAAACACGCTGAAATCGCGTAAGGAACGGGACACTAAAACCACGCTGAAATCGTGATAGAAGGTCCAACAATACGCCCAGCGCGTCTACAACGCAACTTAGGATAAATTCCAAACACGCTGAAATCGCGTAAGGAACGGGACACTAAAACCACGCTGAAATCGTGATAGAAGGTCCAACAATACGCCCAGCGCGTCTACAACGCAACTTAGGATAAATTCCAAACACGCTGAAATCGCGTAAGGAACGGGACACTAAAACCACGCTGAAATCGTGATAGAAGGTCCAACAATACGCCCAGCGCGTCTACAACGCAACTTAGGATAAATTCCAAACACGCTGAAATCGCGTAAGGAACGGGACACTAAAACCACGCTGAAATCGTGATAGAAGGTCCAACAATACGCCCAGCGCGTCTACAACGCAACTTAGGATAAATTCCAAACACGCTGAAATCGCGTAAGGAACGGGACACTAAAACCACGCTGAAATCGTGATAGAAGGTCCAACAATACGCCCAGCGCGTCTACAACGCAACTTAGGATAAATTCCAAACACGCTGAAATCGCGTAAGGAACGGGACACTAAAACCACGCTGAAATCGTGATAGAAGGTCCAACAATACGCCCAGCGCGTCTACAACGCAACTTAGGATAAATTCCAAACACGCTGAAATCGCGTAAGGAACGGGACACTAAAACCACGCTGAAATCGTGATAGAAGGTCCAACAATACGCCCAGCGCGTCTACAACGCAACTTAGGATAAATTCCAAACACGCTGAAATCGCGTAAGGAACGGGACACTAAAACCACGCTGAAATCGTGATAGAAGGTCCAACAATACGCCCAGCGCGTCTACAACGCAACTTAGGATAAATTCCAAACACGCTGAAATCGCGTAAGGAACGGGACACTAAAACCACGCTGAAATCGTGATAGAAGGTCCAACAATACGCCCAGCGCGTCTACAACGCAACTTAGGATAAATTCCAAACACGCTGAAATCGCGTAAGGAACGGGACACTAAAACCACGCTGAAATCGTGATAGAAGGTCCAACAATACGCCCAGCGCGTCTACAACGCAACTTAGGATAAATTCCAAACACGCTGAAATCGCGTAAGGAACGGGACACTAAAACCACGCTGAAATCGTGATAGAAGGTCCAACAATACGCCCAGCGCGTCTACAACGCAACTTAGGATAAATTCCAAACACGCTGAAATCGCGTAAGGAACGGGACACTAAAACCACGCTGAAATCGTGATAGAAGGTCCAACAATACGCCCAGCGCGTCTACAACGCAACTTAGGATAAATTCCAAACACGCTGAAATCGCGTAAGGAACGGGACACTAAAACCACGCTGAAATCGTGATAGAAGGTCCAACAATACGCCCAGCGCGTCTACAACGCAACTTAGGATAAATTCCAAACACGCTGAAATCGCGTAAGGAACGGGACACTAAAACCACGCTGAAATCGTGATAGAAGGTCCAACAATACGCCCAGCGCGTCTACAACGCAACTTAGGATAAATTCCAAACACGCTGAAATCGCGTAAGGAACGGGACACTAAAACCACGCTGAAATCGTGATAGAAGGTCCAACAATACGCCCAGCGCGTCTACAACGCAACTTAGGATAAATTCCAAACACGCTGAAATCGCGTAAGGAACGGGACACTAAAACCACGCTGAAATCGTGATAGAAGGTCCAACAATACGCCCAGCGCGTCTACAACGCAACTTAGGATAAATTCCAAACACGCTGAAATCGCGTAAGGAACGGGACACTAAAACCACGCTGAAATCGTGATAGAAGGTCCAACAATACGCCCAGCGCGTCTACAACGCAACTTAGGATAAATTCCAAACACGCTGAAATCGCGTAAGGAACGGGACACTAAAACCACGCTGAAATCGTGATAGAAGGTCCAACAATACGCCCAGCGCGTCTACAACGCAACTTAGGATAAATTCCAAACACGCTGAAATCGCGTAAGGAACGGGACACTAAAACCACGCTGAAATCGTGATAGAAGGTCCAACAATACGCCCAGCGCGTCTACAACGCAACTTAGGATAAATTCCAAACACGCTGAAATCGCGTAAGGAACGGGACACTAAAACCACGCTGAAATCGTGATAGAAGGTCCAACAATACGCCCAGCGCGTCTACAACGCAACTTAGGATAAATTCCAAACACGCTGAAATCGCGTAAGGAACGGGACACTAAAACCACGCTGAAATCGTGATAGAAGGTCCAACAATACGCCCAGCGCGTCTACAACGCAACTTAGGATAAATTCCAAACACGCTGAAATCGCGTAAGGAACGGGACACTAAAACCACGCTGAAATCGTGATAGAAGGTCCAACAATACGCCCAGCGCGTCTACAACGCAACTTAGGATAAATTCCAAACACGCTGAAATCGCGTAAGGAACGGGACACTAAAACCACGCTGAAATCGTGATAGAAGGTCCAACAATACGCCCAGCGCGTCTACAACGCAACTTAGGATAAATTCCAAACACGCTGAAATCGCGTAAGGAACGGGACACTAAAACCACGCTGAAATCGTGATAGAAGGTCCAACAATACGCCCAGCGCGTCTACAACGCAACTTAGGATAAATTCCAAACACGCTGAAATCGCGTAAGGAACGGGACACTAAAACCACGCTGAAATCGTGATAGAAGGTCCAACAATACGCCCAGCGCGTCTACAACGCAACTTAGGATAAATTCCAAACACGCTGAAATCGCGTAAGGAACGGGACACTAAAACCACGCTGAAATCGTGATAGAAGGTCCAACAATACGCCCAGCGCGTCTACAACATATATTTTTTATTTTATTTTTTAAAATTATGATTTGAGTGTGGAGTCGTATTTTGAGCTATGAGTTTTGAGTTGAATTTTGAAAATAGAAAATTTGTTTAATTATGAGTTTTGAAATGTATTTTGAGTTTTGAGATTTATATTGAAATTTTTTGGATTTATTTTTTTTAAATATTTAAAAATTGAAAATATTGAAATGTTGGAGCTAGATTATAATGATTATAAAGATTATATAATTTACTTTTAAAGTACAAATTGAAGAGCTAGATTATAATGCTATATTGTCCACGGTACAAAAATACATATATATATACATATATATATGTATTGTATGTAATATGAAGGGAATACTAAGATTCTAGAAGATGTCATGGAGGATTTTATATATATATACATATTTGTATTTTTAATCTGTAAAGAAATTTTTTAATAATTTTCAAACAGGTGATTTCATTGAAAAGTACACCAGAATCAAAATTACAAGAAGCTATGGAAAAAGTGATGATATTTTTTAAATTTTGCACTAAAATAAAGATACTTCCAAAAAATATTTTTCATTGTTTGGGCTTTAGTTTTGCCTATGATTGGCTTGAGCATGTACCAATCTGCTTATTCAAATTCAGAATTAAAATAAGAAGTTATAAGTTTTTTCGTCAATCTAAAATTAATTTTTGAAAGAAACACTGAAATGTTGTTTACAAAGAAAACTAAAAATTAAAGAGCTTATATCATGGTCAAAGGAAGGTATAGGCATACATGAGTAATCATACAATGTTTTGCTATGTTTTCTTTACTTCAGTATTGCGAATGCACAGGAATTGACTCCTCGCAGATGCATATAATGCGCAATTACATATTGTATTAGTTGATAGATAGATGACTAGTTTTTGAAGTTCTAATATCTATGTGTATTGGACATTGATCGATTTGTGATTGTATGGTCAACATTGTTAAGTATCCTGAAATTATTAAAATCGATGGCCAAGTTTTACTTAAAGTATAGCACATAACAACAATTTTGAAAGTGTACATCCTAAATCCAAAATTCTTAAAACTACTATTTTGTAATTAATAATTTTTCTTTTTAAAATATTACATATAATCTTATATTTTACTTTATTTTCACACTCGTAAACTTAAGTGTGTGGATCTCATGTGCATTTATTAATGTGAGTCTTGTTACCTTGTGTTTTAAGATTGAAAAAATAAGATAAGAAAAAAGATTAGCATCACTTTTTTTTTCTCTAATAAAAAAGCAAAAATAAAAAAAAAATACCACATAAAAATATCTAATCTCAAGAAATCAAAAATGCAAAATTAGCTAAACCCATCAATAGTATCCACAACAAAAACAAAAAACAAAAGTATGATCTGCAAACAATACTAATGTTGTGTTTGGTTGGGGATTTAAGAAGAGATTTGAAAAAAGAAAGGGAAAAGGTGTATGAAACTGTTGGAAATAAAATGGATCACACAAAGGCTAGAGATATTGAAGAGGGAAGATGAATTCTTAACACTAAAATCTTTTGATTCCACTTACTTAAAACACTTAGGTACATGAGTTATTTATAATCTCTAATGAACAAGCCAAGAGACCAATACATGTAACGCCCTGAAAATTGGGCAGGGTATATCTATTTATGATACAAAACCCACCTGATAGACAAACACATATGTATAGCCAACTATTCAATACATCCATTTCCATTAAATCCCAAACGCCAAATACATGTTATTCACATCTCAATGCCCCAGTTCCAATCCCAAGCATGCACTTTACAACAAGTATGAAATGAAAGCCAAACAGCTAATAAGTGCCCTACAGGCTTACAAATTTATCCAAGAACATTCTTGATTACACAAAATGGAGTTTCAACACAACACAAATACAGCCCTGGGCTTATATTCAACAAATAACAGTAAAACAAAAATGAAGCCTCAGCTCCGAGTCCTCCCAAGTCAATGCCTTGGCGGAGGCATAAAACCTGTACCTGAAATGATTTCCCTTATAAGGTAAGCCACAGCCTAGTAGAGATATACTACACAACATATGAACAATGACAAGACTAAAGAGGAGTATGCTCATGCCATGCTCATGATAAAACATTTTACCTCTCTTTTTATAAAGCATGCAATGTTGAGATGTAACAACAAATATTAAACCATTTCCATTCTAAACCATATCTGTTACATGAATACGGGCCCTGTGAATCTCTAGGTGAGTGTCTGCAAGTAGGACCTAATGCACTACCATTGTCATTTTTACCAGTAAATTGGAAGGCTCGACACCTAACCGTGCGGTTCAACACCCTCTACCCAGATTCACCAAGTATTCATCTTTTCGCACATAGATACATTTCCAAACATTTCTCTAAAGCAGATACATTTCCAATGAAATGAATGTAATGCAATGTCCAATGCAACAAATGAGGAATGTGGTTCAATTTACCTAAGTCTCATGCATTTCTACAACAATCATGGCTATCCTCTACCGATAATTCAAAATAGATATTTCTAAACAGATATTTAAACAATTAAGTTTCAAAAAAAATTTCGACAGATACAATCTATTCCACATCTCATCAAATATGAACAACTACACTAGTTTTCATATTACAATCACGTCTAGTAACCTCTCAGGGTCCATTTCAAACCGTGTCGGTTTTATTCCAACAGATACATTAAGCAAAATAATACCGTTAATTCCCAAGAAAATATCATTTTCTTTCCAAACTCATTCTCCAAGAATTATTCAACTATGACTTCCTATTTTGATTAAAAACCCCAAAATTTAAACATAATTCCTTTGTTTTCTTTAAAATACTCTTTTGGTCGCAAACCGGTAAAAATTTCAAAACCGATCGAGTCGAAGTCTGTTTTTGTTCAAATTTAAAACACAGCTCTTTCATAACCATACAAACATATTCCAAGTTTACACTTTCGTAATTTGGGCATCAACTTTTTATTTTTCTCAAAATTTCTCTTTTAAGCAAATAAATCACAAAATTTCCAAAAATTCTAATTAAATTATATGCAACTCTAAACTCCATATAATCAAGTAAAAGTACATAAAGAAGTGTAGGAAAAATCCTTACCTCAAGCCAAGAAGCTTTCAAAAAAAATTTTTTTTTTTGGCAATAGAAATTAAATTTTCTTGGAGCCAAACAACGCCTTTTTCACCCTTTACGTTTTGATCCAAAGCACTTCAATTTACAACCCCAGCAGAACCTGACTTGCAACAACCGACATTTCTCAATTCTAAAAATTTCAAGGAATTGTCCTCGGCAGTTAAATGAACTCTAAATAATTAGGATATCCTTAAAGATAATCAAATTCCAAGATCAAATGATGGAGAACCCAGAATTCCAAGCTGTGGTGGGGTCCCATCATGAATCATCTTTCTTTTGGGATCTATGTCAAAAACATGAACACCATTATCACCGGCATAATATTTGAGATTAGGATCTATCCCAATGCCAAGCTCCAACACTGTCTTAGCCTTTCCCCTCAAATTTGTAAAGATCTGAGACTTAAAACCTGCAACCTCTGTCTCATATGCTTCATTGCCCTTATCCAAGATAAATACATATAATTCCTCATACCAATCTGGCCTTGGAGGGTGAATACTATTCAGCACATCCCTGGGATCGTCGAGAGGCAGAGGAGAAGTAGAGGAAGAAGGAATAAAATGAAACACATTGAAATCACGAACCATCCATATCAATATCGTTGCTATTTGGGTTAGGCGGGTTTTTCCCCAAAACGGACTCTAGATGGATTTTGATGAGTCTGGACTGCACCAAAAGTGAACTCGTGAGAAGCAATGTCTAATAGTGGACGAGCAAAAATGGACGGAGCACTGGGATTGTTGAAAGCAGGGAGAAGGACCGGATCGTTTGGCTTTGGGAGGCCGAAGCTGAAGGATGGGACAGTCGATGACGTGAAGACTGGCAAGATCCCCGTGTTGTTCTTAATCAACCCAAAGATCTTCTGCTCATTCTCCTGTAATTGTCGGTAGACAGCTTGAGTTAATTCAACAGGTGGTCTCTGATCTATCACCCATTGGTAACTCTGTGCAAGTCTCCATCCTTTGCTCTTCATCAAAAAGCTATCACAATGCCTGGCGATCTGTTTTTTTTTCAGACATGCAGTGGACAAGAACTCATGCCCTTTCCTTTTTACATTGCTCTAGAAATTGGATGGCATCATCAAATTGTAAGCTTTTGTCATCTTGGAGACAATGATAAGTAAAGGAGTTCTTATAAAGATTTTGACAAGAAGGCACCGAGTTAAGAATCCGAGATATCCCCTAGGTCTTGAGAAGTTATGTTTATCATTAATAGTGGTGCAAGTCAATGAGTGGCCAGAGAGAGATATCTTAAATGAAACCCTTCCCACTCACTCTTGTCCCAGCCTTTTCTCTCGAAAGAAAACATTCCATTGCCCCACACATTTTGATCCTGATCTCTCTATCTTTTATTTATTTTTATTTTTATTTTTATTTTTTAAAAAAATTCAGGTCATCACAATACATCTTCCACATCCAATGTACCATACATGAATCTTCCTAGATACATTCATCCTATGAATACATGAATCTCAAAAATACATGAACATTGACAATACATGAATAAAATATAAATAGATACTTCTAGAAAGTGTGTAAATTAATTGAACTAAAATCATGTTTATTATTTCAACACCCCCTTTTAAACTTGGCTTTCTGTAAGTCCGAACTTGGTGAAGTCTTCATACTTGAGAGGCTTTGTGAATATGTCAACAATTTGATCATTAGATTTCACAAACTTGAGTTGTACCTCCTTCTTCGCAATGCATTCTCTTACAAAATGACACCTCGCATCAATATGTTCACTTCGATCATGAAACATTGGGTTCTTGGCCAAGGCAATTGTTGACTAGTTATCAACCAAGATCTATGTTGCTTTCTCTTGTGAAAATTGCAAATCCTTCATCAAATTCCTCAGCCAAATTGCATGACAAGTGTATGATGTAGCAACAATGTACTCAGCTTCACAAGTAGAAAGTGCTACTATTGGTTCTTTCTTTGAACTCCAAGTAAAAGTTGTATTTCCTAAGAAAAACACAAAGCCAGTAGTGTTTCTTCTATAATCCAAGTTTCCAGCCCAATCACTATCACAATGAGGATGAATAAGATAAGCCAAAATCAATTGTTCCTTTAACATAACGAATAATTCTTTTTGCAACCTTAAAGTGAGTCATTGTTGGTGTTTCCATAAAGTGACTTACTAACCCAACTCCAAAAAGAATATCCGGTCTTGTGCAAGTCAAGTACCGTAAACTTCCAATTAGACTCTTGAAAAGAGTTGAATCAATCTATAGCTCGGCTTTTTCGTGCCCCCTTTCGGAAGCTCGAAAAGAAAGCTCTACAGTTCGAACTCCCGCAGTTCTAAATATAATCTCACAAGTGTAATGTGAAACTGATAAACACCAAAAAGTCTAAATCTGGCAAATCGTTTTGGAAAATTGATTTTGAATAAAAAAGTATCAAAATTGGACTGTTTGCCAGATACAGAGTCGCCACCTATATATTTTATTTTTGGAAAAATTTAGGAAA
>NW_021025216.1:6409-47891 GCF_004153795.1 Camellia sinensis
TCATATTTGACATGTGCAAACGCAAAGCAATATTTGAAATAACAAAGTTATTTGTCAAATTGTGACAAGTGAGAAAACAATGAATCGAGGCTCGAATTATGTCAAGTGTGAATATGCCTAGGGACTGAGAAAAAATTGGTGAACAAGCTTCGAAGATCAATGATTTCAGTTTTTGGTACTATTGAAAAAATAAATTACTATAGCAAATGATTTTATATTTTGATTATATAGTGTTAAAAATAAGAATTAAGCTAATATAAATGAAGAAAAATATACGATTATAAAGAAATTCACCATTTTTCTCATTTATTTTGGGAGAATTTTACTATTTTGATAGATATTAAATTTTTCCCTTAATTGGAGCGATCAAATCAAGTCTTACCACTTTCTCGACATTGAAAACCTTAGCCGAGTAGAGAGTAAGACAATTCTTTGTACTAAAACTCGAGATGGATCAAATCAACTGCACTACACCAATGATTTTTTTTTAAATTTATTATTTATCCATTTTATCAATTAAAATTGCAAAAAAAAATGATACTTATTATTAAATTAATATTGGGTTGTATTAAAATATCTAACTATTTTTTTTCTTCGAGTTTAAAAAATACTTCATATTTTTCATCAATTTTATTTAACAAAATAGAAAAATGGCTTTATATTGAAAATTAAATAAAATTTAAATAAAAAAAAAAACTAAATTCATCTTATTAAAAGGTCAGACTTCAAATATTTTTTTAATATTATAAGCTTATTTGATTAGAAGATAAATTGATTGAAAAGTGAAATTATAAGTGACAGGTAAAAAGGAAGGAAATAAATTTTCTGGTATGAAGTTATTAGATGAAATTTGCAAGAAATATGAATCCTACTTATAGTAACTTACTTTTACAATAATTAAACTTTATTGTATTTTTCTTGTATTTTTTGGTGCAAGAATTACAAGCTTAGTACCATGCGTGATTATGAGGGTCTATAAAGAAATTACCTTCCTGGTACTTCACACTTTCATGCTAAACAATTTAGATATATATATATTATTATTTTTAATTCTTTCATTTTCTATTATTTTCATCTAAGCAACAAAAGCATTTACCTTTTCATTTCTAGAGTAAGGCCATCTCCAAGTTTGTACCAAATTCATCACCAAATTTAAATTGGTTGAAAAATATCCTCTTTTTTTTTTTTTTAACCTGAGAATGTCTGGCACCTTAGCATTTTTCCTGTGCATAGCGTTAGTGTTAGGCCTACAAACGTCTGGCTATATCCCTCAGTCATCTCTTAGTTCAACATCTGTTCTTCTTCCACTCTCTGTTTTTTGCTTCAACTTTACGTATTTTACACACACTAGTTCAGGAGAGAAAGTTGGATGGAGACAGAGAGATGAGGAGAGATCGAGAAGAGAGAGAGAGAGAACAAGCTAGAGACAGAGCAGTTTTCTCCACACCTTATCTTCTTTTACCTCATCTTCCTCGAAGCATCAATTCTTCTCTTTTTGTACATTCTTTTAAATTCACTTCTTTTTTTTTTTTTCTTTTTTACGATTTGATTACTTTATGCCACAGTGTTAAGTTATGGATTTTCCCATTTGTTGCCATTGTTCTCATTATACCTATAATCTCATCTTTGTTGGAGGTTAAATAAAAATAATGATATGGTAGATGGGTTTATTTTGAGTTGCTAGATACTTCTTGTCAACTTTATTTTGTTCTCTTGTGTCTAGCTGAGAAATTGAATGCTTATAATTTGTCATTGATCATCCATTGTTGTTTCCTAACTAAATTAATTATTATACTTCCACCAGGCATATATTGCGCTGCCTTGAGCATAGTGAGCAACAAAGAAGTTCTGTTTATGGGATGGCCAGATAGAATTGGCTAGTTTTGCGATTACATGAATTTTCAAGGAAGTCTTGAAGCACAGTTGGATGATGATAAGATTGTACTTGCTAGTGACTGGACCGATCGTCTCCTGGTCGACGGCGTTTTGCTAATTGCCAAATTTATTGTAGAGATGGATATTAGGATAGAGGAGATTCATGAAATTTTTACTTCAGATTGGTTGAAATATTTTGATACCATTGGAGAGTGTTCTATACTTGCTTATTAACTTAGAAATATCTAATATAATCTCCACCACACCTTTACATGAATTCCACATGAACCCTACCTTACATAATTCTCTACCACTTATTGTTGGACAATTGTAGAACCTCTTATTTTTTGACTCCGCAGGCTCGAGCATTTTGCCGGTAACTCAATGAGAAAGTTGGCGATGTGGGTTCATGTTCAAGTCTCAACGAAGGCTATGTTTAAGCTCGGAAAACAATCCAACACTTTCCATATTCCACTATTTGTACCTCAAAATCCATTTTTACACTTTGTGCCTCCCATGCTGAGTTAAAAGTTAGAGAGACAGGGATCATATTGTTCACGACCCCAAACCGCCCCTAGTAGTTGGTGCCGGTGATAGCCAAGTAATCCGTCATTATCGAGCCAACTTGTTCAAACTTAACACAGATCAGAGTATGAATATAGTGGCTCACAATATGCGGAAGCATAAATCAAATGCCAAGTGGTCCATAAGAGCTTGCGTAGATCAAAGCAATGCCAAATTGCCAATTAACTTTAACTTACATACAAACACAGGTAAAGATACATGTTACATCTTGATCAATAGGCTTCTCGAGCCGACATATACAAAAATGCAGGCTATACAGTCAAGAGCATGATTTTCCAAGATTTGCCCGCCATGCCAACAGGGCATCGCGACGTAAATACAAAGTAAAGGCGACATAACACCGAATCCAAACAAGCATCCAGAACGAGCTAGGCGTCGCCGCTCCTCTCATCACCTACATATGTATAGAGGGGAGTACAAAACTCAGTGAGATGGTACTAAAAATAAGGTTTGATGAATAGAGCGGAGTCTTCAAACGAAACACATCTCAACTTAGCAAAGCAGGGAGAACCGTATTCATCAATCAATAATGACAGTATCCAAAGATGTTTACTGACATAGGCAAAACAAGGGTGAACCGTATTTTCATCATAGAAGTATCCGTAAATCGGCAACAGCAAGGGCATGACCGTATCATCATACAGTATGGTAAACATCGGCAAAGCAAGGATGAACCGATATTCTCATCAAGATCTTTAACATTCGGCAAAAGCAAGGGATGAAACCGTATTCATCATACAAGTTCGTACATCGGCAAAGAAGGGATGAAACCGTATTCATCAACAGTACTCGAGGGCTGTAAGATCCGTAAATGTTGGTCAAAGTATTGCGAAAGTTAGAGTCCTCCAATACAAGGAACTTGTGCACTTGGTACGCGAACGTTTAGGAGTCCTCCAGTTACAAGGGACTTGTGTTAACTATAGGCCCGTTAGCCCGTTTAACAAGGACCGTATCCTTGTATTAGTACTGCAGAAGTTTAGAGTCCTCCAGCACAAGGGACTTGTGTTACTTAGGCCCGTTATAGCCCGATTTAACAAGGACCGTATCTTTTAAAGGTGGCTCGACAAGGAGTTATAATTGACACAAACAAGAGCTATTTTTCATGCAACAAATACTTTTGTCAAAACAGGCAAGCGAAAGTTTTCCAAAAACCAAGTATAACAGAGCTTATCAATAATACCACTCACCTAGTTCTTCAGGTGTTAGACTCAACAAATCAAGGACCTACATCACATGGCAAGTACATGCTCAAGTAAGCTCTATAAGCATGCAAATGATCTCGGCATTCTTGCCAGACCAAGTCAAGAGACAACAAAACAGCTGGGAGCTTAAACACTGCTTCCCGTGTCCTCGAAAACCACTGCGGTTACAGTCCAGGCTAAGCCGGGCCCGTTAAACAAAGTCAGGAAAGACTGGGTTTTCCTTTGAGATATTTAAGAACATGATCATTGAAAGATGGATGCAAGTTCACAAACTTGTTACAAAAATCTGAGTTTTATGCCAAAGTTCAAATATGGACCTAATACCCAATTCAAAGAAGGTCATGCAAGAACAAACAAAAAAACATGGTGTTCGTTCAAACTCTATGATCAAAATGAGACTATTGTGCAAGACACATGAAAAATTATTTCTTCTTTCTAAAACAATTCAAAACGACTCGCTGACATTGCAAACAGAACCATCATGCATGCAGTAGGTATCAGCAAGAGCAACCCAAAGGAGATCAAGTATTTTAACCTCAAAATCGGATCTAACGGTTCAAGCCACAAAGATCAAGCTTGGAAAGACAACTCTCATCAAGAACTCTCTTCTCTGTTAGAGCTTCTCTCTCTAACAAAGATTTGGGACAAGAAATGATTTGTTCAAGGTCAGTGTCGGCTGCGCTTAACAAATAGCTCTGACCGTGGCCATTATCGGGTTGGTTCAGCTCCAAAAAGTGATTGATAGACAAGACAAGTCTGCTGACAAATCGTACTGCAGCAGCTCGGGCAAGGGACACTCGGCAAAAGAGATGACTCGGCTCTAACAGGATCCAGCAACAGGATAGAAACATTCGGCTAGGGAGGACACACTTGCTAAGCTGTGCCACACCTTGGCGGGGTGCGCCACATCTCGCCTAGGCCATACTTCCTGCGCAGGGTTCAAGTGCGGAAACACTCGCAAGAATGCCCGAGTGAAGATGGGTTGACAAGACCTCAAGTGGTTAAGTACCAAAGGTCAAAGGCGGACTAAGCTCAAGATGATCATCGGCTACGCCACACCGCACTAAGCAGGGAACAAATGTGCAAGCACTTAGCAAATCAAGCCAAGAACAAGCCTTTAAATTAACATAAGCAGCAAGACCATGCAAGAATGTATGCAAGTTATGGGCGAAGTAAGGTAGGGTTGTTACATCCTACCCCCCTTAAAGGAAGTTTGGTCCCCAACGGAAGATTACCTTGCTCTATGAACAGCTCTGGATAGCGACTTCTCACATCCTTTCCTTTTTCACGTGGCTTCTGCCATAATGTCCTTCCATTCGACCGTTTACCATTTAGGTACTCGATCTGTTCCTCAATTGCCTCACTTGCGGTACAATCCTCATTGGCTTTCTCCTCGTAGCCAATCTTCATATGTTGATCTCGGAATGATCAATTACATAGTAGTGGATCTCGGATTACTTCTCAACATCGGAAACATGAACCAATTGTGGACTGGGCTCAAATCTGGCGGCAAAGCAAGTCTGTAGGCAACAGGATAATTTCTCAAGGATTTCAAATGGCCCAATATAGCGAGTGCTACTTACCTTCCTTCCAAATTCTGGAAACTCCTTTCATCCGGTGAGATTTTCAGGAATACGTTGATTCCCAACTTCGAACTCTAACTCATCCTTTCTGGTCGGCGTAGCTCTTTTATCGCTTTGCAGCCCTAATCCTTGTTGGATAAAGTTTAATCTTCTCTGTTGTCACTTGAATCAATTCGGACAGCAGGCATTCTGTCTCCGGACTTCGGGCCAACATTGTCGGCGATCTACAGTTTCCTGTTCCGTACAGGCTTCATACGGCGCCATGCCAATGCTAGCTTGATAATGTTATTGGTAACGAATTCCACGAAGGGTAGATGTGTTCCCCAACTTCCTTGGGGTCCAATACCAAATCTAAAGCATATCTTCAAGCGTCTGATTGTCTCTCAGTCCATGCCCATCTGTCTGGGATGAAAGCTGTATACTAATCTCGCTCGGCTCCAAAAGCCCTCGTAGACTCTGCAAATCTAGAAGACAAAGTAGGATATCGGTTCTGCAAACATTGAACATCGGACTCCATGAAGTCTGACAATTGCGTTACATATAGCAGGCAGAAGTGGAGTGGCGTAAGTAGTCTTAACGGGTAGAAAGTGTTGTGACTTAGTTAACCGTATTTCCACAACAACCCAATTGAATCCATACTTGGTGTTCTTCGCGCAACCGATCACAAAATTCCAACTCAGGGTCGGCAAAGGTGAGAAGTCCTGCTGGTCCTTTGATGTTCGGCTTTTACTTGCTGACAATGTTAAACATTGGGACACGATTCGGCTATTTCTCTCTTCATATTTGGGCCACCAGAAGGTCTGGGCGTACTTTGATACATTTGTTGGTTTTCCCTGGTGCGAAGCAAACTTGGACCATGAGCTTCTGCAAAATCTTTTTCTCAGCTCTAGATGCCGGCACGCTAATTTCCCTCAACCTGAGTCTCTGTGTCGTGGATGATGTACACGGGCTCGGCTTCGTGTGATTTCCTTCGGCATTTTCTTTTGAGGAAGTTATCTCATTGTCTTGTTTTACTTCATTACGATATCGGCTCTCAGCCATCACGGTAAACACGCCAAATTTTCCTCTGACTTCCTGCTCAAGCGTCGGCCTACCTGTATGGCTTTCCCGGGGGTGATGATTCTGATATCGTATCTTTCAACCAAACTCAAGCCACCGTCTTGTCTCAATTCAATTCTTTCTTAGTGCAATAGATACTTTAAATCTATGATTGTAAACCTGAAAAGTAGCTCACAAATAGTGACGCCAAATCTTTTAAAAGCAAAATACTACGGGGGGGCCCGGGCCAAAAATTTTTTTTAAGGGGTCATGGGTAGGATTAGTTTTTCTCATGAGGTTTCAACTGACGAGATGCATAAGCATATAAACTTTACCCTTTTTTGCATTAATCACCAACCCAACCCTTAATGTTGATGCGATCACTATAGACGTGAAACTTCTTCTACTGATGGTTAGTACTAGTTGGTGCTGTAATTAACTCGTCTTCAGTTCCTGGAAGGCTTGACTCCCATTCTTGAGCATTCATACAGTCGTTCCTTCTTAGTCATTGGTCAATGGATTGCAATCCTGGAGAATCTTCACAAACTTTTGTAATAACTGCCAAACCCAGAAAACTACGAATCTCGGAAAAAAACAATTGAAGGGTTTCGGGGGGGGCCTCGGCCAATTTACTACGGCTTCACTTTGCTAGGATCTACTGCAAACCTTCTTCATTAAATCACATGACCCAAAAATAGTGGGTGAAAAGCCAAAATCACACTTGTTAAACTTCGCATACAATTTACCGTTCGTCTCAAAATCGTGAAGGCAAGTCTCAAATGGTTTCTGTTCAACATTACTCTTGGAAATGATTCATATGATTCATCAATTGAAAACACTGCAAATTCATCTAAATATGGTTTGAAGTGCTTCATTAAATCTCCATAATGCAGCAGGGTCACTTGGTCACTCCAAAAGGCAGTTATAAAAAACTCGTAGTGGCCATATCTTGTTCGAAAGCAGTCTTCCTTCAACATATTCGGCTTTAACTTTAAGTGATGGTAACCAGACCGAGCGTCGATCTTAGAAAGACTCATCTCCCTGAACTAATCAAGCAAATCATCAATCTTAGGTACGGTACTGTTTTTAATTGTGACTTTATTAGTTTCTATAGTCAATGCAAATGTACGGAGTGGTGCCATCCCTTCTTTCTTAACAAATAGAAACAGGGGCTCCGATGTGAAGTGCCTCGCTTAATTAAAATCCCTTATCCTAAACATTCTTGAACTGCAGTTTCAATTCTCTAAGTTTCAGCGGGGGCCATTCTATAGGTGGTTTGGAGATCGCTGCGTTCCCGATATAATATCGATGTAAACTCTATTCTCTAATCGGTCAAGTGGCCAGGCAATCATGGAAAGACGTCGGGAAAATCAGTAGACAATCGGGATGTCGGCTAATTTAAATTGTCCATTTCTGAAATCACTCAGCTAGTAACTTACACATAAACCTCGACACCCTTTCTGAATTAACTTACAGGCCTATGGACGAAATCAGTATGGTGGGGCACTATCCTTTACCCTGAAAATAACCTTCGGCTAGGTTGGGGGTTCAGTGTGAACTTTTCGAAACGCATTAATAGATGACTCGTTCGCAACTAACAGATCCATTCCAGTATAATATCAAAATGAGCTAGGTCTAGAGGCATTAAATCTACGTAGAATTCAACATTTCTCACATCAACAACCAAACAACAGCTCTTATTGGAGGCAACATCATAATTCCCAGACGGAGTTAGACACAGATAACACATTAATCAAGGGGGCTGCTAGTTTCTCTATTATTTTCTCGCAAATTAGCAATATAAACGAATGAGCTAGAACGCCGATCAATCAATACATAGGCATCTTGGGAGCAAAATTAGTTAAAATACCTGGACACGCACTGCCTCAGGCATTCTGAGTGTCTCCTGGTATAATGCAAACACTCTGCCCTGTCTCATTGTCCTTTCCCAGCATTTCCCTTCTGACGGAACCCGAGGGTTATTTCTCACTTTGCTTTTGTTATCAGTCTTTGTTTTGGGCATCCCTCACATAATGGCCCATTCTCGCCCATTCATAACAGGCTCGACATTCGTCGGCAGACCAAATGCTGTTTCCCATCCAATCCGAACAGCGTCGGTTTTAACCACTCCCTTCCTGCCTTAGGTACGAGTACTGTCCATGTTCGTTCTCATTGGGTGTTCAGCTGTCCTCGGCGATTGTCATAGTTCTGCCTCTTTCGCTGATTTTCTCGCCGACTCTGGTATCGGATTTCAATTAGCTTCGCGGGATGGCTTTATCCAATACTTCGGCATAGTCGGCATAATCGAGTAAACTCCCCGGTCTTGAATCGGTCGCACGAAGCCCGCAACCCGAACTTCCTGGCCTTATTATTCATCGTTGGTGCTGTGAGGTAACCAACCTTACTAATTCAGTAAAAGCGCGGTCACATTCCCCACATGTTTTGTTGCCTTGCGTCAGAGTATGAAACTCGTGCTTAGCGGTTCGAACACTTAGGGAAAATGTTTCTTGTAAAACAACTCTATAGAATCGGGCTCCCAAGTCAATCTGGACATCCTCTAACCGTCATCCACCACCTACGGGCTATCATCAATTGTGAATGCTGCCAACGTCATTTATGTTGCGTCGTGCTGGAAGATCTCGAATAACTTTCCATTTCCAAAACCCAATGCTTCAGCACTTCATCGGCTCATATACCCCCGGGAAACCTTGGTGGTTCATTTTCTTACAATTCCCTGATCAAAGCTACTCGGTCATCCCCATACACAGGCTGTTGCGGGGAATCTGCCGGCACTGGAGGAGGTGGAGGTGGAGTCCATTTTCGGCCGTTTGGTCTCGCTCGGCCTGATTCGACATCACTAGCGAACTGCTGTCTGGTTCTGCTCAGCTCGCGGGCCAAACCTTCAACTAATCTTTCCAATCTGTCCATTTCTGTCTTCGGGCTGATCTCGGGCAAGCGGTGTCTACCTCTCCTCATGATTGTATGAAGGCGTTGCAAAGTATGACTTTTAAACAAATAAGCAAATAACCACATAGCGCCGCAACAAATAGCACATTCAAGACATGCACATCTCGTTTCCAAATAACAAATACCATGATGCAATCCTAACATCTTTCTAATGGGAAATTCTTATGCTCTTTTAGGACAAGCTGTGTGAATAGGACGTATACGAGAAACCTGGCTGCTGAGTACATCTGTCACGACCCCAAACCGCCCTAGTAGTTTGGTGCCGTGCAGGCCAGTAATCGTCATTACGAAGGCCAACTTTCCAAAAACTTAACACAATCGAGAGTAATGAAATATAGGGGCTCACAAAATGCGTAAGCAATAAATCAAATCAAAGTGGTCCATAAGACGCTTGTGCGTAGATCAAAGCAATGCCAAACATTCCAATTGAACTTTACAACTTACATACAAACAAGGTAAAAAGATTACATGTTACATCTTGAAGCAAAAGGCGCTTCTCGAGCCGACATATACAAAATGCAGGCTAATACAATCAAGAAGCATTGATTCTTCAAGATTTGCGACATGGCAAAACAGGGCATCCGCGACCGTAATACAAAAGTAAAAGCGACTATAGCACGAATCCATAAACAAGAATCCAAACAATCTAGGCGTCGCCGCCGTGCGCTGCTCACACCTACTATATAATAGAGGGGTGAGTACAAAAACTCATGAATGTACTTAAAATAGAAGGTTTCATGAATAGAGCCGGAGTCCTTCAAAACGAAACACATCAACTAGCCAAGGCAAGGGCATGAACCGTATTCATAATCAAATATTACAGTATCCAAAGATGTTTACTGACATAGGCAGAAAACAAGGGGATGAACCGTATTCATCATACAAGTATCGTCACATCGGCAAAGGAAAGGTATGAAACCCTATTCATCAGTGACAAGATATCGTAACATCGGCAAAGCAAGGATTGAAGCCGTATTCATCATACAAGTATCGTAACATGGACAAAGCAAGGATGAACCGTATTCATCATACAGTATCTAACATCGCAAAAGCAAGGGATGAACCGTATTCATCATACAGGTATCGTAACATCGCAAAGCAAGGGATGAACCGTTATTCATCATACAAGTATCCTGAGGTTACGGTCCGTAATCGATTTGGTCAAAGTATTGCGAAAGTTTAGAGTCCTCCAATTAAGGGACTTGTGCACTTGGGTACTTTTGGGGGAACGTTTAGAGTTCCAGCTACAAGGGACTTGTGTTATTAGGCCGTAGCCCGATTTAACAAGGACCGTTATCCTTGTTTACTTAATACTGCGAAGTATTTAGAAGTCCTCAGCACGAGGGGATTTTAGTATTAGGCCCGTTGCCGATTTACAAGGACCGTATCCTTTGCCAAAGTGGCATAGACAGGAGTATACTTGCACATCAAACCAGAGCCATTATTTATTCATGCAACAAAATACTTTGTCAAAAACAAGGCAAGAAAGGTTTTATCAAAACAAGTAAACATTAGCTTTATCAATAATACCACCACCTAGTTCTTTCAGGTGTAGACTCAACAGCAAATATCAGGACCGTACAATCACATGGCAAGTCACATTCTCAGTTAAGCTTCTATTACCACATGCAAATGGATTCTCGGCATCTTTGCCAGACCCAAGTCAAAGACAAAACCAAACAAGCTGGGAGCTGAAACACTGCTCCCTGTCCTCGAAAAACCACTGGGTACAGTATCCAGGCTAAGCCGAGTCCCGGCTTAACACAAGTCAGGAAAGACCTGGGTTTTCCTTTGAAGAATATGAAGACATATCATTTGAAAAATGGGATGCAAGTTCACAACTTGTTCTACAAGAAATCTGAGTTTTCATGCCAAGAGTTTCAAATATGGACCTAAGTACCCATTCAAAGAAGTCATGCAAACAAACACAAAAACATGTGTTTTTTCGTTCCAAACTCTATGATCAAAATGAGACTTTAGTTTCAAGAACACATGAAACCATTTTCTCTTTCTAAAACCAACTTCAAAACGATGCATTGACATGCAAA
Source organism: Camellia sinensis (assembly GCF_004153795.1). Classification (NCBI taxonomy): domain Eukaryota; kingdom Viridiplantae; phylum Streptophyta; class Magnoliopsida; order Ericales; family Theaceae; genus Camellia; species Camellia sinensis. The sequence continues at coordinate 17,708 of NW_021025216.1, forward strand.
ACAGACCGATGATGCAATGCAGCTAGGTATTCAGCAAGAGCAACCAAAGGAGATCAAGATTCTAACCTCAAAACTCGGATCTAACGGTTCAAGCCACAAAGATCAAGCTTGGAAGACCAACTCTCACTCAAGATACTCTTTCCTCCTTTCTAGAGCTTCTCTCTCTAAACAAGATTTGAGACAAGAAATGATGTTTGTTCACAGGTCTGTCGGCTGCCTTAACAAACAGCTCGACACGTGGCATTATCGGTTGGTTTCAGCTCCAAAAGGTGATTGATAGACAAGACAAGTCTCTGACAAATCGTAATGCAGCAAGCTCGCGGCAAGACACATCGGCCAAAGAGATGACATGCGGCTCTAAACAAGGATCCAGCAACAGCGAGTAGAGAAAACATCGTGGCAGAGGACGACACTTTGACTTAATGCTGTAGCCACACCTTGGCGGGGGTGCGCCACATCTCGGCCTAGGCCATACCTTCCTCGGACAGGGTTCAAGTTGCGGAAACATCGTCGGCAAAGAATGCCGAGGTGACAGATTGGGTTGAACAACGACCTCAAGACTGGTTACTAAGCTTACAAAGGTCAAAGGCGAAAGCTCAAGATCTGATCTCGGCCTACGCACACGCCTAAGCAAGAACAAAATCGTGCAAGCAACAAGGCAAATCAAGCAAGGACAAAGCCTTTAAATTAACATAAGCAGCAAGACCATGCAAGAATGTATGCAGTATGGCAGAGTAAGGTTGAGGGTTCTTACAATATGAAGACTCGCCTTGCCTCATTGCGGAGCCGGCTGTGGCGCATTATGTCCGAGACCATGCCTGGTTAGCCAGAAAACCACGTATTTTGGGCGGGGAGCCCGCTAGTTGTCTAATTTTTTAGAAGATATTTGTGACCTCTTTTGTCTCGAATTCTTATTAAAAACGAATTTGGATCTCTGTTGTTGAGGATTGAACAAATTCTTTAAAAGCTTATACACCTTCTTAAGAGCTCTTTCTTCTTGTGCAAGCAACCTTGAGGCAAGCTTACCACCTTTAACCTTATATCCACACCATATACACCTTCACAACCTTAGCTTGGAACCTTGGTTTGACCTTGAACATCACAATTTCAAGCTTGAGAGTGTGTTTGGACCAATTTGGATTCACAAACTAAAGAGCTTATACCTTTCTTGAGGGTATAAAGCTTACTATCTCGTCTCTTTGCTCTCTTTTTCTATCTCCTTGCTATCTAGTTCTTTATTTTGTTATTTTTTTTTATCCACTTTCAATGTCTTAAGCTTTGGTTTAGATAGCTACCTAAGGGTAAGAGAGAGTTAAATTATTCTTACACCCCTTTCACCTAATAGCCTCAAACCCTTTGTTCTTTACACCCTTTTATTTGCTTCCTAAATGAAATTTTCAGAGTTTTAAAAGAGCTAGAAAATCATGCTTTTAGTTTCAAAAGTGGAGGGGTTAGCCAGCTCCTTCCTTGATTCTTAGCTTACTAGCCTTATTTTACTTTCTTTAGTTGTTTAGCTTTTTGGCTCTTTTCATGCACTTTGAGCCATTTGTTTTTTACCCATTAAGCGGCTGTTTTAGGGCTTTCCTAGGTTATTAATTTGTTATGCTTTGATTACGCTTTGCTTGTTGTCTCATATGTTCGTCTTATATAGCTTGTAATGTTTTCTTGCTGTCTTGTTAATTCATTGTCTAAGAACATCAAGTTAACAAGCAACCTATATCATTTCTTTCTTTGAGAGTTTGTTTCAACCAGGTGATGCCGTTGTTCAAAACATGAGCTAGAGATTCTATGCTTAATGGCTTAATCCTACGGAGGTTTCATCACCTCGGTATAGTCTCTCTTCGTGTTGAGAATCACTTCCCGTTTGACACGCTTCCCATTTAATGGACATAAACAATCACCTTGGACTTAATGGGCTAAGAATGGAAAGGTCTAAAAATTTGCTAACATGAACCAACCACACATAAAGAAAATGAGTTATATTACTTGGATTCGACCAGATGTTATGCCGAGTCTATTGTCTCAAGGGTTGTCTTACATCAATTCATGATGTTTCGATAAGCCTTGAAGCATTCCTACCTCTCTCTTTGAACTTATTCCATAATAAAGGAGGGAGGGGTGGTTATTGATTCATTGTGTTCATTAATTTTTGTCCAAAATCATGCCCTAACTCATCAAGCAATCAATTTGCTCATTAATAGTTTTGGAAATGACTTCGTTCTTTTCTTGAGGTTTACTATGAGAGAGAAGAGTAGAAGGGACAAACAAAGTTCAAAATAACTCTGTCTGCATTGTTTTCACTTCAGAGCACAAAAATAGGATTTTGCATAAAATTAAGGCACGACCGGTGTTATTTGGGCCCGATCGGGCTTTATTAGGAGCCGGTTGGCCATCATTGTTTGGTAAGGCAATGTGTTTTGCAGAAGCAGAGCGCAGTGACTGAAGATGAAACAGGACAGATCCCAAGAAAGGAAGACAAAGTTATTTCTGAAACCGCTACGAGCATGCCATCCTTGTGCTTCCATTGTAAATTGTAAATTAATGATTTCAATATTGTTGTAATTATCATTATCGTAATTAATATTGTTACAGCAATGATTCGTTAGATAGTTAGCTTATTTTGTTGTAATAAATTAGCTAATTCAGGCTCCCGGACACTCATTCGCACCCTCTTGCACGAGGGCCAACATGTAATAAGTTGTATGTCTTCCAACCCCACGTCTTTCTCTCTTTTATTTATTTGCTTACGATGGTTAGTATAGAACATCATTTTTCAAATTAGCATCTTTATGTTTTGCATAAATCACTACAACAAAATGGTACTTTAATGACAAAATCACTTCGTCTCCAATAGTGAAATTTTCGTCACCAAATTGATCCGTGACGAAATAATTTCGTCACCACGTTCTTCCCCAATTCGTCGTCACTAAAAGTACCCGGTGACGAAAATTTATTTTGTCACCTATTATTGGCATTTGGTGACAATATATTTCGTCACTAAATGTTAAATATTTTGTCATCTATAATATCCATTTCGTCACCAAAATTAAATAAAATTTTATTATATTTATTTTGGATGACAAAATATTTCGTCATTAAAAATAGTGATAAAATTTTTAGTGACGAAAATATCGTCACCAAAAGATGAAAAAAAAAGACCCTTCAGTGACGAAAACTTTTTGTCAAGAAATATTTTAATTTAGTGATGAAATAGTGAATATGTGTGACAAAATTATTTGTTGGGATTAGAAAGTTTTAGTGTCAATTTTTTTCGTCACCAATAATAAATAATTTTTAAAAATTGAGGGGAGGGTTATATTTGCAATTTATATATTTTTTTCAATAAACAATACCTGTACATTTTAATAATCTATTAAATAAAATATTTAATACAAATCAATATAAAATTAACTTGTTCATTATCATAAAACAACCCGAGCAAAATACATGTCTCATAGTATCAAGAAATTAATATATAACATCCAAATTATAACATCTATTCTAGTAAAATCAAAAACTACAACACAATCAAAATAACTTGTGCATTTTAATAACCTGCTGAATATAATATCCATTACAAATCATTACAAAAACCTGTTGATTTGGTAATATCAACAAAAAGTACAACTACGCTGTGATGGATGTGTCTGGTAATATCAACAAAAAACTCTTGCTATGCAGGTTACCAAATTCGTTCATCTCCAATCTGCCATTTAAAAAAGAAAAAAGAAAAAAAAGACAACAACAAAATGTTAAGGTAACCATTCACTAAATATGTTAATATGCAACCTATAAGAGAAAAAATAAAAATTTCAAAGTAAATTTTAAACCAAATTTTTACCGTGCTTGTTCCGTAAATTTTTACAACTTACATTAGTTCCTCCCAAGGTGTTCATAATATTTCTTGGCCTTTTAACGACTATTTCAAGATTTTACTCCCTAACGGCCTATTTTCAAGCCTAAATGTTTTCCAACCGAGAGTCCTATGATTGTTCTGTAAGTTTTCACAACTTATGTTGATTCCTCCCAAAGTGTTCGTGATAATTTCTGATAATCTCAAGGTGTTTGTGATGTTTTTCGGGCCTTTAGATGCATACTTCACTATTTTCCCGGGACCTTGTGCCTAAATGTCAAAAGTAGTTTTTTATTCTACCCTAGTTAAAGAAGAAATGTTCTACTAAATTAACATATAAACATAATATACTAACCAAGAAGCTTGTTCATCAGAATCTGAACTTTCCCCATTCTCAAAATTTCCCGTGATACCTTTCTGCGTCAAACACTCTATTATACTTTGTATCTTCTTGCTTTGTTTCTTCTCTGACTTTTGAAACCTTGCAATTTGTTCATTTTGCTGTGCTATTTGCATCTCAAGGCGTTGAACATAGTCACTATTTTCAGCAGGTACAACAGTAGTCTTCATAGAAGAAGAAGGCCTCAAGCCGAGTCTTTTCACATAACTTGACCTTGGCTTAAGCACCTTGACTGACAACTCCTCTGGGCTCAAGGGGATCACACCAATCTGCGAGAGATGTTCTGCTTGCGTCTGTATTATGTTATCCTGTTAATTTAAAATAAATCGAATAATTATTAGTTATTCTACCCTACAAAGCAAATAAATAATGTTATCAAAATTAATATGCATTAATTGCCTTGTACATACATAATTAGTTTGGCTCTCTGACGAAATCCATTCATGCGTGTTCGAATTATAGTGGATGGACTTGTAAAATTTTGCCAAATCAGGCACTTCTCCATTTGCAGTTATCTGATTCATTTGTTTTTGAATGTTATTTCAAATATTTAAATAACAAAGCCTACTAATCCGTTAAAATAAAATAGCAGAACACACTGAACTATGCACTCTGACCGGGATTGATTTTGATCCACATCTATGTTTTGTTTTCATTTGCATCCTATTACTCACATTAGTTAGTGATTGTTCCTACACGATTGAAACACTAATAAAAATAACAAAACTTAACATTAGTAAGAAGAAAATTAATTTTTGACTATTAACATAAAACATTATACCATGAATTCTTTACTATTCCACTTCTTGTCAATTAGAGATGCCCATTGATTAAGAGTAACACTTGCAGATGGGTGGCTTCTTGCGTACTCATCCCCTCTTGCATCCTTAAGTTGCTTGTATTGTTTGTGCAACCTATAGGTGAAGCTACTCAATCGCCAACCAAACTGTGTGTTTAAAGTCCTTGCTACATCACTCGGATTGCCTTGTAGATCAAACTGATCCTGCAAAATCAAATCATTTTTTTTATAAGTTAAATAACCTAAATTTTGTTCACATACACAATTAGACATAGCAGCAACCAACTGTAATATATACATTTTATTTTGTTGGCTTCACTAGTCATATTAGAATTTCGTGGAAACTCTCAAATCTAATTTCACACTGACCAGAAATTCTATATTTAGATGTTCATTTTATTTTATTTTCCTATAAATGTGAAATTGCTCTTTCATTGCTAAGAACAACCAACTTAGTAATTAAATTTCCAAGCACCTCTATTAACAAAACCAATCCTATATTTGCTAAGAAACCCACAATTATATAAATATTTTGGTTATGAAAGCAAAAATCATCCCCGTAACAACTTGCAAGTTGAAAACCTAGAGAACATATTAGCTAACCCTAAACTTTGCAGCGCTGTCAAACTTTCAACAGAACAAAAGGACACTACAACATTCAAGCAATAGTTGTTGTTTCCAGTACTAGTATAGTTTCAAATACTCTTTTTGTGCTATTTTTGATTCAATGGCAGGTGGTTGTTTTATGGTATATATAATAAGTAAACATGGTAGTCAATAAAATAGTTGAGAAACCATTTCTTCAACATGGTTTCAATTCAACTAAGATTATTTACATAAACTATAGGATACTATTACTAACCAGAAAGAGCCATACCCAAAATAAATGGTTTTAGAAGTAGAAAATTAGAATTCAATAAAAAGCCACACATTAAATTAACAAACATGAATGGCATGTAGAAGCTGAAGGTGTCTTGATACCAAAAACATAAAACATTCGTAAATTAAATGAAAAAAAGAAACATCAAAATACAAAATAGTAAAATTTAGATACAACACTGTCACGACCCAAACCCGCCCCTGTAGATTTAGCACCGTAATCGGCCAGTAATCCGTGGATTACCAAAGGCCTCTAAACAGATTAGCAAATAATAAGGGGCTGCGGAAGCAATAATACAAAATAGATAAGGTCCAATGAGATGTGATAACGTACATGGGACAGAACATTTCAAAACTTATTTATATATGCACAAACATGTCGGTCGGAGGACCTTAATATTTACAAAACATTTACATAAGTGGAGTTCCCAAGACCTGACTTTACAAACATTCAGAAACTAGTATAAGTACAAAAACAGCCATGCAACTAGACTTCGATCGGAACCTCTTCGGGAGGCACAACGGTTGGCTGACAAAAAATAGAAATGAAGGCCGTTAACTCTGGCCCTAGTCACACGCCGGCTCACCTACATACATAATACAAACTGTGAGCTAATGCCCAATGAAAGAGTAAAGGATTTAATCAATGATGTCCATCATAGAATTAGAAATCGAGTTCTTATCAGAGACAGATTCATATACATATTCATAATCATTTCCATAATCAGGTTTTGCGTATAATCATATGTGGCACATCCATTAGCGTTAACAAATCTGATGACCCATAGAGAGACAGTCTTGAAGGCATTCTGATGACTCATGTGCACAGAGACGTTTCTGATGACCCATAAAGGGACCTGATGACCCATAAATGGACGCATATCATATGATGCTAAGGATGCCACGAATGACTTTCAGAATCTTGGACAACCATTCATTCATTTCAAACATGGCATGACATTTCAGAGAACTGATTACTTCGTATCATAATATTCAGAAAATACTTAACATTAAACATAACTTTACAAAGTTATTACTCACAGATGATTGGTGGCCTTATCTAGTTGGTAAGGCGGCCCTTCACTTGTTCTGAGGCGCGTGACCTACATGAACACACACTTGAAACATACGTTCGAATTGTACATAACTTATGTCGTTGTTCTTAGTGTGTTTCTAACCCTTAATCCTCATTATGGAGTCTTAAACATGGCTTAGAAATGCTTAGGATGGAATGAGGATGCCGGAGTGCGTTGGAAAACATTTCTCAAGATTTGTTGAAAATAAGGTCCACGCTCGAACGTGGCTTCCCTCGCTCGAGCGGACACGCAGACAATGAAGCTTCGCTCGAGTGTGAGTTTTCTCGCTCGAGCGTACTGTAAACTTATGAAAAAGTGCTGCATGCAAGATTTTCACGCTCAACGGGCGCTCGACCAACGCTCGAGCATGAGACTCAGACCCTCGCTCAAGCATGTATTCCCTCGCTCGAGCGGACTACAAAACACAAGAACTTCTGGGTATATGCATTTCACGCTCGAGTGTATACTTTCACGCTCGAGCGGAGTGCACGCACTTAGAGTTCACGCTCGAGCGTGGATCAAATTTGCGTGGATCAAATTTCTGGAAATTCCAGATTTGATCACCAAGCTCAAATTCGACCTCTAAAGCATCAAACTCAATTTTCTGGGCACAAAACTTTGGAAAACACTTAATAACCCATAGAACAACATGTTTAAAAGATCATTGCAAGAAATCATGGCCCAAAAGGATATCAATTTGCACAAACTCAACTTAAATTCAAAATCAATTTATGAACATCACATGCAAGTACATTTTTGAGCTAAGGCTCTTCAAAACATGAGCAAATGCAATGTTCAACTCAAAAACATGATCAACTAAGATAATATGACATGGAACGTGAGGAATTTCTTAAACAAAGCTTGGATTATGACATGCATGCAAGGATTCTATAGAAAGACAACTCCAAATATTATGAATTACACATGCATGTATGTAATGAGCTTCAATTCTCCAATCTTAGCTTAATTGACCACCCAACCTTCTTGAGTTCATTTACTAATGCCCTTAATACAAAGTTTAAGAGTGTAGTTCTCACCTAAGGTTGATTACAAGTGTGATCCTAACTCAAGGCTTCAAATTATCTTCAATCTTCTAGCTAATTCCCCCCTTGTGAAGTCAATTCTTGAACTAGGACCCAAATCTCTCAACTCTCCCTCTCTCTCCCGTCTCTTGCATCAGTTGAAAGGAATGAAAATGAGAAAGGCAACTTAGTGGAGTCAAAAGGCCTAATAAGTGACAATGGCTCACAAATAAACAAATGTCATTATTTTAATCAAATTTAATCGTCCCGAACTGAATTTTAACTAAGCCTACCATAAAATTCTATAAACTCTAGCTAGCACATAAATCGAGTCAATTTCTGATTCGAATGTCGATAAGGCTTTCAATTTGTAAACTGAAACTAAAATCATGGACAGATCTTTCTACGCCTAACAGATATAAACACAACAATGCAACACACACATGCGCATTTTAATGTAAGATTCAACTAAATTTCTAATTAGGCATAATTAACTATGGATTTGCGTTAATCAGAGGTTGAGGTTGTTACAGTCTTCCCCCCTTAAAAGAGTTTGGTCCTCCAAACTCGAATTACCTTCGTTCTGGGACAACATTGGGTCCAACGGGAATAATTCTGGATATCTTTTCATCATGTCTTCTTCGGTTTCCCAGGTTGCATAGGTTCCTCCGTGGTTTTTCCAATCAACTTTTACTAACTGTATTTCCTTATTTCTCAACCTTTTGATCCTACGGTTCACAATCTGGATAGGTCTTTCCTCATAGGTGTAATCATCTTTCAAAAGTACGTGTGTTGGCTCAATGGCATGGAGTGGATCTCTCAAATACTCTCGAAGCATCGATACATGAAACACATTGTGCATATGCTCTATCACTAGATGTAAGGCTATCCGATACGATACCGGATTGATCTTTTCAAGGACCTCATAAAGTCCAACATACCTTGGCGCCAACTTGCCCTTAACACCAAACCGAGTTTGACCCTTCATCGGGGTCACCTTTATGAACACATGGTCCCCAACTTCATATTCTCTATCTCTTCTTCGGACATCAGCATAGCTCTTCTGCCGACTCTGTGCAGTTTTCAGGCGTTGCTGGATCAGTTTCACTTTCTCAGTTTTTTCTTGTACAAGTTTCGGTCCCAACAAAGGTCTATCACCTACTTCAGCCTAACATATCAGAGAACGACATTTTCTTCCATCAAAGCTTCGCAAGGAGCCATTTCACTGCTTGAATGGTAACTGTTGTTGTACACAAATTTAGCTAATGGCAAGTAGGTCTCCCAATTCCCTTAGAAGTCTAACACACACATTCTGAGCATATCCTCCACATTTTGGTTCATTCGTTCGGTTTGGCCATCTGTCTGTGGGTGATAGGCACTGCTTAGTCTCAATTCAGTCCCCAAAGCTTGTTGCAAACTCTGCCAAAATCTCGATACAAACTTTGAGTCCCTGTTAGACACAATAGATACTGGCACTCCATACAATCTCACAATTTCAGTCATATAGATATTGGCCAATTTATCAGCGTTATAAATAGTTTTGACAGGCAGAAAATGGGCAGACTTAGTTAAACGGTCAGCTATAACCCAGATAGAGTCCATACCTCGAGAAGAACGAGGCAATCCCACAATGAAGTCCATGGTAATGTGCTCCCACTTCCATTCCGGTATTGGGAGTGGTTGTAGCAAACCAGCGAGTCGTTGATGTTCAGCTTTAACCTGTTGGCAATGTAGACATCTAGCTACAAAGTCTGCAATACTCTTTTTCATTCCAGGCCACCAAAAATTCTGTTTCAAATTATGGTACATTTTCGTGTTCCCCGGGTGCATAGCAAACTTACTACTGTGAGCTTCGGTCATAACACGTTTCCTCAAATCACCACAATCGGGTACACAAAGACGGTTCTGAAATTTTAGCACATCCTTCTCAGACACAAATCTTGGCCTTGGCTTCGAATTAAATTCCTCCGTGATCTTTTTCAAGTATTCATCCTCGCACTGTTTCTGTTTGATCTCGTCAAGAATTGTAGGTTGAGCGGAGATAGCAGTTAACAGCCCAACTTGTTCTAGGTCATTCAGCAACTCTTTCCGGTTGGATAACAGACATGACAAACTTCCCATTGATTTTTGGCTCAAGGCATCCGCTACGGTATTAGCTTTTTCTGGGTGGTACAAGATCTACAAATCATAGTCTTTGATTAACTCTAACCATTGCCTCTGTCTCATGTTCAATTCCTTTTGGGTGACGAAGTATTTCAAGCTCTTATGGTCGGTGTACACCTCACAAGTTACCCCATACAAGTAGTGACGCCAGATTTTCAAAGCAAACATCACAGCTACTAACTGAAGATCATGCGTTGGGTAATTCTTTTCATGAGGTCGGAGTTGTCTAGAAGCATAGGCAATTACTTTTCCATTTTGCATTAATGCACACCCCAAACCTTTGTAGGAAGCATCCCTGTACACTTGAAGCCCATCAATACCATTGGGCAAAGTTAAGATTGGTGCAGTCACTAACCTGGTTTTCAGTTCTTGAAAGGCTGCCTCTCTTTGTTCGTTCTAGTCAAATGGCACATTTTTCTGAGTTAATTGAGTCAATGGCATGGCAAGCTTGGAAAAGTCTTTTATAAATCTCCTGTAGTAACCTGCAAGTCCTAGAAAACTTCGGACTTCTGTCACATTTGTCGGTCTAGGCCAATCCACGACAGCTTCAATTTTCTGAGGGTCAACAGAAACACCATCCTTGTTGATTACATGTCCCAAAAATGCCACACTGTCAAGCCAGAATTCACATTTAGACAATTTAGCATACAACCTCTTCTCTCTCAAAATCTACAAGGTAGTCCTCAGGTGGTTCTCATGTTCCTCTCTGTCTTTAGAATAAATCAGAATGTCATCGATAAACATAACAATGAATTCATCAAGATATTGTTTGAAAACCCTATTCATTAGGTCCATAAAAGCTGCAGGTGCATTTGTTACTCCAAAAGGCATTATCAAGAATTCATAATGTCCATATCTAGTTCTGAATGCAGTTTTCTCTACGTCTTGTGCCTTAATTTTTAACTGATAATAACCTGACCTGAGATCAATTTTAGAGAACACTTTGGCTCTTTGGAGTTGATCAAACAAATCATCTATTTAGGGTAATGGATATTTGTTCTTAATGGTCACTTTGTTCAATTCCCGGTAATCGATACATAATCTCAAAGACCAGTCTTTCTTTTTGACAAATAATACTAGAGCACCCCAAGGTGAGGTACTCGGACGAATGAATTTCTTGTCTAAGAGTTCCTATAGTTGAGCTTTCAGTTCAGAAGTTGACATCCTATATGGAGTCTTGGAGATAGGCTGTGTTCCAGGTGTTACATCAATGGTGAATTCTATTTCCCTATCAATTAAGTCCCCAGGTAGGTCATTTGGAAACACATCGGGAAATTCACAAGCAACCGGGATAGTTTCTACCGTAGTTCTGTCAGATGGTGCAGTCAGTATACAACACAAGTAACCTCTACATCCCTTTCTAAGCAGTTTTATGGCTTTCAAAGCTGAAATCAGATATGGGGAAGGAACTACCCCATCCCCAGTAAAAGTAAATTCAGGCATACCAGGTAGTCTAAACACAACAGATTTACTTGCACAGTCAATGGTAGCACAGTATTTAGTCAACCAGTCCATCCCCAAAATGGAATCAAAGTGGTTAATGTTCAAGGGCAATAAGTCAACATATAACATCATATCGCCAATTATAATATCACATGTCGGATAAACATGAGTGCACATCATAGAATCCCCAGACGGCGTAGATACAGATAACACATATGTCATAAGTTCTAATGGTCTAGTCAATTTTTGAAAGAAAGCATGTGATACAAAGGAATGTGTAGAACCAGAATCTATCAATACGCATGCATCTTGAGAACATACAGAGAGTGTACCTGACACCACGGTATAGGTGTTTGGTACATCGCCAGGCACTAAGGCGAACACTCGACCCTGTCTCAGATGTTCTTTCCCAGTATTGGCCCTCGTATTCGTCTTGGACGCAGAAGTGGATCCGGCTAAGCTTGCCGCTGGTTGGTTGGTATTTTCGAACCTGATAGGACAATCCTTCATCATATGACCAGTCTTTCCACATCTAAAACAGGTGCCCAAAGGTCTATAACAATTCCCCTTGTGTTTTCTACCACATTCCGAACAAATCGGTATAGTACCACTACCTTGGCTTGAGCTACTGTAAGATCCTGTGTTTCGCCTCTTATTCCCAGAAAATGAACGACCCTTTTTGAAACTGTGTCCATATCTTTTCCCCGTCTAATCAGTTCGTGGGGCGAGAGTTTGTTTCTTCGCTGCTAGAATGGACTCTGTCATTAATGCCCTATCCAAAACATTCACGTACGTGGGTAGGTTTAGGACTCCCACCCTATCCAGTATGTCCAGATCCAATTCACCCTCAAACTTACGGGCTTTCTTGTAGTCTATGTCCACCATGTGAGGAGCAAACCTGGCCAACTCAATAAATTTAGCCTCGTACTCGGCTACAGACATTCTGCCTTGTTTGAGTTCCTGGAATTTTGAAACCTTCCGGTCTCGGAAGCACTAGAGAAAGTACTTGTCATAGAAAATTGTATTGAATTGAGTCCACATCATATTCTCGTGGCCATTTTGAATCAGTAACCACCACCTTTGAGCTTCATCCTTCAGAGCATAGGTGGCTAGGAGGACTTTTTGGACTTCAGAACAAGGGAACACCTCATACAGTTTCTCCATCTCAAGTAAGCACGTCTCTGTTTTCAACGGTTCAATTCCACCATAGAATGTTGGTGGTTTCATTTTCATGAACTGCTGTGTCAAGTTGATGACGTCACCGGTGCCCATTTCAACTTGAGCCGGCAGGGGTGGAGGTGGTAAAAGTTGTTGCCTCTGCTGTTGCATTACCACTTCGGTTAGGGTTGCTAGCATTTGCTCCATTCTATTCATTCGGGCATCAGAGGACCCTGTTGTGTCATCATTCCTTGCATTGTCCATTTGCTATAGGTAAACAAAACTTTATGTATTCAAATTCACTTGTTTATAGTTAAGCTTATGCTTTCACTTTCGAACAATACACATAAACATGTAGATGAAATGCCCCTACTTCTTACTAGGACTTCCTAAGCTCATGTAGACTTGTGTGTGCGGTAGAACACATGCTTTGATACCACTCTGTCACGACCCAGACCCGTCCCTGTAGATTTAGTATCGTAACCGACTAGTAATCCGTGGATTACCAAATGCCTCTGAACAGATTAGCAAATAATAAGGGGCTGCGGAAGCAATAATACAAAATAGACAAGGTCTAATGAGTTGTGATAACGTACATGGGACAGAACATTTCAAAACTTATTTATATATGCACAAGCGTGTCGGTCGGAGGACCTCAATATGTACAAAACATTTACATAAGTGGAGTTCCCAAGACCTGACTTTACAAACATTCAGAAACTAGTAAAAGTACAAAAATAGCCATGCAACTAGACTTCGATCGGAACCTCTTCGGGAGGCACAACGGTTGGCTGACAAAAAACAGAAATGAAGGCCGTCAACTCTGGCCCTGGTCACACGCCGGCTCACCTACATACATAATATAAACTGTGAGCTAATGTCCAATGAATAATAATAGAGTAAATGATTTAATGAATGATGTCCATCACAGAATTAGAAATCGAGTTCTTATCAGAGACAGATTCATATACATATTCATAATCATTTCCATAATCAGGTTTGGCGTATAATCATACGTGGCACATCCGTTAGCATTAACAAATCCGATGACCCATAGAGGGACAGCCTTAAAGGCATTCTGATGACTCATGTGCACAGAGACGTTTCTGATGACCCATAAAGGGACCTGATGACCCATAAATGGACGCATATCATATGATGCTAAGGATGCCACGAATGACTTTCAAATCTTGGACAACCATTCATTCATTTCAAACATAGCATGACATTTCAGGGAACTGATTACTTCGTATCATAATATTCAGAAAATACTTAACGTTAAACATAACTTTACAAAGTTATTACTCACAGATGATTGGTGGCCCTATCTAGATGGTAAGGCGGCCCTTCACATACGAACACACACTTGAAACATACGTTCGAATTGTACATAACTTATGTCGTTGTTCTTAGTGTGTTTCTAACCCTTAATCCTCATTATGGAGTCTTAAACATGGCTTAGAAAATTCCTAAGATGGAATGAGGATGCTGGAGTGCGTTGAAAAACATTTTTCAAGATTTGTTGAAAATAAGGTCCACGCTCGAACGTGGCTTCCCTCGCTCGAGCAGACATGCAGACAATGAAGCTTCGCTCGAGCGTGAGTTTCCTCGCTCGAGCGTACTGTAAACTTATGAAAAAGTGCTGGATGCAAGATTTTCACACTCAATGGGCGCTCGAGCGTGAGACTCAGACCCTCGCTTGAGCATGAATTCCCTCGTTCGAGCAGACTGCAAAACACAAGAACTTCTGGGTATATGCATTTCACGCTCGAGCGTATACTTTCATGCTCGAGCGGAGCGCATGTACTCAGAGTTCACGCTCGAGCGTAAAGTCCCACGCTCGAGCGTGGATCAAATTTCTGGAAATTCCAGATTTGATCACCAAGCTCAAATTCGACCTCTAAAGCATCAAACTCAATTTTCTGGGCCCAAAACTTTGGAAAACACTTAATAACCCATAGAACAACATGTTTAAAAGATCATTTCAAGAAATCATGGCCCAAAAGGATATCAATTTGCACAAACTCAACTTAAATTCAAAATCAATTTATGAACATCACATGCAAGTACATTTTTGAGCTAAGGCTCTTCAAAACATGAGCAAATGCAATGTTCAACTAAAAAACATGATCAACTAAGATAATATGACATGTAACGTGAGGAATTTCTAAAACAAAGCTTGGATTACGACATGCATGCAAGGATTCTATAGAAAGACAACCCCAAATGTTATGAATTACACATGCATGTATGTAATGAGCTTCAATTCTCCAATCTTAGCTTAATTGACCACCCAACCTTCTTGAGTTCATTTACTAATGCCCTTAATACAAAGTTTAAGGGTGTAGTTCTCACCTAAGGCTGATTACAAGTGTGATCCTAACTCAAGGCTTTAAATTATCTTCAATCTTCTAGCTAATTCCCCCTTTGTGAAGTTAATTCTTGAACTAGGACCCAAATCTCTCAACTCTCCCTCTCTCTCCCATCTCTTGCATCAGTTGAAAGGAATGAAAATGAGAAAGGCAACTTAGTGGGGTTAAAAGGCCTAATAAGTGACAATGGCTCACAAATAAACAAATGTCATTATTTTAATCAAATTTAATCGTCCCGAACCGAATTTTAATTAAGCCTACCATAAAATTTTATAAATTCTAACTAGCACATAAATCGAGTCAATTTCTGATTCGAATGCCGATAAGACTTTCAATTCGCAAACCGAAACTAAAATCATGGACAGATCTTTCTACGCCTAACGGATATAAACACAACAATGCAACACACACATGCATTTTAATGTAAGATTCAACTAAATTTCTAATTAGGCATAATTAGCCATGGATTAGCGTTAATCAGAGGTTGGGGCTGTTACAAACACCTTTTATCAAAGGCCAGAACAAAACTTCACTCTAATAGCTATGAATGCATGAATTTAAATGACAAAAATAGACTTCCATTGATTATTGATTTTGATGAATTGTCAGTTTCCAATTCATGCCTTCATAGCTACTTGAACTATGTGATACTTTTTTCTGATCTGACACCATAAGAATCTCGCAAAGTTTTCCATATCCATTGCATGTGGGTTCTCCCTTCATTTGATTACCACTTTAAAACATTTATCCAACCTTCAAAAGATGATGAGCATTATATCCCTAAGCCATTTATAGAAACCTAGTATTTTGAAGTATAACCAAACGACATTGTTGATGTATGCATTGCCCACCATGAGTTAAAGCATTAGGAAATCAAGTTTGAAAACTTGAAACAAATTCAATCTACAAAACCTAAAAAGATGCAACCACCAGCTGAGAAAAGGAGTAGAAAATAGCAATGTGTAGAACACCAAAGAATTTCAGTCATAGAAGAAAAAAGAGTGCAGAGTCATACAATGCGAGCAAGATAAGTCAAAAATAAAATTGGTCAAGTCTTAATGCATAACATAAAGGTGGTAGGATACAATGAAAAATACCCATCAGGCTTGAGGAATGTGACCCTCTGGCCACCATTAAGGATGACCTTAACATTGGATAGTTTTCCAAGAAGTCCAAATCCCTTTGCACCGAGGCCTACTAAAGAAAATGATTAATCATCAAAAGAAGTCAGTAAGCATGGGAAAAGACATTTTGATCCCAGAGAGCAATTTTCTTATTTAAAAAAATAATATCAATCTTGGTAAAATGCAGCAGTCTTATCAGTTGACAGAAAATAAGGTTGCCTACAACATCACACAACTCATCAAGTGAAAAGTGGCCCATCAAACATGCTAGAGTTACTGCCCCTGTTTTAGCTAATTCATCTGTTTTTGAATTGGACAATTCAGGCACCCTTGCTTCAGCTAACCAAGGTTCTCTGCCTCCTTCCTCCATCTATTCTAATTAAATCAAATACCCTTTGTTGTCTGTCACCTTCCTGAAGCCAATATAATGACCTCCATCTATTCATAGCTATTGTTTCCATGATTTGATTAGTACTAATAAGAATACTTCCTTATTTATTTGTTGGCATCACTAGTTATAATAGTGTTTACTAATATATGCATCACTAGTTAAAATTTTAGATTTTCTATTGTGTTTCACTACGCAAGGATGCAAACTGGAATACATAGTTGCATTCTTACTAATTGTTAAATTCTTTCCAAAACTAGAAGTCTTTGATATACTACCATGTAATATCTTGTTTAGTAACAAGTTCTTGTGATCACCCTAACAAAGAGAGTAGTTCTTTCACACAAGAAGCAAAAACTTGAGCATAACCGTGAAAGAAGCAAAATCTTGAGCATAACCGAGCAAGAAACTGAAATAAACCCCTATGCTACACCATTTTTCTCTAATCCTTTCTGATGATACAGCTCGTTCCAGTGAATGGATCGAATAGGTCCAAGCTCCTCAGGCCCACGTCCAAATGATCAAGCCCACCGAAAAACCTGCAAACGAGTTCAACGGGGAACGGGATAGTCCCCCAGTGAACCCTCCAACGAGCAAGTTAGGAAGAGAAGTAGAGTATAGAGGGAGAGATTAGAGATAGAAAAGCTTAACCTTCTTCTTGCCTTCAACATTTGCTTATATCCTTTGGTAATCATTTCGTTGTCCCTTCCGACCTGCCCTCCGCGCCGAAAGTCTATGCTGTAGCTTACCTGGTTCAGGGTAAGGAGGTCCTGTTCTGACGGAGAGGTGTTGTCGTAATAAATGTTGTGATGGGCTGCATTAATGGTGATGTACACTGGCAATAACTTTGCAGATCTTTGTCTACTGATGTGGCTCGTCCTTCACCTGCCATGTGTCTGAATGTCATTGGCTCTTTATGCCATGTTGGACTCTAGCTGTCCTGGACCTCACCAGCTGGGTTATGCATTGGGCTCCAAGCGATGGGCTTGGATTGTTCATAGTGATTCGTGGCCTTTGTGGGCTTATACACGTCAGTAGTCCCCCATTCTCGAGTGCAGCTTTAGTCCAACGAAGGGAATATTAATGAAGTAGATGAGGGTGTAAGGGATTGGTAAGATGAAGGTCGACCGGTAGGGGTGACTGAGGGGGTGAACCGACCGGGAGGTGGTCCAACCGTACAGGGCGACCGAGTGGAGGGGCCGAACACGGAGAGGACCGACCGCAAAGGTTTGGCCGAGTGGGAGGGTCGACCACGAGGAGGGCTGATCGCGAAGGGGGCCGACCGCGGAGGTTGGCCAAGTGGGAGGGTCGACCACGAGGAGGGCCGACCGCGAAGGGCCGACAGCGGGGGTTGGCCGAGTGGGAGAGTCGACCACGAGGAGGGCCGATCGCGAAGGGGGCCGACCGTGGGGGTTGGCCGAGTGGGAGAGTCAACCACGAGGAGGGCCGTCCGCGAATGGTGGGGTGAAGGGGTGTGGGGCTCGAGAGGTGGCGTGTCACGTGGTGGTTTGAAGTGAAAAAGACAGGGTAAGGGGAGGAGACAGTGGATC
This sequence comes from Camellia sinensis, assembly GCF_004153795.1. Classification (NCBI taxonomy): domain Eukaryota; kingdom Viridiplantae; phylum Streptophyta; class Magnoliopsida; order Ericales; family Theaceae; genus Camellia; species Camellia sinensis. The sequence continues at coordinate 35,935 of NW_021025216.1, forward strand.
GTGGTCGTACACGTGGTAACATCCCGCCGGGGGGGAGATTAGGCGCCAGATCAGAAATGAAACAATAGGTTATTATGGGTGTTGAAAAGACAGTTTTGGCAGATGATTTGAAAATTTTTCAAACTGGCAAAAATTAATTGGGATCCTTGGAATACGGGCAAACCGTGGGCTTTTGGCATCATTCGATTCACCTACTTGTTTACAAAAAATCAAAACATTCCAAGTGTTAATTCCTTTGTTGCTCACGATATACCTCTGCAATACTTTTTCAATTTCCTTGCACCTGCATCCGAAGCGATTCGCAGACATACCATAGAGATGGCCCAAGAAGAAACTGTGAATGTCAGGGTGGATCCACTTGGTGATGATGATGCAGTGGAGTTGGCACAGCAGTACCGGACGGAGAGGGTGGGGGAGTTGGTGGGACGATCCCATGGTTCCACCATGATAGCAGCTCCAAGGCCAATCAGCTAGGCAAAACCAGATCACTGGCACACAAAGGTAGACAGATCCACTCTTACACCGGCAGAGTTGGAGGGGATAAGGGGGAAGTACCAGATTCCTTTGGAAATAGGGTTGAGGCTGCCGACATCTATCGAGAGGACGTCGGATGTACGACCGGAAGAATTTAGCTTGTACGAGGAAGCATTGCGGGGACGCGTGAGGCTACTGCTGCCTCAAGTTGTGGTTGACGTGTTGAATAAACTAGATGCGGCGCCAGGTCAGTTGATGCCAAACGCCTGGAAAATATTGATGGCGTGTGCGAGTTCCTGGCCGCAAGCAACAGGAGGGTTAGCCTTGACGGTAGATGAGTTCTTCTCGTGTTACAAGGCCTCCGGCCAGCAGGACACTTGGGTTACACTGCAGGCGGTGGCGGGGCGACGTCTGGTGGCGGGTCTGCCATCTTCGGTAAAAGGCTGGAGGCCAAGATAGTTCTTTGTGGCAGCGAACGGCGGGGCGGGAGTTCGTACAACTTGGAAGGTGTCCACCAAATCGGTCGAGCCCAAGCTGGACAAGGCGACTGAGGACTGGGTGAAGAGGGTGAGGGATTGGAGGGAGGAGAAAGGAGTAAGGTGGGACGAGCTGGTCCTACCGTCGGTGCTGTTTGCCTTAAACTTGGGACCGCAGCCATTGGTAGGGGGTCCAGAAAGGAAGGAGTTAGAGGTGCAGAGGAAAGCAGAGGAAGAGGAGGAAAGGAGGTTGTTCGCGCGGGCGAACAAGTATAAGGAGTCCCAACTGGGGCCCGCTCCGAAGCCGGTCGTGAGAGAGCAGATCCGACTGCGCCCCAAGCCGTTGGGGGAGAAAGACTTAGGCAGTTTTGTGCCCCGACCGCCCCCAGTGGATCCTGTGAAGGAACGGGCGAACAAGGAGGGGGATGCTCTGAAGAAGAAAAAAAGGAGGGTGGGGAGGAATCAAGAAGAGCCTGTCCAGAAGAGAAAGAAGGAAGTGAGGGTAGAAGAGACCAGTGTGGCGAAGGAGGCAGAGGGGGAGGAAGTGGAGGAGACCCTAGGAAGAGTAATGGCCCCAGAAGCAGTGGACATTGCCTCAGAGGTCAGGGAAGTCGTTCCAATAGTGGCGGCGATCGCCGCAGGGGTCGCGAGGGTCGCCCCTGAAGTGCAGGTAAAAGGTGGGGCAACTGGCTCTGAGCCAAGGAGGGGAGAACAGCCGCAGGGGGGGCCTGTACCCCACGACAGGGGAGTTAGCCTGACTACTGCGATCTACCACGCTCGTGCAGTGGCTGGGCGGCTAGAGGGAGAAGAAGGCCCAGCCAGGGCGGGGGCAGATCGCCTTGTTAGAATTGTAGAAGAGGCAGCCTTGCGTTCAGCAGCCAGATTCAATGAGGCTGAACTGCTGAGGGGGTTATGCTCCGCTCAAATGGAAGTGACCACCTTAGCAGGGGCTCTGCTGAGGAAGGCGGGGCCTGCCAAACTCAAGGCAGAAGAAGCTAAGACTCAGCTTGCCAAGTTAAAGAAGAAGAGTGCAAGTTCGGAGAGTGCCCACTCTGATCTGCAAGCGGTAAAGGTGGAGTTAGAGGACACACGCCGCCAGGTTGTGTCGGTCGAGTTCCAACTGGCTGGAGAGCAGAAGAGGTTGGATGAAGCCCAAAAAGCCTGCGCAGTCGCAGTCGAATGACATGAGGAGACGATGAGTAGTAATGAAGAGCTGGTCAGGCAGAAGGATGAGGCAGACATGAAGATTGGCGGTCTGCAAAAGGAGTTGGAAGGCGAGCGTGCAAAGGCACTGGAAGAGAGAGAGAGCCTTTAGAAGGAGTTGGAGGCAGAGAGAGACAAGGCGACTGCTGAGAGTGAGACCTTGAAGAAGGAGTTGGAGGAAGAGAGGGCTAAGGCAGCCTCTGAAGCGGCGACCCTGCAGAAAGAGTTGGACGAAGAGAGGGCGAAGGCAGCCTCTGAAAGGGCGGCTTACCCCGATCTGTATGTGGCAGTGGTGGATCAATTCAAGGGGTCTGCTGAGTTTCAGATGGCAGTAGATGCTGCGGTCACCAGCAGCTTGGCGAGGGAGGAGTCTGTGGGGGGCAGGCCCATCGAGGACGACCGCTGGGGGCAGAACTGAAGCGGAAGTGATTGAGAGCTTCCAACAGTCAGACTACTATAAACACGAAATGGCTGAGTTCTGGGACAGTGGCTGGAAAATGTTCAAACGTAGGGCTGAAGAACTGTTCCCAGACTTAGACCTCAGTAGTGTAACAATTGGTGAAGATGATGTGGCCCAGACCTCCCTGGATGAGGGTATTGAAAAAGAAGACCTGGTCTCTAGTGAGAAGGAATGAGTAGAGTGAAGAAAGTTTGTACTTAAAAGTTTTTTTTTTCTTTGTTTGTTCTTGTTTTGAATGGCTGTAATGAACTTCATGTACAAATTTCTGAATAAATAAAATTGATATTATGTTTTCGTTTGATTGTCTGTGCTTGTACAGCTGAAATGAATGAGGTGTATAACTCATTGTGAAGTGCAAAGTGAAGTTAAACTTGTAATAAGAACTAAGTGTAAGAACTCCTCAGTGTAGAGTGAAGTTGAAGTTGTAATAAAAACTCAATGCAGAGTGAAGTTAAGAATTCCTCAATGCAGAGTAAAATTGAACTTGTAATAAAGACTCAATGCAGAGTAAAGTTAAGAATTCCTCAATGCAGAGTAAAATTGAACTTGTAATAAAGACTTAATGCAGAGTAAAGTTAAGAACTCCTCAATGCAGAGTAAAATTTAAAATGTAATAAAATTATAAGTCTGTGTTTGCCACACTACTGAAGTAGATTAGTGGTTTATTGGAGTGAGGCTTGGCTTGTAAGGGAACAGGCTAACTTGTAAGAGTTTGATTGAGAAGAAAATAACCTGACTTGTAAAGAAAACGTGTAAGAACGTCTTTGGAATTTGACTAAGCAAAGAGTGGTGTAAAGACTTGGACCTGGAATTGTGACTAAGTGTGTCCACTAATTCCACAAGTATGAAGTTTGCATAGATGGCTTTGACCGAGCCCTGCACGCGTGCTTAGTTGGGGCTTAAGCTATGATGCACTGACGTTGTAAGGAACTCAGTCTGAACTTGGAATTGTGGCGCTCGGTCCGGCTGAGAAATGTTATGCTTAGGCTGGCAAAGGCTTGGTTTGGCTGAGTGCTTCATGCTCAGTCTGGCTGAGGCTTTATGATGCTCAGTCTGGCTGAGGCTTTTTGATGCTCAGTCTGGCTGAGGCTTTATGATGCTTAGTTTGGTTGAGGCTTTTTTATGCTTAGTCTGGCTGAGGTTTTTGATGCTCAATCTGGCTGAGGCTTTTTGATGCTCAATTTGGCTGAAGTTTTTTGATGCTCAGTCTGGCTGAGGCTTTATGATGCTTAGTCTGGCTGAGGGTTTTCATGCGTGCTGCAATCAAAACGTCGTTGAGACACCATACAGATAACTGAGATATATAATTGATGGCAGGGGAAGTGTGACCCAGTTAATTAAAAAGTTACATTGCGTAAGGAGAAATCAAGAATGCGTAAATTTGCTGGAAAGAAAATACAATAACTGAGCGATACAAAAGTAGGAGCTTATTGAAAGTAGCATTTCAGGTGTTCGGCGTTCCATGGGTGGGGGAGGTCTCGACCTTCCATGTCCTGAAGTCGGTAGGTGCCCGGACGTGGTCTGGCTTTCACAACGTAAGGTCCCTCCCATTTGGCTGCCAGTTTACCCTCAGTCGGATTTTTGGTGGCAAGAGTTGCTTCTCTCAAGACAAGGTCCTCTACAGCGAACTCCCTTGGTCAGACTTTTCGGTTGTAGTGTGTTCTCATTTTCTGTTGGTATGAGGCCAGTCTGACCGCGGTGGTCTCTCTGAGTTTTTCGATTAGGTCCAAGTCTGCCCGATGGAGCTCTTCGATTTGTGCTGGATTCGGATGTAAAATTCTGGGAGTAGGCAGACCGACTTCTACTAGAATAACCGCCTCAGCGCCGTATGTTAAGCGGAAAGGGGTTTCCCCAGTGGGAGTCCGAGCTGTAGTTTGGTAAGCCCAGAGTACATTCGGTAGTTCCTTAGCCCAAAGTCCCTTAGCAGCTTCGAGCTTAGTTTTGATGATCTTCAGGAGAGAATGGTTGGTGACCTCGACTTGGCCATTGGCCTGGAGATGACCGGGGGAAGAGAAACATGGTTGAATCTGGAGGTCGGCACAGAACTTCCTGTACTTGGCGTTGTCAAATTGTTTGCCGTTGTCGGAGACGATGGCCCAAGGGATGCCAAATCTGCAAACGATCGACTGCTAGATGAACTTGGTTGTATTCCGCTCGATAATGGTGGCAAGGGGTTCTGCCTCTACCCACTTGGTGAAGTAATCAATGGCGACGATCGCGAACTTGGTGGCCGGTGGGAAGTGGACCGACCAAGTCGATCCCCCATTTGGCGAACGGATAAGGGTTGCAAAGTGTGATCAACTCTGTAGGAGGAGCATGGGGGATGTTGGCAAAACGTTGACACTTATCACATTTGAGCACGAAATCAGTTGCATCTTGGTTGAGAGTTGGCCAGAAATAACCAGTACGGAGTATTTTGTGGGCCAGAGACCTGTCGCCCGAATGATTACCACAAATTCTCTCATGGATTTCCCACATTACATAGGTTGCTTGAGCCGAATTGAGGCATCGCAGGTATGGGCGTGAAAAACCACGTTTGTACAAGACGCCACTGATCAGGATGTAATTGGACGACCGGGCCCTGACTTTGGCAGCCTGCTGTTGGTCATCTGGAAGTTCTCTCGTTGTTAAAAATAGGAAGATGTCGGAGGCCCAAGGGATGGGTTTGTTTTGGAGGAGCTGCACTTCTTGTAAGTCGGGTGAGATGGCCGGGTGGGCCAGGTATTTGAGGCGGACACCGTGGCTGAGGTCGGACTGGTCTGCGGAGGCCAACTGAGCCATCTCATCTGCCTTGGAGTTTTCCGCCCGAGGTATGTGCTTGATGTGGAAGGTATTGAAGAGGCGAACAAGAGGGAGGGCTATATCCCTGTAAGTTCGCATTGTGTCTTCCTTGGCATCGAATTCTCTCGTAATCTGGCCGACAATGAGCTGGGAGTCGCTGAACACCTGGATGTGGCTGACTCCAATGTCCTTGGCGAGGCGGAGTCCTGCTATCAATGCCTCATATTCGGCCTCATTGTTACTGGCATTAAACAAGAAGCGGAGAGCACATTTGAAATAGCCGCCCTCAGGGGCGGTGAAAATGAGGCTAGCCCCACTACTATCCCTGCGGGATGATCCGTCCACGTTGAGAGTCCATGAATGCGGGTCTTTTGGCTCGGTAGGGGTTGGTGGGGGTGGGGGCGCAGCGGTTGGGGTAGGATTAGTGAATTCCAGGATGAAATCCGCGACAGCCTCGACAGCCTGTCCCTTAATTGCTGTTCGAGGCCGGTAGGAGATGTCAAACTGACTGAGTTCCACTGACCACTGCATGAGTCTGCCGGAAAGTTTTGGTTGTTGCATGACCTTCTTCAAGGGTTGGTCAGTGAGAACCACTATGGAATGGGCCTGAAAGTAAGGACGGAGCCGTCTGGAGGCGGTGACCAAAGCCAAGGATAGTTTTTTTAACAGCGGGTAATTCTGCTCTTCTCCCCTGAGAGCCCGACTGATGTAGTAGACTGGCCGTTGGACAGAGTCGTCTTCTCTGATAAGAGCTGCACTGACTGCGGTGCTTGAGATGGCTAAATAGAGGAAGAGAGGCTCGCCTGTAATTGCTTGTGAAAGGAAGGGAGATTTGCCATGAACTGCTTCAACTGCTGAAAAGCTTCTTCAGATTCAGTTGTCCATTCAAAAGTTTGCCGAGGAACTTTGAAGAATGGTAGGCACTTATCTGTTGCGCGGGAAATGAAGCGGTTGAGGGCCGCCACTCGGCCAGTGAGCCTTTGAACCTCCTTAACCGTTCTGGGTGACTGTATCTCAATCAAGGCCTTAATCTTTTCAGGGTTAGCTTCAATGCCCCGCTGACTGACCATAAAATCCAGAAACTTCCCAGATCCTACGCCGAAGGCGCACTTCTCTGGGTTGAGCTTCATTTGGTACTTGCGTAGGGTGGTGAAGGTCTCTCGCAGGTCGGATAGATGATCAATAGAGAGTTTGCTCTTGACTAGCATGTCGTCGACATAGACTTCCATATTCCGACCTATCTGATGATGGAAAACGGCATTGACCAACCGTTGGTAGGTGGCCCCAGCATTCTTCAGTCCGAATGGCATCACGCGGTAGTGGTAGGTACCTTGGTCGATAATGAAGGATGTATGTTCCCGATCGGACGGGTGCATCAGGATTTGGTTATACCCAGAGAAAGTATCCATGAAGCTGAGCATTCGATGACCGGCCGTGGCGTCGACCAGCAGATTTATGCGGGGAAGAGGATAGCTGTCTTTGGACAAGCTCGATTTAGGTCAGAGTAATCGACACAAAGTCGCCATTTGCCATTGTTCTTGCGGACTAGGACCACGTTTGACAACCATTTAGGGTAATCCACGTTTTTGATGAATTGGGCCTCAAGGAGCTTGTCAATTTCTGCGGCTATAAGTGTATTGCGCTCTGGATGAAAGATGCGCTGCTTCTGGCGGTAAGGTCGGAAATGGGGTTCGATGCTGAGGCGGTGAGTTATGAAAGAGGGGTCGATGCCCGGCATGTCTGAATGGGTCCAGGCAAATACATTGTTGTGCTCGGTCAGGAGGGCGGCAATGTCAGCCTTAGCTTGGGGGGATAGTTGGCTGCCGATCTTGGCAATTTTCATTGGGTTGGTGGAATCGATGGGAATCTCAACGAGTTCCTCGACCGGTTCTCCTCTGACCAGCTTGTCCTCATCTCGCTCCTTCAACTTGACTTCCTTGAGTGAGGGGACATAACATTCCCTGGCTATGGTCTGCTCTCCCCTTACTGTCTCGACGCCCAGGTCGGTAGGGAACTTTATGGCGAGGTGGTAGGTTGAAGTGATAGCTTGGAAAGCGTTGAGGGCGGTGCGGCCAAGGATGATGTTGTAGGCAGAGGGACAGTCGACCACAAAGAAAGTGAGCAACTTGGTAGTCTGCCGTGGGTATTCGCCGATGGTGATGGGGAGATCGATGGAGCCGATGGAGGTCACCCGGTCGCCAGTGAAACCGACCAAAGGGGTTTGGAGGGGAGACAGACCTTCCTTTCTAATTTTGAGCTGGCGGAAGCAGTTGAAGAATATGATGTCTGAAGAACTGCCGTTGTCGATGAGAACTTGTCTGACCTTATAGTTGGAGAGGAGGGCAGAGATAACGAGAAGGTCATCATGAGGATAATGGATGCCTGTGCAGTCAGCGTCCGTGAAGGTGATGGGTTCTATCCACTGCTTGGACTATTTGGAGGGTCGGTCTATCGTGGCAACTGCTTTGTCTGAGCCTTGCCTTATCTTTCTGAGTTCTGCCCTCTAAGCCGAGCAGGATGGTCCCCCACAAGCAAGGCCACCTGAAATGACTCGGATTTCACCAACTGGCAGAGGGGGATTACTTGGCGGCCGAGGCTGTTGTGGAGGGTGACCATGGCCTTGGTTTGGTTGTGCTGGCTGTCGGGGTGGGGTGCGCCGGCGGTTGTTTCGGAGGGGCTCGGTTCTTTGCCTCTGCTGTGGGCGGGTGTCCGTGAACCGGCTAAGACGCCCTTGACGTATTAGGGTCTCGACCTAATCCTTGAGGTTGATGCAGTCATTAGTGTTATGGCCACAGTCCTGGTGGAAACGACAATATTTGGACTGGTCTTTCCGATTGGAAGGGGTCCGCAAAGGTAGGGGCCATTTGAGGGGGTAGTCCTGTTGGATCTGGTTGAGAACTTGTTCTATGGGAGAATTAAGGGGGGTGTATCGGTCGAACCGACCGGGCGGTCGGGCTGGTGCCTACCGGTCAGGGCGGGGGGGTCGGTCTGTATAGTGGGGTGTTTGGCTATTATACTGGGTGTTTCTGGGTTTTGAGTCTTTTCTCTTTTCTTTAGGGGTCAGGTTTTTAGCCATTGGATCCTGCCAGGCGGCTAGTGAATCTTCAGCATTCATGTATTTCTGGACCTTGGAGAGTAGGGCTGCCATGGAGGTCGGGAGATTTTTGGAGAGGGAGAAGAGAAAATCGGACGATCGTAGCCTGGCCATGAAAGCCGTGAGGATGACCTTGTCATCATTTTCCGCTACTTGCAGGGCTTCAGTGTTGAAGCGGGTAACGAAATTGCGCAGCGACTCCCCCTCGGTCTGACGGATATTGAGGAGTTGGGTTGCCGGGCGGCGTTGGCGCTGGGCTCCAATGAAATAGCTAAGGAAGGAGTCGCTGAGATGCTGGAAAGTGGAGACAGAGTCTGCGGGTAGCTGGCTGAACCACAGTCGAGCTGACCCCTTTAGTGTCACGGGGAAAGCCCGACACATGATCTCGTTAGGGAAGGCATGGAGGATCATGAGGGTACGGTAGGTCTCCAGATGGTCGACTAGTCCATTGTACCGTCAAAAGAGTCAATGGTGGGCATCTTGAACTTGGCGGGCAGAGGTTTGTCGCAGATGGAGGCAACAAATGGTGAGTTTGCCGTGGTAAAGGGTTCATGCTGAATGTTCTGCATGACCCCTTGGAGTTGGAGCTTCATTGCTCGGAGTTCAACGTCCTAGAGGGGAACGTGGTCACCATGGTCAGTCAATAGGGGCTGGACGCTGCTGGCTTCCCCTTCAGGAACTGGTGCCACGACCGACGGGTGTGAGGGTGGAGGTGGTAGATTTATATGTGGGGGAGGGGGTTGCAAACCTTCTAAGTTGGGTGGATGGGGTTGCAGAACAGTATGGCTCGGGGCTCTTTCTTGGTTGGGTGGAATATCTGGAGGTGGTGGAGGAGGCATCGAAAGGTTTCTTTGGAGTAAAGCATTTATCAGGGCCTGGTTTTGCTCGGCCATGCGGTTAATGCTGTTGGTAAGTTTGATAAAATACTGCGGTGGGTTGTTTGGATTGGGGGGGTCGGCTTGATGGTCGGCAGCATTATTGTGAGAAGCCATGGATCTAGTCGTGACCATACACTTTGACGGGTAGGAGGAAAAGGTTGTTGGAATGGGGTCTCTGGTGACAGTGAACACAACTGGCGTGATGAGCAAAACGTTTCCCACAGACGGCGCCAACTGATGATACAGTTCGTTCCAGTGGATGGATCAGACAGGTCTAAGCTCCTCAGGCCCATGTCCAAATGATCAAGCCCACCGAAAAACCTACAAACGAGTTCAACGAGGAATGGGATAGTCCCCTAGTGAACCCTCTGACGAGCAAGTTAGGAAGAGAAGTAGAGTATAGAGGGAGAGATTAGAGATAAAAAAGCTTAACCTTCTTCTTACCTTCAACGTTTGCTTATATCCTTTGGTAATCATTTCACTGTCCCTTCCGACCTGCTCTCCTCGCCGAAAGTCTATGCTGTAGCTTACCTGGTTCAGGGTAAGGGGGTCCTGTTCCGACGGAGATGTGTTGTCGTAATAAATGTTGTGATGGGCTGCATTAACGGTGATGTGCAGTGGTAATAACTTTGCAGATCTTTGTCTGCTGATGTGGCTCGTCCTTCACCTGCCGTGTGTTTGAATGTCATTGGCTCTTTATGCCATGTTGGACTCTAGCTATCTTGGATCTCACCAGCTGGGTTATGCATTGGGCTCCAAGCGATGGGCTTGGATTGTTCATAGTGATTCGTGGCCTTTGTGGGCTTATACACGTCACTTTCTATCTATCACCTCAATTTCAATTTCAAAAAATATAGAATGCAATAGTGAAGGCTTTCAATTTCAATTTTCATGTGTCATGCCTATTTTACTTGACAATAATTACCTCCAAGTGTTGGATCATTGGCTTCTTATCAGCATCGTGAACCTTCTTCCATCTACGAACGCTCAAGTCTGGTAATTGCGTTCGAACCTCTATGCCAATTTTGGAGGCCAACTTAAAGGCTTGATCTCCTACTGGTGCACAGAACTGTTCAGGTACATGAACCAACATCTTTCCATCTTTCTCGAAAATGCGTTGGGTTTGTATGCCGCATGTTGGACCACGACCACGTCTGTCATATGATACTGTAAGGACATAATATTAATTGAGTTAGTAAGTAAACAAATGCAAGTTAGACCTTAAATTGAATATAAATAACTTTGCAAACTTACCAACACTGCTAGATGCAGTCACCTCATGCTCAGGTTGCACATTATGAGGTGGTAAGGGTTGGGTACCAATCTCTTGACCTGGGGGATCCATCCCTTCTTTTGGAGTGGGAGTTAATGGCCCCAAATGAGACTGTAAACGAAACCCCGGTGGCATCTCTTGTTCCTAAAATAACATAATCGAATAGTAAAGAAGATATTTAACACAGTTAAAATATATTTTAAAAAAGATATGATGTTTAAGATATATGAAGAAGATATTTAAATAGTAAAAGACATGTTCACATACAAATATAAAATAATGTATATAATACCTTGCGGTAAAAGGAACCCAATGACTCATTATCACTATCGTTCTCACTCTTTAACGGTTTATACTCATCATCATCATCATCTACCTCAACCCTAATTCCGTTTTCCTTTGCATTTGCACATTTGGGCTGAACCACACTCATCAAAGAATTTGTAATATTCATCACTCCAAGATTATTCATTACCTCATAGTCCTTCGTTATTTTAATAAAGTAGTTGTTTTTTTACCTAAGTGTTGCAAGTTTTTCGACTAAATGTAAGGTGTATTCAGGGGCTATTATGAATTTTCGCCCCCGAAAAGTCCTTTTTCAAATAAGTTTAGGGCGTATTCGGCTCTAACTCCCAACCTACGAGTCCGAATTACGTTCCGTCAGATCTCACAAGTCCTATTTGTCATGGCGAAGCTATCCGTGTGAGCCACACGGTCGTTCGAAGGCTGTTTTGAATTTTCGCCGCAGAAAGCCCTTTGTCATGGCAAAGGTATCCGTGTGAGCCACACGATCGTGCACATGCATGTTGCTAGTTTAAGAGAAATTTGCACAATTGTATTACCCAAATATATAAAATAGACATTAAGGTGCCGTTTGGTAGCACTTACGTTTTCAGTTTTCAGTTTATATTTACAAAAATTTTAAAAACTCAAATAAAAACTTGTTTGGTAAATTTTTGATTTATAAATCAGTGATATCAGTTTATAAATTTGGCCAAAAAATGTAAATTCAAAAAATGTGTTTTTGTTTTGAGTTTTGAGTTTTTTTTTTTTTTACCACCCAACACTAGCCACCACCCGCGACCATTTTCCACCACCGTCTTCCGCCACCACCACCCGCCCCCCACCACCACCTGTCACCACTACTCACCACCCACCTGCTACCACCACCATCCCACTTGCCACCCACACACCTACACCAGCCCACCACCCACCACGGTAGTGCACTATCTCAGCACTACCCCTCTGCCGCCCCTCCAGCGCGTTCCGGCCACCACCTACCACACGTCCCGACATGCTGCTATCCCACCCGTCACTA
>NW_021025216.1:47916-205668 GCF_004153795.1 Camellia sinensis
CAAAAGTGGTATACTTTTGCCAACCAATACAATTTGGTCGCGGAAAGGTCACATTTTTTTTTGGCGACCAAAATTTGTCGCGAAAATTTATTTTCAGCAACCAAAAAAAAGTAGTCGACAATTACTACTTTTAGCAACTAATTATTTAGTCGCGTTGGTGAGATTGGCGACTAAAACAATTGTCGGCGAAATAACCTGTTTTTTGCGACTAATTTGAGAGTTTTGGTCGCCAAAAGTTTGGGGGAATTTGAAAAGATAGAGAGGAATAATATATATACTATTTTTTTTTTTCAATTTTCCTTACGCCCACTACCTCAGGCCTAGGCTGCATAGGGTTTATCCGACCCGCCAAACCCCCTATCCGAACCGAACCGCACGCTCGGTGGGCGGTTTCGTCAAAACACATTAAGATATGGTGCGAGTTTGAATTTTATATAAATTTCGGGTTATGGCGGATTACGAGTTTGAACCGCACCGTCCAACCCGCCCGCATTAAATTAATTATTTTTTTTTCCCTTTCAATTCTAGCCGTTCCATCACATATCACTCACCTCATTACAAACAAAACAAAAAACCCTAAATTCGTCTCCCCACTCTCTCAGTCAGCCTCATTCTCAACTTCATCTATGTTCTCTCTCTCTCACTCTCTCGTGTTCGTATATCTTGCACCGATCACTCTCTCTTCACTCTCTCGTTGTTCATCTCATCAAAACCAATCATCGCACCGCCGATCTACTCACAGGTAAACTCTCTCTCTCAATCTCCTATCTCTCTTCTTCTCGCCCCGATCGTTGATTTTTTTTGTTTATATTATATATATATTACATTATGTTATCAAGATATGTCCTCTGATCTGATCTGTCTATCCCTCACTCTTCTCATCTCATCAATCCACAGTTTGTTTTGCATCAGCTACAGCCGATCGACTTACAGGTAAGCCTCTCTCTCTATCTCTCTCTCTCTCTGCCTGTCGAATATGAATGTTTCTTTGGAAAAAATCTGATTTTTTTTGGAACAACAATATCTGTTCTGTTTGTTTTGGAATCTGTGGTTAAATCTGTGTTAATCTGAATAATGTGTTAATCTTTGTTTGAATATGTTCTTAAGAATTTGAATACTGTTTCTTAATCTGAATCTGTGTTTTAAAATTTGAATCTGTTGTCTTAAAGAATTAAAATTTCTTTTTGGAATCTGTGTTAAATTCTTTTTTTTTGTTTGTATTTTAATATATATACAAATTTGTGTCTTAAAATTTTTTGTTGAATCTGGTGATTATCTGGAATCTGTATTTCTAATGTAAGTTTACATTCTGAAAAATAATTTTATTAATTGGTTGAATTTTGTAAGTTACATTCTTAAGTTTACAATTTTGTTGAATTTGTTCTTAAGTAATTTTTATTAATTGTGTATGGTTATTTATTCTAGATCTGTGTCTCAAGTCAAGGATTCTCCCACTAGAACATGAACTCAAGCAATTCGGAAGGTCATCTTGGATCCTTCAACAATTTCGAACCCAAAGTGCTCCCTCTCTCTCTTGATATATATATATATATTACATTTTCTGTGACTGAAGTGAATATCATGCTCTGCTTGTGCTGGCAGATTAACTAGATCAATACCCAACTGACCCCATATCGCTTCTCGATGTTATACACTGTATGCTTTTTTTTCTCCTCTAAAGCTTTCTATCTTCAAGGTTTCTATTTTTTTTTTATTTATTTATGGGTTGTGTTTTTATAAATTGTTGTTTTGTAAAACACATGGTTTTTTGGAACCTATTAGGCAGAGAATATAATTTGGGGATGTTGGCAAGCGAAGGTGATATGGAGATTTGGTTTGGTCTGTACATTGGGTATTGCAAGCTAATGTGATTATTGTGCTTTTAAATTATGCAATAGGATGGAAGATGTTTTCTGGCAAGTTACTTGATTTCTTTTTGTTTCTAAACCCGCAAAATACTGAAATCTTTCGAGGTCTGCTTCAGGTTTGGATTCTCTTTCATTACCATTTCTGTACTTGTTGTTTTTTTTCTGTAATTTAATTAATTTTGACCTCATTCGTTTTAGGCAACCACTACATGGTACACCTATTGGTTATGTTATTGTTGATCTAGTTTTACAATTTCAAGTCACCAAATAGTCTTTGAACTGTTGTTTTAAAATGTCTGACCCAGAAAATGTTTATTTTGAAATGATAAAGAATTGAAAATGCTATATGCTGATCAAGTCACCTGTTGGTTATGTTACTCTTGGTTTATTTTCTAACTCTAATGTTTAGGACAATTGATTTGGTTTATATATAATAAACCATTATGAAAATCAATGTACTAAGAAATTAAGAATTGCTATTGTGATTGATAAGTAATACCTTGGTTTTCTATTCCAATCTAGCTGTATCCAATTAGATGAATGATTATCATAAATAAATAAACATTCATGGGTGATTAAATCTTTATGCTGCACCTGGTTACTAGTTCTAATATGTCAACCTCAACTTGATCCTGTGCATATGAGGTGTTATTTATTTTCTGGAATCATCAAGGGACTCAGTTTTTTGGCTACAGTTCTACATGTGAATCAAAGGAGACAGATTGCTACCTCTTTATTTATTTATTTATTTTTGTCAATCATATATTTCTTTAAAATGACTAAAGTGCTCCTGCCAAAAAGTGTCGTGCAACTTGAGATGAAAAACAATTAGCCACTTTTGTATTTCTTTAGGAATGCCTTTGCCTTATTTTATTGGGATCAGAAAAACTTAAGACCTAGAAACACCCACTCTTCACTGCATGGGAGTGGATTATACCATCTAAGCCACACATCAATGGCATTCTTGCCTATTGAACCTGACTCATCATACAGTCTATTATTGGACATGTTCTAGCAACTTGTCCTACCAAGAAGCAAATTGCAAACCGAAGACATAGTGAGAAATCTTCAAGGAAGGAACTTTATGGAGGTAGATATGTGCACCTTTAGTCAGTTTTTTGATGTGCAGAATACCTTGTTTGAATTGGAGGAAAGAACGATTTTTGTCTTTGAAATTAAGTATTGTTATTCTCCGACTAATGTGTTTGAATTTTTTTTTTACTCTGTTATTTGCTACAATGAATGGAATACAGACACCTCATTATCAATATTGCCATATTTCCAATATCACAAAATAACCCACCATAGCCAAATATTTGTTGATCTCATTGCATATGAAGATAAATATGATTGCTCTCCTATGGAACATCTTCATCATCTTAATGTTTTCCATATTTTTCTGAATACTCATTTATGTGAATTATATAAAATCAAAGTCTTGGTGGGATGTGTTGTTCCTTAGACTAAATAGGTAAACTTCATGTCTCTTAAATATTTTAATTCATAATGAACTCCTTGGTTTTCTATGCAGATAACCGTCAAGGGATATGCAGTATCAGGAGGTGCCGTGCAATTGAGAGAGTAATGTATCCATTGATAGTGGCAGAACCTGGATGGAAGCTCTAGATACCAGAATGCGGACATTCCATACATTGCTGATAATGCAAGTAGTGACAAATGGGCCTAGGTGTTTTTTGAGGCAAACGTTGATGTCCCTATGACTGCTGAGATAGTTGCTAAAGCGGTATGTCTTCTTTGTTCTTTTCATTATAGCATAACCGCTTATATGTTGCAGGCTCTCTCAAATGCTTTAATAGAGGATAACTCATTTATCTGAGGGCTTAATTGAGCTATTGGAACAAAAGAGGTGTTTCTCACTCAATATTGAAATTAGTATTGACATGGATATTTCTACAAAAAATACATATTTCTTTTGTTTTTTTTGATGTCTAGGTTGTTTTCTTCATTAAAGTTTCTGCGTGCTATGAGATGGGTGATTGGGGTATAGGGTTCTATTGAGTGTTATGAATTGAGACCTGTTTCTCTGCCATGGTTTTCCTACAATGAACTTGTCGTACTTTTTATCACAGCAAGACACTTAGCAAAGTACTATAATCAACAGTTCGAGTTAAAATTAAAGTAAAATAACATTAAGCCATACATCTAAAATGATGTAGTTTTGGCTCAACTTTAAATATAGGCCGTTGGATTACCACACCAAAACCAATAATGATTGTGATGGTTATATGCTATAATACTAAAGAATGCACGATATCATATCAGTGAGGCATGTATACCGTTAGTTTTTCATCTTCCCTTGTTCTCTGTTCAAACTCGTAAAACCATAGATTTTTTGATATAGATGAGATAGAACATTAAACTTGTTATATTGGTTTCCATTCTATTGCCATTAAACGATATCATAGCAGACTTGTTTCATAAAATCAAAAAACAATGTTAGTGGAAGGATTGTACTCTGTTATGGATGTAACTTACAAGGTTGATCCCATGATCCATCATTACGAATTCTATAATTTTTATCAGGTTACTCTAGGATATGCTAGATATAAAATATGTCAAGCATAATGAGTGAATAGACATTTAGTATGTTTGTAATTAGCAACTCTCTGGCTTTAACGCAAAGAATGAACATATCGATGTTTGTACAACTCTGTAAAGTTAGCTTGGCTACACATGCTACTGCAATTTAAGTCGAAGAAATTTCTGCAGTGAAACATGAACATTCATAATAGCAACATGAACCAATTTCACACCTAATGTCAAAGCACAAGTAATAATATGTCTTTAGGCATCATTGATATATCCTTTACAGCAATGGAACCAAAACATCAAATGCAAAAAATCTGTAGATCATCCATGTTTTTATAGGGGCAATAAATACATTACACAGTTGATAATTACAGAGGCCATAATTTTTAAGTTAATGGTTTTCGTTTGTTGGAGCTAAATTCCACCATTCCAAAAGCAAATTTTTAATTGATACAAGTGGTTACAAGTGATAATCACCCATAAAAAGTCCATCTAAGCTACAAGAGACTAGGACCAGCAGTGACATTCACTAGCAAAAGGACACAAAAAATGCAACGAAGAGATGAAAATTCTAGAAACATGAAGAAGTGCTAGCCTAATATCGTAGAAGATTGTGGGGCCACTAATTCATTAATTTCATGAGAAGTG
Source organism: Camellia sinensis (assembly GCF_004153795.1). Lineage (NCBI taxonomy): Eukaryota > Viridiplantae > Streptophyta > Magnoliopsida > Ericales > Theaceae > Camellia > Camellia sinensis. The sequence goes on from NW_021025216.1 coordinate 52,983, forward strand.
CTTGTGAAAAAAAAACTTGACGATGTGTTTAAAACTCATGTTATTATTCCTTTTTAGAGGAAATGGAGCTAGTGTTCCTTCGGTATGGTCCCTATGCCAGAATTACATTTTATCATGAAATATAGCAGTATCGCATTTGGATCTTGAACAATTACTCTGCCTTGGGAACGGGCCCCATGATTAGTACTTTTCTACTCCTTTTTCATTGATTTTGGTTATTTAGTTTTTTGTGGGGCCGTCTAAATTTAACATTCTTCTTTGTTATATGATGGAAATAGGAATGGTTGAATAGGGTGATTCATGTCACTTTGCAGGTTGCTGCAGATTCTGTATGCGTTCTGCCAACTTCATTTTTTTCTTTTCTCTTTATTATTAATATAGGCTTGTTGGTATTTTTTGTGTACCATCACTGTGAATGGGGGGTGATGATTGTGTAACGCGGCCCAATGGCTGTCAGCCATCAAATTAATACAACTGCATACATAACTTAGGATTACCTTGTTTTATAGATTATTTTGTAGACTCTGTTTAATTCCCTCTCTCCCGAATTATATTATGGACATATGACTGGCAAAGCGATGATGTTGACATTTAATGTTACAGCTATCAGCTCTGTCTCAACTAGATTTGGTGGACTTGACCAAACATTGAACTAACAAACCTGGTCCAAAATTTTTTGTTTTTGATCTATGGTTATCTGTTGTGCAACAGAAGTTGTTTGCCTGTTTAGTTATTCTGTTTCGATATAGTTGAAGTCTATCTAGATATTTTCATGTTATGGCTACTATACATTACACGTTTGCCATTTGCCCAACTTGCTTTAAACCCTTTGCTTCAAATATTTTGCAATCAAACATCTTATCATGATTACTTAGCTGCCCACCACTACTAGGGGGGCAGACTGCATGCAGCATTGTTTGATGTCCCCTTATGATTGTGTGATGTCGTGGGTATAAATATTATGTGTTTGTGGATCAAAATTTCGAATTCTTATAGCATCAAGTTTCATTAAGACAAGTAAGTGTGTGTGTGTGTGTGTTTTTTTTTTGCGTAGTTGGACAGACGAAGTTATTTCAGGAAAAATATATCTTGGAATATGGAACGGATTTGTCTAGAGATGATGTTGGAGCAGCTTGGAGCCTGATGAACGTTGCTTTGGTGGTTGATGATTTGATTGCCACTTGGTAGGAACCCTCTGTGCAGCAAGAATTTACTGGGTACTCACTTGTAAATCATTTGTATTTAGCTTTATGAGCCCCAGTAAAAGCACTGTCCTCTTTTTCTTTTTCCTATATTTTAAAAAAATTATGTGGAAAATGCTTTTGACTCAATGGATATAAACTAATTCCATATGTTTATAGTGAGAAAACGAAACCACCTGTTTATTAGTCAATGAACACAGGACCCAATGAAGCGTTACCTGGACAAGGGCTACAACTTGGGCTATTTGGATCTGGGTGAAGGCAAAATACTATGCAACACTTTAAAAAAAAAAAAAAGGATTGAAGAGGCTGTATCCAATTTACCTCGAGTCAAAGGTGTTCAGCTCAATCATGTTGGTTAAGGTTGTTTGGTTAGCCAAATAACAAAATTTACCATATGTTTGTTATAGACTTTCTCCTTCTTAATTCATCAAGCATTTTGCCCATTTAACAAAATGAATGTTTGCTCCTATTCTCAGGACTGAATTAATATGGGAATTTTGATGTTGCATACTTTGTATTTTATTGATTTACCTCTTTTCAATAAATTTTCGAAACCATATAGTATGCATTATGTATGCATGCTGTAGCGACTGATACTGCCCTTGCTGCTGGAAATATATTATATATATATATATCGTGCAAACCAAAATATATTGTGACATGCATTTAATTTTTTTTTGGTCAAACGTGCAGGGTTGAAGTTGTTGAATGCGCATGTGTAGTTGGAATTACCAGATTTAAGGTTTGTATGCAATGCAACTCTTTGGCCGCTTTCATTTCCTTAGCTGTTAGTTAGTTTCTTCTGTGCGTTGGTTCTTAAAAAATATCATCAATTGATTTATGATTCCTGCTTCATAATTACTTGGTTTTTATTTGAAACGTGCTTCTGCTTATATGCTGGCCACTATCTCAGTTCTTGCATTACTGAATTGATCAATTGACATTTATATGTGGCTGCCTGCTGAGTTATTGTGGTTGAAACTTAGATATAGAAAATTTTTATATAGACCTGTTTTGATAATGAATTCGTCCTATGTTTTGATTATGAATTCGCTAAATATTACAGGTGTATTATTTTGCCGGCTTTGAGCGACCAATTCATTTCAGTCGCCGACAAATTAAAAATTATTTTTTTTTCGCGAAAGCAATGACAATTGTCGACAAGAGTTTTGCGTCGCAAAAAATACATCTATTGCCGACCAATTTTGTGTCGTTGGAAACCCACTTTTGCCGACCAACAGTTTTTGGTTCGCGAAAAGTAACAATTGGCGGACCAAAATTTTTTGGTCGTTGAATGTGATAATTGGCGACCAAACTTTTTGGTCGCGAAATGTGTCAATTGGCGACTAAGAAATTTGGTCGGGAAAATATCACTTTTCGCGACCAAAGTGTTTTAGCGACAAAATGAATTAGTCGCGGTAATTAAATATTTAGCGACCAAAAATTTAGTCGGCAAATCCAACTTTTGCCGACCAATGAAAATTTTGGTCGCGAATTACTTTTGTCGACCCTCAATTGGCGACCAAACTAGCGACCAAAAAAATTGGTCGCGAATAACTTTTGCCGACCAAAAATAGACTTTTAGCGACCAATTTTTTTGTTGCTAAAAGTGTTAATTGTTGTAGTGATACCCTGACTAAAAAAAATTAGTAGCTAAATATTTTACTTTTGGCGACTAAAAAAAATGTTAGTCACCAATTCCATAACTTTTGGCGATTAAATTTTTTTTAGTCGCCAATTTTGGTCGCTAAATGCACATTTTTTTGTAGTGAAAGAAAACCACCTATAGAAAATGTAAAATAAACTAGCACACTGAAAGCAACTTCCAAAAATCATTACTTTAGCACATGGATGAGGAAGATAGAGGCAAAATATTTGGAGTGACAATGGATTTGGAAATCACTTGTTTCTAATCTTTTGTTTGCTTTGGCAGGGAAATGGATTTCCAGATCCTCAGTCAATTGAAAGAAGGATTTCAAGGTGTCAACTCTTCAGTCCAAAATTCCCTAGGAGGGAAGTTTATAAATCTTCATATATAATTAGCCAAACATAAATTTAGCATTCTCACCACAAGCATACCATGTAGCTCTCATTACTGCCACAATAACAGCCACTACCACCACCCCAATTTTTCGAATTGTAATGCATATATTTTAACTCCAAATATTTCATAATAAGGAAGTTTCAATCCCTTGAATTAATATCTCACACAAAAATTTTAAATCATATTGTAGAGTAGTGAAGGTTTCCATGGAAAAAAAATCAAGACAAGAGATCCTCTTCTTAAAAGAGGTGATGTTCCTGTATTAACTTCCCTTCTCAGAACTTCTTGAGATGTACTTCAAAAAAAGTCATCCAAAGTTCCAAACTAAACAAATTACAAGTATAATACCAAATTCAATATTCTAATCAACATCATATAGCAATAACATCCTCTTCTATTTTACTATCATGATGCAAGTAACAAATAATGGAGTAACAGTAGACAAGCAGGACAAATATAGACATAAGCAGCAACAAAATGCGGGGTAGGTGATCAAGGTCTTACCTTTAGCAAGAAATTTACAAAACTCATTACAGAATTACCTACAATGTTGCTTAAATTTTCTTAAGGGAGGAGTTGGCTGCATGTGGGAGATGCAAGATAATGCATTAAAATAAACAAAAGAAAGGGAATTTCTATTACTTAGCAAATTAGCAATTTTGGCATGAATTTAGACCATGTCTAGCAGGGACATCATTATCATTTATCATTCATTATAAGAACCAAGGATGTAAAATGCAAAACAAGGACATGATTGTCATTTATCAATCATTATCATTACAATAACTTTGTGATTAGAGGGGGGAAAAAAGGATGAATCAGACTTTATAATTATTCAATCCTGCTGCTCCTTAAAAAAACAAAAATAAAATAAAAAAATAAACAAAACAATAAAGAAAAAATTAGCCATTGTGGCAAACACCTAGCAGACCCATAATCAGAAGCATGAGACTTCACTGTGTGTAGAATCACCAACAATTCATTCACTTCAATGATTATATTGGGTAAAATATGAGTATCATAATCAGAATACATAACATGTTAATCATTCTATTTTCTATATTTTTTTCTCAAATTAAAATCATTCAAGTTGTTCATAGAACCCTTTAAAATAGAGAAGTTTTGAAGATGTTAGAAGTAACGAATGGAATGACTTTAATCTCAACTTAACAATGAATTCCATTTACGCAAACATGTCCGAAGACAGAGTAAGGGTAGAGAATGAGAAACCTAAAGACCTGAACAGAGAGAGAGGGGTAGAGAGAGAGAAATAGAGACAACAAACTGAGCTCGAACTCACGGTGGTGCTGTAGCTTGATGTCGGTACAGGATGAACTCACGATGTTGAGGACGAACCGTCCTCACGATGGAGGATGAACTCACGGTGGTGGATGAACCATCCTCACGGTGGAGTATGAACTCACGATGGTTCTTTGTTATAGCTTTGTGAAGGAACTATAGATAGATTAGGGCACAAAGTTCTAATTAAGGAGATGAAAAGTTATTTTTGACTGAAATTTTGATATTATTAAATTTAGGCGCTAAATCAAAAAAAATTTGGCGCTTTAATTTTGGGTATGTAAAGATAGAGAAAAATATGAAAAAATAAATAAAAATAAATCATAATTCATAAATTGGGCAGTAATGTGGAAGTATTCCAATCAAAAAATAAATCTAGGTATTTTATGAAATTTTTTAGTCACCAAATTTGCAATTTATTGTAGTGAGAGAGAGATATGAAAGGAAAACTGATAAACACACCCAAAAAAAAATGAGGAAAAAATTAGTAGTCTTTTTTTTTTCATTACAGCCCAATTTGTCAAAAATTTCCCTCCAAAATTAGTGACAAAATAATTTCCTCACTAAAAGGTCTCAAAATATTAAAAAATTATTAGTAACGAAAATATATTTTTCACCAAATAATCTTAAAATATTTAAAATCAAGGTTTTTTTTTTAAAAAAAAATGTAAAATTATTGGTGACGAAAATATATTCTTCACTAATAATTTTATAATTAGTAACAAATTTTTTTCTTACCAAAAGTTTTAAAATTTTAGCGCCACCAAAAAAAATTAGTGGGAAAACCTTCGATGACGAAACATAATTTTTCCTCATCTAAAAAGAAGTATTTATTGATGAAAATAAATTTCGTCACCTATTATTTTTATTTTTTATTATATGTGACAAAATTTTATAATTTGTCACGAATTGTTCTTATTTAGAGACGAAATTTATTTTCTTCACTACTTTTCATCACCATATGTTACTTTGTTGTATATAATTCTTTTTCTTTCCCTTTTCTTGCTCTTGGGAGCTTGGCAGACTTCCAAAAAATTTGTAAAGAATTTGGTGTTTGTTTCTCGATTTTTTCCTATTTTCAAATTACTTCTTATAACTATCTCGATATATGAATATGACAGCTGGTTCAGTAATTCATTGTTTCTAGGACTGAGAAGGTTGAAAGTTTTGGGTTTGAGTCAATAGAATAAAACGATTACAACATTTTCATTGTAATCTAACTTATTAATCTACCATCATCCTAATGTACAGTAAAAATAAATAAAAAAAACCTACCGCGGTGTGATTACTTCTATATACCCCACAAAAACAGTTATGATCAAATATACAAAAAGACTGACATATATGGAGAAATTCACAACTACCTTATAACACATCCATATTATTTTCAATTGCTTACATATATAATATACTTATTTTTCTAGTACATATATACACACATTTTCCAGGAAAATATGAGTGGTTACACGTGAAGATATGATACATGTAACAGGTAACAATGCATGCTCCGAATGAAATCCAAAGCACAAGATTGATCCTTTCACACCTCTCACAAGATTTGATCCTCATTAATTGGCATGCAATCAGAAGATTCTATGGAGGATATAGGAAAATTATTAAATATTTTCGGAGTATTATGCGTCTATATTCTCTAATCAATCATCATTCAATATGCCCTTTATGTTTCCTAATCACCTAACACAGTATCCAATATACTCACTTTCTCCATCAATCATAATATTATGAAATATTACCTGTCCATACTCCAAAATTACTATATGTATGTATAAAACTTATAATTGACACCTTAAGCCCAATTACAGGGTTGCATTGCATGCGTTGCAATACAATAATATCATTCATTCCCTTTATCTGTTTCGTCCTCACTCTTCATTAAAGCCAATACCTTCTTCTGGCCTAATTCACCTTCTTTATCTATTTCATCCTCACTTTCCATAAAAGCCTTTTCGAGGCCTATTAGGCTAGTTCTCTCTTTGGCCCTTAATTCAGCATGAACCTTGGCTAATTGCTCTCTGCTGGCACTTCTCTTGATCTGAGGGGCCAATTTTGGACTTTCTTTTTCCTCTGCCTGGCCTTTTGACTGGGCCAATGAAGAACTCTCTCCACTTTTCTTCAGATTCTTTTGATACTGAGTGTACTTTCTCTGGATCCTTCTCTTCTGAGTCTTGGAGATTACTAGAGGTTTTATCATTTTGCCCTTGTCTCCAAAATCGCTTTTCTGGGTAGGCATTTGCTTAGGCTTGTTCTGCATGACAAAGCAATTTGGAACCCCAGGTACCAATGAACTCACTAGTTCAGTTGCTGAACTAGCTCTTTCTGCCTTCGAAGCCAGCTTCGAAACTATCTGTGGAGAGCACTGCTTGGCCCTGATCCCCTGTCTTGAGCATAATACAGGCCTTCTGTTATGGTGGTTACTTTCCATCTTGTTCGAGACTGATCTTGGAGACCAATCTTTGGCTCCGATTCCATAACTTGAGTCTACTTCAGGCCTCATCTTAGGATAATTGCCTTCCATCCTGCAGTGGTTAGGTGGTCTGAACCATTTGCAGCCTAACCTGCATCTGGAACACATCCTTTTCATGACAGCTGCCTCCAGAGAGTCACCATACAGTGTTTCCTCTTTAGAGTCATCTTTTTGGGTTGCAAAGTTTTGTCCACTTGCTGGCGAACTTCTGGTATCCTTCTGGAAGGCAGTCTGGTTGGCTGGTGGTCTAACCAAAAATGGCTGCTGTTTTAGATCAGTTGGACCAGTTGGATATGGCCTTCTGTTGTAGTTATTGGCTAGCATAAGGCATATCCACACATCCTCATAATGCTGTTTCTTATCAATTGGGAGCCATTTCAACCATTTGTAGCTTGACTTGCATTTGGGACACATCTTTTTGATGACAGCTGCCTCCTGAGGGTCACCATCCAGTGTTTCATCTCTAGAATCATCCTTTTGGGCTGCAAAGCTCTGTCCATTTGCTGGTGAACTTCTGGTATCCTTCTGGGAGGCAATCTGGTTGGCAACATGCATTTGCACATTAACCTCTTCCAATTCCTTCAGATAAAGATTTTGAAAATCTAGCGTGCCAACATTAGCAGTTGCTTCTCCAATTTCTGGGAATGGATCAGTGTTAATACCCATAGCCTTGTCTGCCTTGGCTGGGAAATTCAACATTCCTTTCCTGATTTGTTCTTGGATCCTGTCTCGAAAAACCATACAATTTTTAGTTAAATGGGACCAAGAATTGTGTCATTTACAGTACATTTTTCCTTTAATCTTTTCAGAAGTTGGTATTTTAACTCCCTTAGGTAACTTTAAGAAATGTGCTGCAAGCAAATGATCAAATATCTCATCTGCTTTTGTTACATCAAAAGAATACTTCCTATGTAGGTCTTTCTTTTTAAACTGTTGGTCAATAATTGTATCCTTTTGAATCAATACTTCACAGGTCATTTTTTTGCTATGTTATGTCACAAGGGGGAAATAGAGATGGCAGAGCCCAAAACACCACCTCCAAATGGGCCATGTAGCTTTAAGCTGAAACAATCATATTATTTACTTTTATACACTGCAATGATGCCCTCTCCTACTAACAAATATTCCCACAAATGAGGGTGAGTAAGAGGAACACATTCACAAATCATAACTGAACTAACAAGAAGATACTCTTAAAAATTGAAAATTTCCAGCTAATTTTATTATCTCCAAAAATATCATTTGTTTCCTTTTACTCGCTACAAAATCTAGTGACAATTAAAGAAATTGAAGAGGCATGAAGTTTCAGGGGTTTATTATGTAAAGATATATTGCAAGAAAATATATATACCATATACTAATTTGGTGATTTGTTGGAACTTGCACGGAAAAAAGCAAGAAAGATTTCTGCATTCTCACTGCATTTCAAAAGTAAACAAATGCAAACGTAAAGCAAGATGCATTCATTAATGGTGTGCATTATCGAAGCTATGAAACATATGGCGTGGAGAGACATAAGATTCAAGCTAAGAAGCACGGGTGCGGATGCGGATACCGGTATGGGTACGTCAATACGATAAATTTTTAAAAAAATAAGGTACGAGTACAACTGGGTACGGCATTTTTATTTTTATTTTTTAATTTATAACTAAACATCCAACATACAAATTAAAGTTCAATAACATAATTAAAAAGAGGAAGAAAAAAAAAAGTAAATCATACGAGCCATTTTAATGTCATTATTGTGTCTACTACAGTCTACAACAGTAACAAAAAAGGCCAAAGTTAAATAACAGAGGGTCATTTTACATTTTTTTTTTTTTTTTGAAGATGATTACAGAGAACCCCAGATATCTTTGTTCATTTGTCTTCTTTGTTCATTTGTTTGCTACAAAGAAAGACAAATGAAAGGGGGAAAAAAAGGGTAAATAATTTAACTTCAATCTAAAAAAAAAAAAAAAAAAAAGATCTAAGATCATTTTTGCTGTAAAGAAAGAAAGAAAAAATCTGGAAAAAAATGAAAGAAAGAAGAAGAAGAATTAAAGAAAAACAAAGGAAAAAAAGATATCTTTGTTCTTTACAAAAATCTGGAAAATAAAAAGCTGAAAAAAGAGGAAGAAGAATCGATCGGTCGCTGCGAAGAAACAACACAAAAATCTAGACAAAAAAATGAAAGAAAGAGGAAGAAGAATCGAAGAAGAAAAGGGGGAAGAATCGAAGATGAACTTACCTCTTCAATCGCACCTTCGAAGAAGAGAAGCAATCAGCAGCACCTTCGAAGTGTTCTTCAAACTCTCTTGGGAGTATTTCTAGAAGGAGATACCGAAAGGAGATGATCGAATGATATAAAACCCTAATTTGATTTGGTTTCATGTTTTATTTATTACAAAAGAACCCCTGATTTTTATAAATTTTTAAAATAGACATAAAAAATTTCTAGCGTACCTTTTAATTTGTAGAAAATTTCGTTTTTTATCCCGGAGTACCCAAAAATGTACCCATGGCGTACCCATCACTATACGGATCGTATAAAACGTACCCGGTGCATTTTTTGCCTATCCAGTACGCGTGCAGCCATACCGGTATGCGTACTCTGACCTGGTAAGTACCCGGGTGATTGCAATACCGTTGCATTATACGTCATACCAATTTGTCTATTCAAAACCATGATAATGAGTATACAATAATGTTTTTTTCCTAATCAAATTAAAGGTGTAATGTATATGGGCTTACCAAATGTTGAAGTTGCTTGGATGGTGATATTATGCCACTGAGAAACAGTAGAGACTCTGAGTGTAATCAATCCTTCGCCCTCACCCTCTCCAGTCTCTCTCTACTAAACAAGCATTCCACCGGGACGTAGTTCCCATTTGATTTCACCACCACCACCTCCACCTTTTCGAGCCCCTCCAACACTGCCACCGTTTGCCCCGCTTCCAAGCTTGGAGTTGCTCCTGGAAAACCTCTTTGATCTCAACTTCAACATCTTTCTCTCTCAATCTGAAATACCTCCAAAAGTCTAGTGTGGGGGAGAGAGGATGTTAGAGTTAGTTGGTTATATAATAGTTGAGAGCATACACTAGGACAAAAAAAGAAAAGAAAAAAGAAAACACTAAATAATACAAGGCGTCTAAGTGTAACAACAGTTTACATTAAAAAAACAATAAAAGACTTGTAAGATTGGGACACATATCATATGATATATGAGATGGGTTAGAATGTGGGTGAAGTTTTCTTGTGCTGATTTCATGGGAGGCTATGGCACATGGGGGGGTTGTGGTTGTGGAGGTTTGTAAATCACGCTTTTGCTTGATTGGCGGGTTGCCCTTAATGAAACTATCCACATCCAACGGTCGGTTGGTCCTTCTTAATCTATGATATGATATGATGATTTTTATGATTTCTTTCATTTATGGGGTCTAGTTGTCTAAGAACTAATAACTATGATTTTAAGGGTTTGTTTAGGAAAGATCAACATTACAATATATAAGAGTTTTAGAGATCAAAGATTTTAGTTTTTATAAGTGAAAATTTTATTATAAAAGACATTTAGAGATCAATTTTTATCGTCATGATGATAGTCACTAAAAAGTCGTCACAAAAAGTCAAAAATAAGAGTTTTAAGGACAAAATTTTGAAAATATCACTAATAAATAGACTTGTAGGGACAATAATTTGTAATTACAAAGTCCAATTTTTGTTACTAAAAATATAATAATGATACTTACCGCAATAAAAATATTTGATCTCTAAAAAATAATTTTATGTTTAAATTTTAATTTAAAATCTTAATATTTTTTAGCGCAAAAAGCACGAAAAAGGCAAGCCATGAGGCTGGCATGTTCTTTTTCGACCCCCACCACTTTTCGGTTTATCTCTTTATCTTATTCTATTTATTTATTTTTTCTCTTTGTGCTAGAATGAGGCTATTGTGTTTAGTTTTCTTTGTGGACACATTTTTTTTTTTTTATTACTTTTTGGTGTTCAACTTGTTGTGCCATGTTTGATTTATGATAAATTATTCATAAATTTAATAGGGTAATGCTACGTATCATGAAATAAATATCATGAAAAACTTCATGAAACTAATCCAATAGTAAATGCATAACATACAATAAAACACTACAAACACTATAATCTAATCCAAGGGTGGAGAATCTTCATGAAAACTTTTCATGACATTGTTTTCATGATACCTAACATTATTGAATTCAATATACAAAAGCATTTGAGTAGGATGGCCTAACAAATTAGGTTCCTCGCTCCCACATTATAATTGTAATGCTATATTAACATGGAATAAAATTTATTGTTAAAATTTATCCCGTGACTTCATTTTTTTAAGAGAAAAGTTAGGGTTTATGGAAATTTTTTTATGAAAATGATCATAAAAGATTTATGATCCTTGGATTTGATTAGTGTGCGGTGCTTTATTCTAAGTGTAATCCAAGGATCACAAAGATTTCATGATTATTTTCATGAAAAGTTTTTCATGATACCTAACATTACTGTTTTTTTAAAAATCTGTTATAATTAATTTATAGGTTAGCTACATTTTGAACTATCAAAACAGCATTAAATATTAAAATTTCTAAATCCTCTGGAATATATGTTTTACATTATAAAATAAATAGGCATCAAATTTTTTTTTTGTCGTAACTCAAATCGTTTACTTGTTTGTTTTAGCTCTATAGTTAGATATGTCTTTATAATACTTTTTTAAGTTATATTTTTGTATTGGTGGTTGGCTAATCCATGGGGTATCAACCCATGTGGAACTGTGGTGGACCATTCTCTCTCTCAACCAGTAGCTACTAAATGATAATCTATGTTACCTTACACTATCATCAAAAGTCGGACAACAAGCTCAGACAAACTTAAGCCTGCGAAACAAAAAGTTAAGTATAAGAAAATTAAAATATAGAAAAAGAAAAAAAGAACATATGCATATATACACATATATATATATATATAGAGAGAGAGAGAGAGAGAGAGAGAGAAGATTCACTGGCAACACCGCATGTTTGTTTCGCGAGAAAAGTTGTGAAACAGGTTTTGGACATAAGCTGATCAACTGCCTTTGGGAAAACCCATGCATTATGCTTTGGAATTGAAATAAACACAAAAGATATGCATAGGTAATTATGTTTCTCTCATATTGGACCACTGATGATGATGTAGAGTATCACTCAAGTTAAGTATGGGTATAGAGGTTGGTTATCATTGTTTTTAAAGAACGAAAGCAAGCATTATTATTCACGTACCTCCCCGCCCTTTTAACCTTTAATGGTCTTCTTTTTTTCCATGGCATGCATTAAATGCTATAAATCTAAATTAATCTATCAAATTTTTTATTAACCTCTCACATGAACGTGGGATCCACACAAACTCGTATGTGTATGGATCACACACCTATGTGAGAGGTTTGATAAAAAATTTGATAAATTATTTAAGGTCTCTAATATAGTTCTTTTTCTTTCCCTTTTCTTGCTCTTGGGAACTTGGCAGACTTCCAAAAAATTTATAGAGAATTTGGTGTTTGTTTCTCGATTTTTTCCTATTTTCAAATTACTTCTTACAACTATCTTGGTATATGAATAGGACAGTTGGTTCAGTAATTCATTGTTTCTATGGCTGAGAAGGTTGGAAGTTTAAGGTTTGAGTCAATAGAATAAAACGATTACAACCCTTTCATTGTAATCTAACTTATTAATCTACTATCATCCTAATGTACAGTAAAAATAAATAAAAAAAAACCTACCGCAGTATGATTACTTCTATATACCCCACAAAAACGGTGATGAACAAATATACAAAAAGACTAATAAAGACTGACATATATGGAGAAATTCACAACTACCTTATAACACATCCATATTATTTTTAATTGCTTACATATATAATATACTTATATTTCTAGTACATATATACACACATTTTCCAGGAAAATATGAGTGGTTACACGTGAAGATATGATACATGTAACAGGTAACAATGCATGCTCCGAATGAAATCCAAAGCACAAGATTGATCCTTTCACACCTCCCACAAGATTTGATCCTCATTAATTGGCATGCAATCAGAAGATTCTATGCAGGAAATAGAAAATTATTAAATATTTTCGGAATATTATGCTTCTATATTCTCTAGTCAATCATCATTCAATATGTCCCTTATGTTTCCTAATCACCCAACACAATATCCCATATACCCACTTTCTCCATCAATCATAATATTATGAAATATTACCTGTCCATACTCCGAAATTACTGTATGTATGTATAAAACTTATAACTGACACCTTAAGCCCAATTACAGGGTTGCATTGCATGCGTTGCAATACAATAATATCAGTTATTGCCTTGCAAGTTCTTGTTTTGTAGCATAAACAAATAAAATAAAAATAAAAATTATTAGTCTATAGCTTGTTTTTATTTTGGCCTAATTGATTAGATATGATATATCCGCCGGAGATCTAAGAATAATATCATCCAAAATTTTGGTATTGGATTCTTTTTGTCCTATAGTTTATCAGTGTCCCAAATCATGAACTATTTATTTCCAATGAGTTGCTAATTTCTATTAATATTATTAGTATTACATTGCGACTGTCAACTATATATTGTCGCTAAGCAAGACGAATTATTTTTTCTCTTGCTTCTCTCCTTTATTTTATTTTAAGCATTAGTAATGTTACACAATATGTGCACAAAATTCATAAATATAAATATATTCAAAAACATTGTATAGTTTGTATTGAACTCTTATAAGAAGCCCACAAATTTGAAACACATAATAATTTTTTTTGAATAATTTTCTTTGTAAGAATTCTATGTATTACTCTTATTCGACCAACAATAACTAATTTAATTAATTACCATCAATTAGTGATTTCTATTCATTCTCTTTAATTCCTACCAAAAAAATAAAAAATTAGTCGCACAACATATATGTCTACATGTTTGTACAAAAAATGAATATGTACTTGTGGGCCTGAACGAATAAGCTAGCCCAGAGGGGAGGCATATAACAGTTGTCGCCTAACTCTATTAGATTTGAACTAGTGAAGACCGTGGACTATTAATACTAACCCATTTTAATTATACACGGGGCTTGGGCTTCAGCTAAATTCGTATACCGGTATCGAAACAACTTCGTTTCATTAAAATATTGACTTTGCCTTGGCAGCATCACTTTGGGTAACCCATTTTAATTGTACACGGGTTTGGGCTTGAGTTTGGATCGAGGCTTCGTTTAGTAACAGATTATTTTAATAATTTTTTTTGTAAAAAGATATATAAAAAAATAAAAAAAATAATGTGATAACTTATAATAATTTTTTTAACTTTTTGATTAAAATATATAGCCCCCAAACGAGATCTTAGACTTCAATTAAATTCGTATGCCAAAATAATGTCGTTTCATTGAAATATTGATGTTGCCTTGGCAGCATCATTTTTATTTTTTTTAGATAAATTATAAATTCAAGTTTTTTTTTTAAATACAAATAATTATTTGTGATTTTGAAAGAGAGCTTTGATTTTTATTCAATTCAACCCATATTTTTTTTGACTATTCTATTAGGTCCTTTTTGAAGTAATAAAACTAAAACACTTTCAATCTCTCCTGCTCCCATTATTATTGATATTTAATGTTGATTGTCATTATATTTTAATAGTTTCCATGACCATTCCTATTCCCCATATCTTCACTCCAAAAAAATACATTATCTACACACCAATATTTAGGGCTTGTTTAGGATGTTCTAAATAAGTGTACTTTTTGACTTTTAATGAAATATAAGTTGAGTATGAGTTGGGTTTGAAGTGATGTGATAGAGAGATGATATGACTTAAATAAGATGATGTGACTTAAATTTGTTAGTGACTTTTTGACTTTTTAAACTTTTTTAGAGAATGACAAACAAAACCTTAATGTTGATATATATTACACACAAAAAATGAAACATGATTTTTTATTGATTGTCATTATGTTTTAGTAATTCTCATGCATCCAAATATTAACTCTACGTAATGACATGAATGTTTACATTAGATGACGTGAATATGAATGTTTACATCAAATAACGCGAATGTTCTACATCAGATGACATGAATGTGAACGTTCACATTAGATGACGTGTGATAAAAGTGATGTTAAAGTTCACATCAACATTGTATCAAATTACACAACCACAAGCCTCAACTTTCATTTAAATATAAATGTGACTGTATGTTGATATATAGTTGTTGGCTTTTTGGCTTTCGAAGGTTATTTTTGTAATTGTTAGCGTGTCAGCAATGATCAATCAGTCCTTACAGAATGTTAATTGCCAATCAATTATCAGACGATTGTGATTTAGTTCTTTCAGCATGAAGAGGATTTTTACTGGTGGCTTTGTTTAGGAAAATTAAGTAAACAATAATTAAAGGAAGGACAATTGTAATATTTCATTAAGTAAAATGAAAGACTTACAAAGATCCAAATCAGCCTCGTAGAGGTTTACAGCAACAATCTACTTGAAACTACTCATATGAATGACGTGCAGTGCAGGAATTTGAAGTACAAAAATGTAAAGAACAAGAAATGTAAAAAACTAGAAAGAAAATAAAGAAGATATAGACTGGTTTTCTGGATCTGAGTCTGCAGGTACTTTCTGGGGTCTTCTCTGCTATTTATATTTCTCAATGGCAACCGTCGAACTGCATTTCTAACCGTCGAACCATCCTTCCATGATTGCTGATCATGTTGCCTCATAGTTAGCTCCACTATGCCATATCTACAGTTAGGTTTCCCTCTCGATTTTGAATTTAAATATGAATAATCGTTGAAGCCATGTCATCTTGCATTTCTTTGCTAATCCAATGCTACGCAGATCTACAAAAACCAATACTAACTGCCGCGTGCATGATTATGATTCTTGAATTGCTTTCCCGTATTGTCCTCGTCCTACCACGTGTTAAATTGTGATTGACTTGTACAAAATATGTAGCCAACATTACCCCCCCACTAATATACCCAATACTTGGTGATATTAGTGGATCAAGATATTTTATCCACGTCTTAGAACGGGCATGGGCTGTGCATTTTCTAGAAATGCAACCGTCATTCATCATTTGCATTAAATTCTCCTCTAATCCTTTAAACATCCCCACTTATTCCGGTATTCGAAAAGACTGATACATCTTTTATGGCTAAACCAATCTTCTCTTACATTGATCAAGCATACGAACAGTTATTCGATGATGCTATTTATCCTCGAAAGAACCTTTATGCATTTATTGGCTACCTTTACCCACCTTCCTATATTCAAGTCATGGAAGCTTTTGCAAATTATCAACCTTTAGACTACGAACCTATTATCTACGATTCTTTAACCCAAAATTTTGCAAACATGGATATTAGGAGCTCTTCTTCTAACCCAAAACCTTCTGCGTGGGATGAGGCTGCAGCTTCTTCTTCCTCTAGAGCTTCTAGTTGGAAAACTGGCCAAAACCTGAAGAATCTAAGTTAAGGGAACGAATCAATCACCATTTTGTCGAATTTGTTGATCCCCTAACTTTCCCTTCCTTTGCTCGGAGCTCGGTGGTTTATCCATATGTCCCCATTGACCGCTGCCGCAGTTTGGAGGACAATCTGTTTGTAGCATGGTACACATCCTCTATGCCTATGAAGATAGTACAAGCTACCCGACGTCCAGGAAAGGCACAAAGGTACAGCCCGTCATCCTTAGCTCAGAAGGCAAAACTTTGCTCTTCTGACTGGCTTGATATTGTCAACAACCCCTAATTTCCTCATTTCTTCGAGATGGAAGCTTCTATACGTCATTTCCGCATAATCCCTACTGGATAGAGAAACTGAGGCTTGCCCTCTTTGAGGACTAGGTTTTTCCCCCCTATAATCCTCTACCTCCCCCTACTCCAACTCAGCGAAAGCAAACCCAACTTCTGCTTGCGGCCTTTTCTCACTTACCCTTCAATGTTCTTGAGGATGATGTTCCTCTCAAGAACTTTCGATGGGCTTGTGATGTTATGACCCGGGGTCATGTCCTCAACCCCATCGCCCAAGCAGAGCACCAGATGTTTTTGGACCAACTCCCATTGTTTCTTCATTGGCACCAAACTTCTGTGGCCGCCACCAAATCTTTGAACCAACTTTCAGCCCTTCGAGTTCATACCCAGTATGACGCAGAGAACCTCATCGAAGAATATGATGACTTCACGAATACAGACTCTGTGTACTAGGATGACTTGGATATAGATGAGATGGAACAAGGGTTAAAAGAAACAGAGTTTGAAATAAAGGCCGAAAAACTCTTTTGTCAAGTAAGAGCACATCAACTTCAGCAGCCAAGCCTGGAGAAAATAGAAGACAGAATAAAAAAGGAATAGAAGTTTATTGACCATAGCTGGACCAAATTCCATGATCTTGTCATTTACTCTGTTCCTTACGTTTATAAACTTGAATATGTGCCTAAGCAAGGCCTTTGATGTAATCGTTTCTGTCTTAATAAAGCTTAAGATATTTTCTTTTATTTGGCATGGTTTGATTTTACCCTATTTGTCAAAGTCAAACAAACTTAGGGCTTCAAAACCAACAATTTCATTATTCGTATCTCAATTCGATCATACCTAATGAAATACTGAGAACCCAATTTGAATTTTTTCCAACTTATGGAGTGTAATTAAGAACTTTTGCTGGTTTCCTTTTAGAATCAAAGCTTCGAATTTATCAATTCTGCCTTTCGAAACTCGATTTGATCATATCCAGTTCTCCAACATATGGTTAATACAATCAAACAGTCTATATTTTCCAACATATGGAAACCTCTTTTAAAAACCGCACTGTTTAACTCTAAAAAAGTGATTTATTCTGTGTGTCATCAAACCAACTATTGGTTTTGGCACTTAGAACAACAATTTCTAACCTTAAGGCATTTCAAATTTTGCTTCGAAGGATTTTACTGTCCCTGACAAACCCTAAAACAGGCCCTCAATCCTTTTGAAGTAGACGAATACTTGAATATTCTTGCATCCTTAGATATAGAATGTGCTTCGAAGTCAATTCCTTGCCTTCGAAGCTGTTTGTTATCAGATCTTGGCGATAAAATTTGGCTTCGAAGCCAAATATTTTATTTCAAAGCTGACATCAGTATTTGGGATGTGTTTCCCTCCAAAACTATCAATATTGAGGGAAACCTTTCGCATCCGTACTTTTAGTACTTTTTGTGAATTCCGTCCGTGTCAAGCGACCGGGTAAATTTTTCAGACACAAAAGTTTTAAAACCCTTTTATTTTGTGCTCTGAATTCACCTATTTGTCTATCGTACAAACCTTTCATCTCTACTGACCTTCCGCTTCTCTCTACTCTCTTTCCGACTTTGTCCTCTGAGAAAGCTCTCTATCAATGGCTTCTTCTTCTTTGAAAATACCAGTCGTAGAGCATACGAATCCGTCTGTAACCTTGAAAAGGATTATTGACGCAGAGTGTGAGAAGTACAAGGTTGGTGAGAAAAAAGCCATTGACGGATGCATCTTTATTTCTCGCCATCATGAGCAGCAAGATTATGTGCTTGGGCCCATCTTCAGGGAGATTCCTATTGAGCTTCCAGCTTTACATCCACGTCTAGAAGACCATTGCCTCCTTTACGAAGGTGGCCTTGACTGGGGAAGCTGGAGGATGAATGTAACGACCCCATCACGTATGACGATTAGTACTTGATTAATTAAGAGGATTTGAAATTAATTGCCGAGTATTATAATTTAATTTGGGATTTATGAGTATTGTGGGATATGACTCGTATATGATTCTATTAAAGAGTTATTTTGGAATTAGAAATTAAGGGTCCAAATGGCTTAAGGAAGTGAAGTTAAGAAGTTGAATCAATCTAATTTTAATTACGGGCCCATTTGAGAGTTTAATTAAATATTCGATTTAGTTTAGTAAATTGAGATTCGATTAATTAGGTCCTAATTGGAGTTGATTAAGCCATGAGAATTGAGGATTGTGGTTATTATAAATTAAATTTAATTATGATGTGCCCAATTTAGATATGTAATTTGTTGATGGAAATTTGAGTCTGATCAGAAATTGAAGGCTTAGATGATTTGGGTGATCAAAATTGATAATAATAATAAATTTAATTTAATATTTGGAGTCTTTTGGGAGTCTGACTAAAAATCTGATTCGGATTAATAAATTTAATATAATTAATTAGGCTCTAATGGAAGTCAAACTAAACTAATTTAATTATGTGAGATTTGTGATTAGGTATGATTAATTTAATTATGTGTTAATCAAGATTTATTTAGATTAAGTGTTGCCTAATTAAGTTAATTTTAATCATAAATTGAATGGTGTAAAAAAAGGAAGATAGAATTGAAGGTATAGGTGGGTGTGGGTGAATTGAGCGTTTGTGTGTGTGTGTGTGTGTGAATGTTGTGCTGGAGCTCACTGGAGTTGTGCACGTGTGTGTTGTGGTGTCATGAAGTTAGTGTGTGAGAGTGTGTATTGACTTTTGGAACCATTTTCATTGCCCCATTCCGCGAGAATTAACCGATGCTGGAATTCTGAAGCCAACTCAAGAGTTAAACTAAAAGGAAAAAGAGAGGAAGCAAGAGGAAGTGAAGGAAAAAAAAAAAAGATTAGGAAGAGAGGCTCAAGAATTCATCTTGGAAGAACAATAGGTAGTAATTTCTACCTTAATTCTTGTAAATAATTCTCCTAACATCTAGAATCAAAATGAAATTGGGTTTAATTGCATGTAAATTAAAAGGAATTAGTAAGTGGGTGATGAAATTGAATTAGATTCAAAATCATAGAAGTTAATTTGAAATGGGTTACATGTATGTGGATGGTTATGGAAAATAAATTAGAAATTAATTATTTTGAGTTTGATGTTGTGATTTAATATTTGGGTTTGATTTTCTTCATCCTTCACATATTTTTTTATCCTTACATGCATTATGAATTTTCAAGATTTTAGAATTTAATTCATATTTTTAGGGTTATGAGCTTGAGATTAAGTTGTGATATAAATTAAGAAATCAAATTATAAATTGATTGAGGGTGAATTTGAGAGAATTAAAATAGAAAGTTGAAGATTAATTATATAAATTCATAGAAATTGGGTCTTGCATGTTTAATCAAGTTAGGTAGAAAATATGAGTTATGGTTCTTTAAATTTGTTATGTTTGAGTTTAATTTTGAGAATCATCCATAAATTGGGTTCTATAAATTACATGCAACAATAAATATTTGAAGATTGGACCCATGCAATGGAGTATATAAATGACTTTGGAGAAAAAGTTATAAAAATCATGAGTTCATGAAATTTGAGAGTTGATTTTGGAATTAAAGGAAGTTTTGATTTTATTATGAAAGTTAAAAATTTGTTTAATCCATGCATGTGATTTAATTTAAAAGGTTTGTTCAATTTAAGCACATTTTAGAACATCTATGATTATAAATTAAGTTTTTGGTTAGAAATTGAGTTAAGTTGAATTTCTAAGAAATTGATTTGTGTAATTCATAGTTAAGTTGATTTTGCTATTAATAATAAAATTGGACCTATTTGTATTGCATACATCATGGATTTTAAAGGATTTGGATTAATTTAATCTCATATTTTGAAGAGAAAAATGAAATGTTTTATGAACATCAAGTTTATGGAAAATTAGAATTAATCCTAATGCTAGATAAAGCTTTGATTTTATAATTAGATTTTTAATCCATGCATGTAATGTAATTTAAGATTTTATTTGAATTAAACATATTTTGATTACAAATTAAGTTGAGTTTAAGATTATGGAAATTAGTTGGAAAATTTATAAGAAGTTTCATGACTCCAATTTCATGATTTCAAGGAAAATAGAAAGAACTTGACGCCAATTTTATGTAATTAAAGAGAAAATGAGAAATTGAAGCTATGATCAAATGTATGAAAACTAACTTAGAAATTAATTACTTTGGGTTGAGTTTATTTGTCCTAACATGAAATTGAGTTCCGATTGTACGTGCATTATGAATTTTTCAAGAGTTTTGAAAGTTTAATTCGTGTTTTAAAATTTGTGGGCTTGAAATTGGGTTTGATATGGAGAAGATGAGTTAAATCTAAATTTGGTCAACTGGAGCATGATTTTGAATAAATGATTTCTAATTGAGAGTGTTTACTAAATTATACAACGGTTCTCCATTTTTGTGTACCAAAAATACATGTTTTGAGGCTTTGAATATCAAATGTGAACTTCAATTACAATTTTGGAAATTTCAGAATTTGTGTTGTCCGCTCGAGCTGGGAAAGTCTCCGCTCGAGCGTGAAAATCGAGCTCCCAGTAGTTTTTCAAATTTTGCAATCCGCTCGAGCGACCAAAGTGGCGCTCGAGCGGAGACCCATTTTCAGCATATTTTGGAAAATTGCATTTAGTTCACATTTTTATTCTCATCTCTTTCCAATGCATTCTAGACATGATTTATGACTCAATAAAGATTAATAAGCTACCAATCAACATAGATTAGTTAGTTGAAGAATGAATCATTGATCTAGTGGTAATTGTTTAAGAAGCTAAGTAAAAGATCAATCTATTTCGAAAAGAAGGGCTTAGTAATGAAAGAATATGTGAAATAAGGACCAGGTTTATTTGATTGAGAAAGAATAAGCATAGTAGAACTTCGGACTGTTTAGACAGAAAAAGACTAGGAAAGTCAAGTTTGATCAAGGGAGTAATATTGTATTTCAATGTGTATATGTTATATGCTTGTGTAGGTCACGCACCATTGTTTGCCTGATTTACCTGATATGTCCAGTCCGTCTGATTTGCTTCTGCAGCTATCTGTGAGTAATAACTTAGTAAAGTTATGTTCAACTGTATTTATTTTCTGTGCGATAAAATAAGATCTGTTTTCTGAAATGATATGTTCTATGCAAGGAATGATTGTCTAATTTCTGACATGTATTGGTGACATTCTTAGCATCATGTGATATCTGTTAGCTACCCGGTATCAGAGGTTCCTTTATGGAACTTAATCTGTCAGCACTCTGTTACCCATACCGGAGGCCCCGTCATGGGGGCTCAACTTCTGTTCTATTACCCGGATCCGGAGGTTCCTTTATGGAACTGGTTATTCGTAACCTTACGTGTATACGTTCTGTTCTATTCTGTTTATACTAATGGATATATCACGTAAACTTAAGCATGACTTATGATTTCTGTATATGATCTGGACAAATAATGAATTTGAGGCGAAACTAAATTATGAATTCTGAATCTATACGGATTCATTCATTAAAACCTTTTACTCTGTTATTATTCACTGGGCTTTCGCTCACTGTACTATTTATGTATGTAGGTGATCAGGCGCGTGACCAGGCTTAGAGGCATCTGCCTAAAATCTGTTTTGTCAGCCAACCTATGTGCCTCCTGTAGAGGTTTTGGATATGTTAAGTGATTATCGCTATGTGGTTTAAAGTTTAAGTTTTGTTTTCGTGTTTGGTTGAACAAGTCTTGTGT
Organism: Camellia sinensis; assembly: GCF_004153795.1. Taxonomy (NCBI): domain Eukaryota; kingdom Viridiplantae; phylum Streptophyta; class Magnoliopsida; order Ericales; family Theaceae; genus Camellia; species Camellia sinensis. The sequence goes on from NW_021025216.1 coordinate 75,525, forward strand.
ATTTTGTAAATAGGGTTAAGTCCCTTTTAGTCTAATCTGTATATATATGACGACTTAAAGGTAATGTGTATAGGTGTATATAAAAGTTTAAGATTTTTCTGTCTCATATATGTCTACACAGCTCAATGGACGTTGTATATTGTTACTTGCTTCCGCTAGCCTCTAATATTATGTTAAACTGTCTCAGAGGCCTTCAGTAATCCTAGGATTACTGGCCGGTTACGATGCTAAACCCATGGGGGTGGGTTTGGGTAGTGACAATGAACCACCCCCATTACTGCTGGCCCACAGTGAGACCAGAGTGGCAAGAATGGTATGATCGAGTTGTCCCTGATAGGACTCTGGACCTTCAAGAGCTCTGTCTTTTCGACGCCCTCCAATTATCCAGGTTCACTATTTCAGAAGACCCTTTCTTAATACCTGCTGCCCTTTGCTTTTGGAATCTTGCTTTTAATTTCTTTCAAATCGGATGTGGGATGATGGCCCCTACTGTTCTTGATATCTTCCATTTATTAGAATTGTCCCCTACTAGAACCCCCATTGGTCCAGATTATCCTGACCTACAAATCCCTTTTTTCCTCCCCTCTTTTAACTCATGTGATAGTGACTTTGTCAAGGCTGAGAATAAAAGAGAGGGCCCTGTGACTGACAGGAATTCTTTCTTTCATATTATATTGGCTTTGCAAATTTCTTTTCTACACCTCTTCTCAGGGGATTATGCATGAATTCGCCCCTCTTGCCAAAGCCCTTCTCTTACAAAAAAAGGTGGCCTTAGCTCCATATGTTCTAGGTCATGTATATAGAGCTTGTTCCCCTTTTTTATGAGAAACCCTTGGATGCCAGTCAAGGAGGTTTATTTTGGATACTCTAGCTTTGGCTTTTTGCATATTTTACTGAGCTACAATCTAAATGCCTTAAGTTTTTGAAGCCAAACTCTACTACTCGTGGCATGAGGCTAGCCAACGTTTCACTCTATCCTTCTACCTTTGCTTTTTTACTTCTCTTTCTTCCACCAACTCCCAGTTTCCCTTCCTTCTCACAGCTTCCGTTCCTTCGAACCTACCAACATTGGCCCATCCTGGTTGAGGACCTTTTTGAGTGATAGGCTCTTCTCTTCACTCCAGCACAAGAATATATGGGCCTCTATTATGATCTCTAGAGAGTTGTTTCTTGGGACTCTGAACCCCAGAGCTTACAAATGCATTGCTGAGCCCTATTGTCCTGCCCAATTTGCTAGGCAATTTGGTTTCTCACAAGGGGTCCCAATACCTCTCTATAGCCAGACCAATTTAAGCCTTACTAACAGGAACTTGAAGGTTCAAAGATCCAGATTAGAAAAAGCAACTTCTAAATTTATCCAAGACTTTATTGACTTTGAGTACTTCCATTTCATTCCTCAAAGTAACATATTGAAAAGATGTCGGCACTGGTGGATGGCCAACATGGAAATACGCTTAGTCATTTCTCCTCAAGACCTGCTAATGGTACTGGATGTGTCCCAAGCCAAGCCCAAAGGGGTTGGAGTTGTCACATCTTCCATTGCTCCTACCACTTCAGTTCTTGTGCCTGCCATCATAAAGTCTATTCCTACTGCCTCAACTCCTCCTAGAGTTACTCGAGCTGCCTCAAAAAAGGGTATGTACCCTTGTTTCTTTTCTCTTCTTCTCCTTTATAATACTCTTACCCTTACTTATTTTTCCTTTGGTGTAGGTGGTGCGGGTGTCTCACAGGGAAATTCTCCTCAAAAGGTCCAAGCTTTAAACCTTCTCAGGAGCAAATAGCAACAAAAGAAAAGAAAGCTTTTACTTGACCCTGAAGAGGAGGCACCTGTGGTTCATGCAGCAGAAGAAGAAAAAGCAGAAAAAGAAGAGGCAGAACAAGAACAAGAGACACCTTTAAAAACAAGGAAGAAAATAATTGTCTATCTTGCTGATTTTACTGGAGATCCCATCCATGAAGCATCTGCTAAGGCAGTGCAAGCAGAGCATTCCAAAGAACTTATTGTATTTCAAAGGGCTGAGAAAATGAGGCAACAGTAAATGCTCAGGGATAAAGCTGCTGCCGCTGATACACTCCAAAAAGAAGTTGCAAGAAGACAACAAGCTGCTGGACACTACACTTTTCGCAGCTCTCCAATCATAGCCACTACTTTTGAAACCAGTAAGTTCCTTCGTACTTCTATTCATCTTTCTTAAATTCTCAATACTGAGGCTTGACATTTTGTATTTTTTCTTTTGCAGCAACAACTACTTTGCCTACTCTCCCAATAAGGATTCCTTCAGCTACAGTTGAAGTTGAACAACCTCAAAGCGTGAAACCCATTCAAATAATACTCCCACTTTCTGGCCCTATATTTTCCATACCTTTCTTAAAGCCAAGTATTCCTGCATCTATTTCTTTTGGCTTAACTCCATACTTTCCTCACTTATCGTTCAATTCTACTCAATTTGATTTTCTTTCGAGCCTTGCTTCTCTTCCCTCTTCTAAGGAAATTCCAGCTGTTACTTCATCTTTGATGGTAGTTGGTTTCTATAGAGAAAGTACTGATAGCTCTCTCATTCATCATCTATTATCCTTGCCTAGCCCCAGTCCGTCTTCTCTTGACCAACTGGTAGCCAAAACTATAGAGACTGCTAAGAATACTCCACTTTCTTCTCCTATTCCCATGCAGTCATTTATTCCTTCTACCAGAGCTCTTTCTACACCTTCCATGTCCATGGATGAGGTGGACATTTTCGAAGCTAGGCTAGCTAGTCTCTTTGACATACCTTTCACCTCTCCAATAGCTAATCTCTTTCTACACCTTCCATGTCCACAACCATTCAATTGTTCCCATCCCTCAAGAATAGAGCATCTATTGTAAAAGAACAATTGAAACACTGTACTGACTTTTGGGCCAATCTATGGCTACATGTACTTGACTCTTTATGAAATAAAAATTCTTATTTATCATTTGAGTGTTCTTACATTCTTTTATTTAGCACTTATTCTATTCCTTGTATTTCCTACACGGTTGGATAATAAGGCTTCAAATATCTGCCATTAATCTTCTTGGGATGTACATATCCATTCAAAATTTTCAAATAGTAGACTCCAAAAGGCAGGACTCTATAAACTTGATATGGTCCTTCCCAGTTAGGTGACCATTTATCAAACTTGTGGCTTTTAATTCCTATTGGGAGTATTGTTTTCCATACCAAATCACCTTCATCAAAGCCAATGTGCTTGACTTTCTTATTATAGTTTTTGGTTGCTTTCTTCTTTTGGAAAAGAATGCTATTTAATGCTAGAATTCTAGCTTCATCTATACTTTCTAATTCCAAGCACATACTCTGATGGTACTGCTCAAGTTCTAACTGATCCTGGCATCTCACCTTCAAGGACTTAACATTAATTTCCACAAGTAACACTGCATCATGCCCATATGCTAAGGCATAAGGAGTGATTTCTATGCTTGATCTTGGTGAAATCCTATAAGCCCACAATATATCCAACAGCAAGTTATGCCAATCCCTGGGATTATCTTCCACAACTTTCTGAATTCCTTTTTTCAAAGGCTTATTAGATGATTCAGCTTGACCATTGGCTTGTGCATAATAGGGGGTAGAATTAACAAGACTAATTTCAAACTTTGCCACAAACAACTTTACTATTTTCCCATCAAATATAGTCTCATTATCAACAGTTATAGTCTGTGGGATACCAAATCTGTAGATCAAATCTTTAATGAATCCAATGACTTCAGTCTGGTCCACAGTCTTATATGGCTTAGCCTCAACCCACTTAGTGAAGTAATCTATGGCCGCTAAGATGAAACAATGATGCTTCGAAGAGGGTGAGTGTATTTTTCCTATCATATCCATAGCCCGTCCTTTAAATGGCCAAGGCTTCACAACCGCATGCAGATCAGTTATGGGTACATGCTTTATTGTGCCATGCCTTTGGCATGCCTGGCAACCTGTAGCATATTCTATGCAGTCCTTAAGGATGGTTGGCCAATAGTAGGAATGTCTTCGAAGTAGCCATCTCATCTTTACACCAGGCTGATGAGCACTACAAATGCCTTCATGAACCTCAGTGTCACGACCCAAACCCGGCCCTATGGGTTTAGCACCGTAACCGGCCAGTAATCCGAGATTACCGAAGGCCTGCAGAACAGTAACACAGTAAAACAGAGTACAGGGCCTGGCGGAAGCCAATACAGTAAATAAATAATGTCCATTGAGCTGTGACAGTCTGTATGCCAAAAAGATTTTTCATGCATTCACATATATAAGCAGTACAGTCTATACAAAATTTACAGTTACACAGTACAGGGACCTAATCCCTTGGTAATAGTACAGTTAGCAGCTGACAGTCTATACAATAGTCCAACAGTGTGGGGACAGACGGGGAAAAAAACAAAACACCCCAAAGCCATAGCATGGCAACTCGGAACCTCGCAGTGAGGCACAAAGGCTGGCTTGACAAAACTGGAGTCTAACCCGCGCTCCTAACTCCGATCTGGTGGCTGAGCACCTACATATATATATGAGCAGTGAGCTAAAGCCCAGTGAATAACATAATGCGTAAAGGGGTTAAGAATGAATGTCCTTACAGTATGAAAACAGTTCATTTCAATCAGTATTTCAGTTGTTCAGTACAGTAAACAGTCATATGTGGTACATCCATTAGCATAACAGTAAACAGTAGGTCTAGAAGACCAAACAGTAATGATGGCCATCAGTCAGTAAACAGTAGTGGTTCCAACAAGGGAACCGACAGAGATCTCTGTAACAGTAATAGTAAACAGTAAACAGTAAACAGTAGGTGCTAAGGATGCCACAATACAGTTCAGAATATAGGACATACATTCATTCAATTAACAGTATTCAATTCAGAAACAGTATAGTTCAGTTGTTTAGAAAATAATCATTTTTTGAACGTATCTTTACACAATCGTTACTCACAAAGTTTGGGCTACAGTAAGCTAGAGCGTGCCTCCCCAGTCGCCAACCCTACACAGTTAACAGATTGAACACACACTAAGCTACACAGTTGGGAAATATCATAATTTAATCCTTAATTTGCCTCGGTGTGTTCTACATCTATATCCTCAACAATATGCCTTAAACTAGGCCTAAGAATGCCTAGAATGGGATGAGGATGCAAAGATGCACTCATAAAGCAGTTTCAGAATTTTCAGAAAAACAGAGTCCCGCTCGAGCGCAGGTTTACCTGCTCGAGCGGTCATGCAACAGAGGTGCACGCTCGAGCGTCGACTTTCCCGCTCGAGCGTACTGTAAAAGTACTGGATGGGTGAAATCTCCGCTCGACAGACGCCCGACGCCCGCTCGAGCTTGAGACACATGACTCCGCTCGAGCGCCCAATCCTCCGCTCGAGCGGACTATAAAACAGTGCAGAGATACTGGATGCTCGGATTCCACGCTCGAGCGGAACTTCCCCCGCTCGAGCGGAAGTGCAAAATCTGGGAATTCCAGTTCCCAGATTGCACCTCCAAGCCAAAACCCAGGTTCAAAAGCATCAAAATCGATCCTCTTGGGCTGATTTCTGGAAAAACACTTGTAAACACATGGAATAACCTGATTCAAAGCTCAATTTTGAGAAATCAAAGCCCAATGGTGTTTTATTCAAACCCAATTTCAAACCAATTTCATGAACATGGAGAACATGCAAACATGCATGAATTCAAACCATTTCAAAGCTTCAATTTAATGCTCTAAGGAGCCAATTGTCTCCAAAACATAATGAAATCATGGACTTAAACATAATTGTGAACATGCATGTAACATTTTGCCATGAACTCAACTCAGAATCCAACAATACTAACATGCATGCAAAGATTGAGCTTCAATTCAACAACAATGAACCAAAACATGACTTAGTTTTACAATGAAGCATGAATCATGCATGAACAAGATGAACAAGAGGGTAATTACTCTACCTTAGGTCTCCAATGCAAGACTAGGAGGTCAATTTAGCAATCTACACTTCAATTACCAAGCAATTCTACCAATGAACTCAAGCTCAACTCAATTCTCTCACACTCTCTATTTCCCTCTCTCTAGTTGGTGATGTGCTCAAAAGAAATGGCTGAGCAAATGCTTATAACAAGTATAAGGCTCAAATGTGTGAGATAGTGGCCCACTAGGGGCAGTTTGGTAATTAAGTCCAAAACTCTTTAATTAGCTCATTTTAATCTAATTTAATCATGCCTAATCAGTTTTTTTTGATAATTTCACCATAAAATCACATAAATTATGATGATCATGAAACATCAATCAATTCCCGGTTCGGCCGCCGATAAGGCCTTCAATTAGCAGTTTAAACATAAAACACGAACAGATCAAATAATCAATCAAACAGATAGAATACAAATTAACACACACATACTCAGTCAATTCGATTCCAGTTTTTAGTCAGTCAGTTCAGTACTTTAATCGGTTCAATTATCAGTCATAATCAGTTCAGTTTAACGGTAATCAATGTTTATCGGTAATCTATCAGTCATTAATCGGTAAATAGTATGAGGGTTGTTATACTCAGCCATGGCTGTCAATGCTTCCCTTGGACCTAAACATTCCAATAATAAACCATCTGCCCCCCTTTTTGTAGAGAGCATTACCATACATTATCTATTGCATAGCTTGCAATTTGATTTTTCTGCTGACTTTCGAAGATGGGCCAGCTAGATACTGCATTATTGAATGCCTCCAATCTTGTTCTTGTAAGTCATTATGATTAACTTCCAGGACCACATCCTTTTTATTTAAAGGTGGTATTACTTTCTGATATGTTGTTTGGCTTATGTCCCATTGAGTATTATCCCTTCTCTTGAAATTCAAAGCTTCCTGAGCTGCATCGTTAGCTTTATTATTCAAGAATCTTGGAATATAAGTTACATTTGCTATCTGAAATTGAGAAAGCAAATGTAATGCAACCACATAGTATGGCAACATGCTTACACTTTGACATTTGAAAATTCCTTTCACCTGGTTAACTTCATATAGTCATTGTTGGTAAATTCACCACACTGAGTAGCAAACCTAGCAATATGCTCAACCGTTGACTGGTTTCCATTTTCATAAAAAAGAGCAAAATCTAGTATCCTAAAGCCTCTTGGGTATTCATGTACCCTATCTACCCATTCTGGGTATGGTTTCCTGTACATAGGAGTTTGAACCTCCCGAGCCATTGGTCTATACATCTCCCTAACAATATCAGCAATTTGGTCGTTGGGGACCATATTTTGTACTTATTGAACCACTACTAGAGGAATAAACATAGGATTTGGTGGACAACCTTGTGCCTGTGGTCTTCTTGGTCCATAAGGTGGTATGTTTGGGACTGGTTGTCCCTGTGGTGCTGGCTGCTGTTGAGGGTATGAGTGACCCCTTTGAGCCTGTCCTGCAAAAGGACCTGCGAAAGGTGCTGGAACAGGTGTCGTGTCTCTCCCAGTTGTAGGAAAACCTTTCAACCCCCCGGGTATAAATTCAAACAAAGGATTAGTGAACCCTCTCGTGCTAGGTATGGCTTCTAACATGGGATTTGGAACCATCTTTATGCCATTATCTTGTGTTGGGCCAGATCCACCAATTTACATGGCTTCACTGTTAAGTAATGAGGTATTTTGACTTGCCATAGGCCTTGAAAGAGGCTCATACCAAGACTGAGGTGGTGGTCTTTCATAGTTTTGGCTACTAGTTTGACCATTAGCATGTTCATTACTCTGCATAGGCTGTTTATCCAATCTTTGCTGAAGGACATTTGAATTTTCCTCTATATGCTTTACATTAGTTGGTTGATGAGTAGTCATTTGATCCAAAAAGGATGTTGCCATCTTTCCATGGTGTTCATTAACTGCTGTCCCATGGCATTTACTAGGCCACCCCATGGATTCATTGGCTGAGTAGATAGAACAATGGATGGTCCAATTCCTTGGCCTCGTCCAATACTTTGAACATGTGGTACTTGTTCCAAAGTGCTGGTCTGTTCGACCATAGGTTTTGATAAAACAGATACTTCCACAGGATGTGTCATCATATTATCCTTTAGATTAGGCATTTCTACCTTTCCTTCCACGCCTTCTTCCAGGCGTTCATTTTCTCTTTGTCTTCTACGTTTAGCCATTTTTAATTAGTCCCACTGGGCGTACCAAAAATATATTTTGGCTTTTTGGCTTTCGAAGGTTATTTTTGTAATTGTGAGCGTGCCAGTAAGGATCAATCAGTCCTTACAAAATGTTAATTGCTAACCAATTATCAGACGATTGTGTTTTAGTTCTTTCAGCCTCAATGAAGAGGACTTTTACTGGTGGCTTTGTTTAGGAAAATTAAGTAAACAATAATTAAAGGAAGGACAATTGTAATATTTCATTAAGTAAAATGAAAGACTTACAAATATCCAAATCAGCCTCGTAGAGGTTTATAGCAACAATCTACTTGAAACTACTCCTATGAATGAAGTGCAGTGCAAGAATTTGAAGTACAAAAATGTAAAGAACAAGAAATATAAAAAACTAGAAAGAAAATAAAGTAGATATAGATTGGTTTTCTTGATCTGAGTCTGGGGGTACTTTCTAGGGTCTTCTCTGCTATTTATATTTCTCAATGGCAACCGTCGAACTGCATTTCTAACCATCGAACCATCCTTTCATGATTGCTGATCATGTTGCCTTTTAGTTAGCTCCACTATGCCATATCTGCAGTTAGGTTTCCCTCTCAATTTTGAATTTAAATATAAATAACCGTTGAAGGCACATCATCTTGCATTTCTTTGTTGATCCAGTACTACGCAGATCTACAAAAACCAAAACTAATTGCCACGTGCATGATTATGATTCTTGAATTGCTTTCCCGTATTGTCCTCGTCCTGCCATGTGTTAAATTGTGATTGGCTTGTACAAAATATGTAGCCAACAATATTACACACAAAAAATGAAACATGATTCTTTATTAATTGTCATTATGTTTTAGTAATTCCCATGCATCCAAATATTAACTGTATGTGATGATATGAATGTTCATATTAGAAGACGCGAATGTGAATGTTTATATTAAATGACGTGAATGTTTACATTAGATGACATGAATGTGAACGTTCACATCAGATGACGTGTGATAAAGGTGATGTTAAAGTTCACATCAGCATTACATCAAATTATACAACCACAAGTCTCAACTTTCATTTAAATATAAATATGACTGTATGTAATGACGTGAATGTTTACGTCAAATAACGTGAATGTGAATGTTTACATCAAATGATGTTGTGATAAATGTGATGTTAAGGTTCACATCAGATAAAAGAGAATGTTCACATTATTTTTAACGTGCTGTCAATTAAAAATATATTCACATTATATGATAATATAAAATAACAACATAAATATTGTTTAATTTGTGTACAAAATTTCTTATGCATGGGTCATTTCCCTTCTCTTCCCCCCTCCCACATTAAATATCAATATTAAATATAAGGGTATAAGAGTCTAATAAAATAGTGTAAATTAAGAAAAAAAAGACTTAATAGAATAAAACCATAAATACATGGGATTAAGTGGGTTAAAAATTTTGTTCATGAACTTCTTGGGTTAGAACACTGTTAAATGAGAATTATCAATAAAAATTCTTTTTAAAAATTATATCATACACCTTAAAAAAAAAAAAGTGGATATTCTAAAAAGGAATACCCTTAAAATTTCTAATCATATAATAAAGGACTCGTTTTATTAACAAATTATTAGTTTTTAAGAATGTGGTTAATATATTTTAACTAATAATTTTGATAATTTTATTATTATACAAAAAAATAATAATAAAAAATTATAATTTATATTTTAAATAAATATGCATGTGTAATTTATCCTTATTTAATTTTTTTTTTTTAAATTAGTGATTTTTTTTTATTTGTTTCTAATATGTGGCTCACTGTCCACTTCCCCAATTGAATGGCTGGGAGCGGACCAGCAACAGTGAACAATCAATTGAGAGACTCCATACATACCCGAATACAGAGAGCTTCACAATTCACCCAGTTCTGATCAACCACAACCCTATCATAAATCTCCACAACTCTCTTTGCTCTCCAATCTTCAAGGTTAGTTCCAAAAATCACAATCAACATTTTCTGTTTCTCTTGCTTTCTCTGTTTTTATAGTACAACCCATTTAACATACATTCAATTATATCTTGACACAAACTTACATGCCTTGACTATCGTTACCAGTTAATTTTCACTTCCCTGAAAACATTTTCTCGAGAAAATGCAAGCTCTGAGCATCTGGCCCTCGAAAAATGAGTTTTGGGTAGTACCCAAATTAGATATGGAAGTATCCCAAGTGGGTTCATATTGTATTGCAAGCACAAAGAGAAGGTGTGGTCTCGTATTGGTTTCAAGTAGTTCAAGGGGCATTAAGAGTAGGGCTTGTTTTGGTTCTGCTCAATTTGATATAGAATTTAGGCTTTTCTCTGAATACTCGAAATTTAAAGTGTGTGTCTATTGTGAGCCAAAAAAGAAAGGTTCTTTTGGGGCGTCTGTGGCATTGTCATGGACACTTGAAGGCCAAGAAATTGCAGATGAATTTGTTAAAGAAGATTCAGGTTTATTGTCAGGGAATAATGTTAAGTGTGACAATGTAGATGAAATAAAAAAAAATGTGTTGGTTCTTGATGAAAATAACAATCCAGAAGAAAATGAAGAAGGGAAGGATGTTGAAAATGAGAAAGTAGGGAAAAAGAAGAGTGCTAGGGTTGATGTACGCTCGCTTGCGTGGAGCTTAAGGTTTGCAAAAACTACTGAAGATGTCGAAGAGGTTCTTAAGGACAAGGGTGATTTGCCCATTCAAGTGTACTCAACCATGATTCGAGGTTTAGGCAAAGACAAGAGACTACATTCTGCTATGGCTCTTGTTCAATGGCTTAAGAAGAGGAAAAAAGATGACAATCGTTTCGTTGGTCCTAACCTTTTTGTATATAATAGTCTTTTGGGTGCGGTGAAGCAGTCTGAACAATTTGAGGAAGCGGAGAAAGTCATGCACGATATGGCCACGGAAGGAGTGATTCCTAATGTTGTAACCTACAACACTTTAATGTCAATTTACATAGAACAAGGGCAAGCAATTAAGGCTCTTAATCTTTTTCAAGAGATAGAGAGGAAGGGTTTGTCTCCATCTCCAGCATCCTATTCTACAGCTTTGCTGGCTTATCGAAGACTGGAAGATGGTTTTGGAGCTCTAAAGTTCTTTGTAGAATTAAAAGAGAAGTATCAAAATGGCCGCATAGGAAAACATGGAGGTGAAGATTGGGAAAATGAGTTTGCTAAGCTTGAGAATTTCACAGTTCGGATTTGCCACCAAGTGATTCGACAGTGGCTTGTGAAGAGTGGCAACTTAAGCATTGAAGTTTTGAAACTTCTAACAGATATGGATAGGGCCGGGCTTCAAACTGGGAAGGCAGAATATGAGCGCCTAGTGTGGGCGTGTACCCGTGAAGAACACTACATTGTGGTGAAGGAATTGTATAGTAGGATTAGAGAGAGCAATTCTGAAATAAGCTTATCGGTTTGCAACCATGTAATTTGGTTGATGGGGAAGGCTAAAAAGTGGTGGGCTGCTCTGGAGATTTACGAGGATTTGTTGGACAAAGGGCCAAAACCAAATAACATGTCATATGAATTGGTAGTTTCTCATTTTAACATTCTACTGACGGCTGCTAGGAGAAGAGGAATTTGGAAATGGGGCATTAGGTTACTCGACAAGATGGAAGAAAAAGGCCTAAAACCGGGAAGTAGAGAATGGAATGCAGTTCTTGTGGCTTGTTCCAAGGCTTCAGAAACTTCTGCTGCGGTGCAGATTTTTAGAAGAATGGTGGAACGAGGTGAAAAACCCACGATTATCTCTTATGGGGCTTTGCTCAGTGCTCTTGAAAAAGGAAAACTCTACGATGAGGCCCTTCGTGTGTGGGAAAATATGATTAAAGTTGGGGTTGAGCCAAACGTGTATGCATACACAATTATGGCTTCAATTTACACTGCACAAGGAAAATTTAACATTGTAGATTCAATCATCCGAGATATGATTTCATCTGGAATTGAACCAACTGTTGTCACATTCAATGCAATTATCAGTGGATGTGCAGAGACTAACATGGGTAGTGCAGCATACGAATGGTTTCACAAAATGAAAGCTCAAAACATCTCAGCCAACGAAATTACTTACGAAATGCTGATTGAGGCTCTCACAAAGGATGGTAAACCAAAACTTGCCTATGATATGTACTTGAGGGCTCACAATGAAGGCCTAAAGCTCTCTTCAAGGGCTTATGATGCAGTCATCCAATCATCAGAGATTTATGGTGCTACTATTGATGTAGGCATTCTAGGTCCAAGACCACCGGAGAAAAAGAAAAAGTGAAAATTAGAAAGAAATTATCAGAGTTCTGTAATTTAGCTGATGTTCCTCAGACAAGTAAACCATTTGACAGAACGGAAATTTACACTCCACAGACAGAAGCAAACCTGTAAGTAACTTGTATTTTGTAATCTGTGTCATATATTTTGCAACTTGGGAGCTCTCAACCAACCTTTTATATAAGCATCTTCTAATGTAGATTGTTGGCTGCTTGGAAGACACATGTTCTTGCGTGTTTTTGCGAAATTCTATATAATGCAGATATTGGCTCAATCTTATTTTTTCTCCCCTTTTTCCTGAGCCATCCCAACTACTTGACTCATTCCAAGATTGAAGCAAATTAACATAAGTTTAATGTACATTGAGTAATCAGATTTCTCATGCTTCGAATGAGTCAAAGCTTCATTCAAAGCTTCCAAACTTAGAATAAACCCATCTTTTCTTATTATTATATGTTTATTTAATAGGAAAGAAACTAAAATTGGACTATGTATATATTGGTCTAAGTCCCACGTATTTGAAGATGGTGTGGTTTATGAATCTGATCCAATGAAAGCTTATTTCAAACATCTGATCATAGCACTAATGAAATCACTTTCTCAACTCTAATAAATGTTACTTTTTAGATAATGAATGGGGGCTTTTTTTTTAATTGATGGATTGCAATTGTGCTGCCTGATGACTCCAGTCAGTAATTGGGGCAGGACTGGAACTATGTGGGTACACGTGTCCCATTACATCACTCTCATGTATATGAAGGCCAAATTTGTTCAACCACTTAAAAAAAGTGGGTGAACATAGTCTGCAATCCTAGTTAATTCTTTCAAAGCAATGAATTTTGTGGGGTTTTACCCCTATAAATACGAGACTAACATCATAAATATTTTATATTTTAAAAAAATGTGTAATTTTGAAGAATACGCAATGTATATAATTCTTAGAAAATAAATTTTTTAAAAAAAAAGTATAAACAATTTGTTTAGGTGGATGAGTAAAATATTATAATTATATTTGCATGTTATAATTTATTTAATGTTTAATTCCTATAATTCAGTAATATAAAAATTCAACCACCTCTGTAACCTTTGAGGCATTTGAGAATTTTAACGTTATTATTAACTTTCAGATTATCGAGCCACATGTCCTTATGCAGCTCTCCTTTTAAAAAAAGTTGATCATCTCTATGCATGCAAGAAGAAGAACCTCTTCCCCTTCAACATACTTTACCATTCCCACTTAATTGGTTAGTTGACTAAGGTTTCGTTTTGGATAAAAAAAAATAAATTAGCATGACGTTTTAAGTTTTTAATTATTTTATCTTGACTAAAAAGTTTGAATTGTAGGAGAAATAGTGCCATAGTTATAATTTAAATGTGACATTTTATCTTATTTTAATTTTTTTAACCTATTTTATCATTTTATAAGCTAAATTAGCCCAACCCATACCCTACGAATCTAATAATGTCAAAAATTAGAACTATAATGCACATTTTATATGTTTTCACACAACTTTTTTATATATTAAATATATTTTCTAAACATATATTAATATTAAGGGTAAATTACACTCACTTTTCTTTAAATTTGAAAAAATGAAAATTAATCCTATATTTTCGAGGGAAATGCACCAATAAATCCTAAATTTGTATCTTGTGACTCATTTAGTCCTATTAATTTTCTTATGAACCGTTAGATCCTACCCCAATGTTGATGATCAAATTATTCACGTTACCGCGCGTGTGGGAAGTTAGGGCCAGGGCAAATGTGGGTTTTCACAATGTGTAATTTACGGTTATACCCAAAGGTTTAAGGTGATGTGTTTGTGTTATCCGGTGTAAGTGTTTTGAATGGAAGAGTCGTAGATGGAAAGGACTGTAGTTTCCGATGTTAATGGCGTAATGTTGGTGGGGGTGTGAGTCATTTGTCACAATCGACGGCGAGGCGTTGTGGATTGGTATCCTAAATTACAAAGTCATTAACGTTGTAAACCCTAGAAAATACGAACAACTAATAAGCCATCGTCGTTCTCCCTGGCTGTTCGCGATCACCATCTGAACATTGCTCAGTGGTCACCAACTGATACTGTGTTAGTTGAAAATGGCGTCAGGTACGTTGTTGATTTGAATGGGATAGGGGTCGATTTCGTATTTGTTGAATTGGTGAATGTGTGTAAGTATGTTGGATTGTGCTAAATGTTATGAACATTAGGATTTAGGATAATTTGTGTGCCATTATTGTAAAATTTGAGTTTAATTGTTGGTTGTCTTCGCTGAGAGGGGTGATTATTGACGGAATTAGTGTGTTAATGTTGTTGGGTAATTTGTGAAATTGCATTTATTTGTGGAATTGCATTCATTTTGTTTTGCTGTAGTTGAGGGTGATGTGTGTGGTGTGATGTCGTAATTGATTAGGGAGTGGAATGAATTTGTTGGGTTGGTTTTTTTCATACATATGAAGTAGTACATTTTGGCAAATGTAATGTTACTGGTTTTGGTGAATTTAAGGTTCGTTGTGGGTTTTACTGTATGTGTTTGTAGTGTAATGTTGTCGTCCTTCGTTGAATGTGTTTGGTATGCTTTTGAGTGTTGTTATGATGTGTCCATTTTGTGTAAGTAGAGACTTGTGATGTTTTTAAAATTTTACGTTACGCGGTGGTAGTCGTTCAATAACGTTGGAGTGTGTACTGTGATGTAACACGTTGGTTTAGGATTGAAGTATGAATGATCTTTTGTGCATAGTTGAAAGTAAAAGTGGTAATGTGATGTGAACGTAACGTTGGGAGGTTTACAGTAATGTGGGGCTTATAGCAATGAAAGGGGTTGGGAACGTAGCCGTGTAATGTGATGTGCAATGTAATTTGCCGTTGGTGAATTGGGTAGCCAATATGATTTTGTAATGTGTGGCGTGGAAAAAGCAATGGGATGTTTGTGGTTGGTGTGTGGAGATGAATATATTTATGATGTGTTGCGTATGGTGTTGTTGTGTCATATGGAAAAATGCACTGTAGATGTTGTTTATTTCAAATTAATGTGGTAAGGTTATGCATGCTATTTTGTGTATGTTGGTGTTGGTTATGATTACAATCTAAATGTATAGGTGACACACAATGCAGGTAGCTGTGTGGGGAGGAATGAGAAAAGGAGCGCTAGTGCATCGTGGTCGCAGTAGGCCGGTGAAACATCAACCAGAAAGGCCCCGAAGAGGCAATCAAGACTGCTATACAAGAAACAGAGGGTGAGTGTTAGTGTTAGTAAGAAGGCTGTTGTTAACACATCTAAGGCAATGTATCGGTCGAACATATCAGGCGTGATTAACACCGTGCTGGAGTTGGAATTTGGAGACGGTCACATTCGGGAAATTCAAAAAACACCATTCGCGGTTATGGTAGACGCTATTCGAGCTCACAATCTAAATCCGAAGTCGTTCCAAAAATGCGACGCCACGGTGTGCCGAATTATCCAGACTTACAACCCAAAAGATGAAAAGTTTCACATCGGTGGAGCAAAGCTACCCTTGAGGAACAACGACATTTGTTTGATTTTTGGTGTACAATGTGGAAAAGACAAGCTGAACTTGTCACGAGATTAGAAAGGTCCTTCAGATTTCATGCAAAGGAGATGCCCGAACGTTGGACGCATGTCATCCAAAGTTATTAAGGATCTGCTAATGGAAGCAATCCATGGCCGCACTCTACATGACGAAGAAGACATGGCGAAGTTGTTGTGTCTTTACATCTGTACAAAATTATTTTTTGCAACAACAAGCAAACATATAGGTTGGTCGTTTGTGCGTGTGATTGACAAACTGGAGACGTTACAGCAGTACGACTGGGCTGCAACTATCCGTAACACAGTAATCAATCTCTGAATGAGATGCACGGCAAGCCAGAGAGGGTAACAGGGTGTGTTATGGTGCTGTTGGTACGTACGAAATGAAATCTTCCAAACATCATGCACTGTTCCCAGATGTGAAATTGATAATGTTTTGTCTGATACAATTATTTGTTTTGTGTGAAATTGTGTTTGCAGTTTCTCATATGTGAACATTCGACCATAGTGACTCCGGAACGGCTTGAGTTGATGCCAAGATTTTGCCAATGGAACCTTGGGACTGTCGCAGTGAAACTGAAAGGGATAGACTTGAGGGCTGAAGGTTGTATTGAGGTATGACATGAAAACAGATTGAGGGGTGCTGTTTGCGTTACTATGAATGTATTATAATGTGTGTAATGTTTGGATTATGTTTCAGGTGCACTGCGATAAACTTGTTGGGACAATTAGAGAGTGTCATATTGTCAAACATGAGCCGGTATTGATTGATCGTACTGAAGGCTGCCAAAATGTGATGGATGTGGATCCAGTGACGGAGGGGGGAAATGTGGATCCTAGCTTCAATTGTTGGCAGACAGATTCAGCAGATGGTGGACATGTGAGGACAGAATGAGTAGATGTACATGAGAAACACAACAACGGCACGCCGACTAGTAAGGAAATGGTGGAGGGGAAAAAAATGAGATATGGAGAAGTCTGGCCAGTATTGTTTCCGGATCTTCTAGAACTGTCAAGCACACCAGAGGGTGATGCCGTTCGGCGAAAATCAACAGGAATGGAAGATGAATTGGAAAATGTTAAAATGAAAGTCACTTTGTTGGAGAGGGACATTGAAAGTAAGTGCGCACGAGTACATGAATTAGAACAGCGTGTGGAATCAATGGAGAAGATACTAGGGGCGCAGGCTGCTAATATGCTGATAGGGTTTGAGCGTGTTCTCAGTATGAAGGATGCTGAGATTGCACGCCTAACGAAGATGGTCAAACAAGCAAACACGCGAATAACCGATTTGGAAGATAGTCTTGATGATCGTGAGGTGCACAACGTTACGCAGTCCGTTGCGAACAGTGAGTCGAATCATCGGGGAGCTTGTAACAGTCGGTCGGGTGACAGTAATGGAGCAGCTACGATGACAAGTAGCGATGTTGCGCAACAATCATCTTCTCATGCAGGGCCGACCGAAGGCTTAGCCAGTCCCACGCACCAAGTTGTACAAATAGATAACTTGGGTGAAGATGTGAGTATTACTTGTGCCGATGGGTATGTATGTTCGTCTGTTGCAAGGGATGATTGTAAGAGGAATTCACGTAGCTTCCAGGCACTTCTAGATGCGTGTGATGGTTTGGATGTTGATGTTGAAGGCACAGAAGTTGTCTGTCGTGACAAGTCCAGCGAACCAAGTTCTGGACCGAAGATTACGTCAATGGTCAGACGTGTGAAAGAAGAGCCAAGGCGCGAGTACAGGCTGTGTGATTACGAGTACCCCAACGTATTTGGGAGGGTCAAACTGAGTGACAAAGTGAGGATTTGTAAATCAACGAAGCCAAGGGAGATATACACTGTCGAGGATATTGATGTGGGACGTAAAACATGGAATGGTTTTGGAATGACTTGGAGACACATTGTGTGAGGCATGTTGAAAGATGAAGATCGGAAGGTACTGGAGCAATTGTATAGCTTAGAAGGAGATGGGTAAGTTCTTTGTTAATTAAGTTGTCGTATGTTATCGTTTTAACGTTCAGTACATTATTAATATGTTTTGGTTTGTGGCGTACAGGTTAATAGTATGGGATGGCGGTGAGAATGGGATACAAGTTCACTTCACTGACATCAAAGATTTGGTACAGGAGAACTCGATTCATGGCAATGTATGCACATTTATCTTCTCCTTAAATGAATTCCTTACTGATTTGGTACCATTGCAAGCAGGGTTGGCTTGATAGGTTGGATTTTTTTTTTTAATATATTGCCACCGTGTCAGCGAATACACTGTGTGGTACGATTGTGTAGATTTTTTGTAAATGGAGACAATCAAATTGTAATGTTCACTACGTGGTGTAGGTAATAGATACGTACGCAGCTATGTTGACAGACATGCACAGGACGGTGTCAGGTAGAAGAGAATATAAAGGAACGGCATATGTGTACAGCAGCGTGTGCGCGGTAAGTAACCCCACTACCGCCCGTTGTGCTGTGAACACACAACCCGTACATGTATTCGTGCTAACAATTTCAAATTGTGGGGGTACGTGGACATTGAATGTATCTGCAGGACATGATGCGTAACACAAGCGCTTTGTCACGAACAAAGTACTTAAACGTACACATAAAGGCAGTGCGAGGTTCCAGATACACTGTATACCCAATATACCATGCCAACCACTGGACTGTCATGGTACACGATACAGACAGCGGGGATTAGAAACATTACAACTCTTTGAAACCAAGACGTGGTGTGCGCGATGAACATTACAATGAGGCTTTGAAAGTGGTAGGTGGTGTATTTATTCGTTAACAAATTGTAGTGTTAACATGGTACTATATCAGTTTTGAATTTTGAGTTTGAGTATGCATGAGTGATGAATGGTTAAGTTGATATGTTCGCGTAAGCAGGCACGTAATTGTATTAACATTAAATTTGTGAACAGAAACAGTGGGTGGCTTAACACCATAATGATTTTGTGAAACCAAGAATTCGAAATCATGATGTTGAGGTAGAGGATTTTAATGGCACACTTACATCTGTTGTGGATTGTCTGAAACAAGCCCCAGAGTCGTAAGTGCTGTTTTTTTAATCTTGTTTGCTCAAACCCAATCAATGTGTTGTGGACGTGAAATAACATATTACATGACTGCAGGTCGGACTGTGGAATCTTTGTGTGCTTCATTATTAGATAGTGCATCCGTGGAGCAGACGTCAACAACACGATGGACGGCCTCACTCCCACTACTATGCGCGTTGCTATGGTGGAAATTTTTTTAAGTTCCCCAGGAAAGGGACTACGTGCAATAACAGCAGAAAATATGATCAGCACCCCCTTTTTCAGTAGGAATCGCACCCCCTAGAGTAGCAGTTAGGTTTTAGCTAGGCAGTTGGGAAAAAATGTTAACCTATGTGTGAATAGTGCATGTTTTGTGGCATATTTTTTGGGTTCTAGCAAAAATCTGGTACATTATTAGCATTGTGAATGGTGTATTAACAGGTTTTCCGACGGTAGTATGGCCAGTTTTTTTTAGGTTTTGATAGCTGAATGAAACCAGTTTGCAAGTAATTTAAACAATAGCTCTTTTTGAATAAAATAGATTGGCAAAGTTAAACTACACATATATCTGGTGGATCTACATTGTTAATGATACGTGTGTTACATTGTTAGGCAACATTGATAGGCCACATTGTCCACGCTACATGACTGTCACATTGTCAACCTACAAGAAGGCTAGATAGAACTGCAAAATACCTGTGTATTATGAATTGGGGTCCTGTAAATTTTGCTAAACTTTGCCTATCATATATTGACTTGTGTAGTTGTTCATTATGATTTGAATGTATGTATAATATATGACAATTGAAGTAGTGGTGGCGCGGTGCATGTTCTTTAAGTTGGGACCACATTACACTGATTAGTAATGTAAATAAACAGAAATCTGTTACCACACACAAACTGCTGGTTGAGGCCCAAAAAATGCAAAACATGCTTGTGGGATTGAAACACCATTATCAACATTGTATTTTAGGAAAAACATTAAAATTGAAGACACTAAAAAATAGTTGGGGCTAACATGAATTGTGAAACCAATTTGAAAGAAAATACGGTAGTACTATCATGTATTTTAAAACTGAGTACGGTAAAAAAAAGTTAACCACATGGCATCCCATCTATATCGGCTCTTTGCATGTCTTCCTGTTATGGTTGCTGAATTTTCCACAACGCCCACGCCGAATACGTTGAACTACCTCGCCCTTAGATGGAATCTTCTTTCGTTTGGGCCTACCCGGTGAACGCTTGACTGTTGGCGGTGCTATCATATATTCAGCTGCGTTGACATTTGGCTTCTCCACGGTAGGGATAGGATAAATTGTTCCACTATATGAAGCGCGAAATGTGTCAATGTGAAATGCTCGATCTATGGAATCGTAAATATTCCTCCTGCTATTACGGAATGCAACAACGGCATGAGAACATGGGAACCCATTTATCTGCCACTGAAAACAGGAACACGTATGCCTACCCACATCGACCAACACCGACGGGTTGGAGTGAACCTCGTACACCTCGTCATTAGCCTGGCTAACACACCATGGCCTGCTATCGTTAAACGCCATCGCCAATTTCTTCTCCATTTTAGGGCATAATATACTAGCCCATGTATTGCCCTTAACTCTGTGTTCTGCCATCTGTTCCATGATTTGACCCCTTACCATATCAACTAGACGAGTAATGGGAAGATGACGCGCATCATTAACCCAATTATTGAAAGATTCAGCAGCGTTCGAGCACATCTCACCATACCATTGCCCCCTGAAAAATAACACAGTTACAGGGTTACGGAAAACATGTACAATAATGTTAACAAAAAGGAATAATTTGTACAACAAATGAAAGTAATAGTAATGTACAAATCGCGAATTACTTGAAATACGCATTAGACCAATGTTTGGGGTCCAAGTCCTTCATAAAACCTTCAATCACAGCCGGGCTACATTTCTTGAGTACTTCCATCTTCTCATTGAAACAATTAACAGTGGACGCGTATGTACATTCACGCAACTTGCGCATCAACCCAACCTTCTACGATGCATTAACATATTTCATGCGGTCACGTAAATTCATTTGGAGATGCACCAAACAATATGCATGATGTGCCAACGGAAATACATTTGGCAAACACTGCAACAGTCCAATATGACGGTCAGATATGAACGTTAATGTTCGGCCACCACTGACAACTTGTTTCAAATTTCGTAGAAACCATTCCCAATTGACTGCATTCTCGAAATCAACAACAGCAAATGCCACAGGAAATAATCCTACATACAAATCATGAAACAGATTAAAAATCAAACCCAACAATTTGGATACCAATGAGAAATTACGAACGAATAAAAGGTACGGAAATGTGTTATATCATACGTCACGAAAAAGTTGTGGAATGTGTAATGTGGTATATAAAATATTTTTGAAAAAAAAAATTGATCATGAAAAGATGTTTTACGAGTCCACCATGCTATCAACCCCATGACAACATGGTACTATATAACAAAACATTGAGTGGGCAAATGAACTTATAGTAAATACCATTCAAACACGTAAACCATACGGAAAATTATAATTGAAACAACATTACCTTGATTGCCGTCTTTCGCTGTAGCGGCAAACAAATTACCTTTGAATCTCCCCTTCAAAAACGTTCCATCCAAAAATAACAAAGGCCGACAATGATTGAACCCATCTATACACACACGGAACGATATAAAATACCGAATAAACTTCCCTGTTTGGTGCTCAAATTCAAGGTTAATGTAACTGTTTGGATTTTTTTCCATTACGGAATCACTATACCACCAAAGTTGGTCAAACGACATAGCATGATCCCCATACACTTCACCCATCGCTTTCTCAACACCCAACCATGCCACACGGTAACTAATCTCCAATCCATATTTTTTTTTCAAATCGAACACCACATCCGCAGGATGGGTCAATGGATGATCGCGCACCTGATCCGCAACAACAGTAGACACCAATTCAGAACCCGTACGTGGGTTCCTATAAGTCCGCACAGCAGCACCACAAGAGTGAACACTATCGAACCTCTTAATGCATAACACCCCCGTTGATGGTAACATCCTCGCATGAACTGACCACATGCACCCTATCTGCCCTGCAAACTTGCACACTGCAGTAATTCGAACCGAATCATTTTTAACATACTTGAATTGGAATCCACGTTCCACGGCGTACTTGCATAAAACTTCTCGGAATTCATTTGCTCCCCCATCAAAACATTGTCCCACATGGGTAATCCCATACGCCCATTGAACCGACAGAAATGTCTTTGACCTATTAGGACAGTATGTCGGTAACAAATCTGATTGATCCTCAACACTCGAAATCCGAATATCATCTTGATAATTCCCACCATCATCCGTGGAATCCAGCAAACCACAACTACCACCCACCCCACCACTTGGAGCCTGAACGATGACCTCAATGTGCTTAAGCCCGAACGATTTACCCAGACACAACATGTTGTTAATGTCATCATCACTAACCACCTTAAACCTCTTATACCTCGGAACATCGAACAACAAACAGACCACCCCCGGGACCAACCCATCAAATTTCCCACAAATGTCGTCAACAATCTGTGCAAACGTGACACCACGATGCAACCAAAACAGAACACTGGTCTGTCCATGGGTACACACTAGCAAAATCCCATCCTCCATACCTAAGATAGCAACATTTCAGACCCATATAACGTCGCAAAAAAAAAAAAAAAAAGACCATAACACTGGTCTGTTCGTGGGTACACACGACTAGCATCCCCTCCTTTAAACGTAAGACGACAACATTTCCGACCCAATTAACATCGGGGAAAAAAAAATTCCGAGGAATAGGGAACCAAAACGTTACAAACAAAGCAATGTACAAAACGAAACAACACCTTCCATTAGAGAACACCCATCTGTAAAAAAAGAAATGCAGAAACGAACAAAGAAATGTACAAAAAAATAACAAAACCATTAGAGAACACCCCATGTTAACATTGCCTTATCCACTCAAAAACTGAAACAACCATTTAGGTAACAACTCACACCAAGGGTATTCATGTAAACAGAAAATAAAAATAAAAAAACATCATTAAAAAACTTACCAAAAAAATAGGACTAAATGGTGTATAAAAAAATCTTTCAGGACTAAATGGTTTAACTTTCTACCATATAGGATTTACTGGTAATTTTTCCTATTTTCTATATATAATTATACTGAACTATTTTTTAATAAGATTAAAATAAACAAAATTAATGCATAGTAGGCACTGAAATAAGTAAAAATAAATAAATATTTTAGTTGAAAATAAATAATAATAATATTTTTTAATTCATACAACTAATGAATATAGATGAAAAATAACTTAATTATCATATAAATTAAAATCTCAACGAAAATAGTATGAGTTATTTTGGGAAGTGAAGGTTTTAATTTTTTATAAAAAGATATATAAAAAAAATAGAGAAACAATATATACATTTTTATTGTAATTTTTTGACATTTTGATTATTTTAAATAATTCCAAAAACACTCCTATAACTACATTAAAATTGATTTATTATTGGTTAAAATTATTTTCTTATTGATCAGAAACACATTTGAAATGAATCATTTTTATTTTTTTAAACTAGGGATAAATTTACCATAACATTTAAACTAGATATTTTTATGAGAGAATTACTTAATAGTGGAACAAAAAAATAAAATAAAAATAAAAATATAGAGAATGCAAGTGACTTTATGATAAAATACAAATAAAAAATTATAAAGATACAAGTCTTATTAACACCCCCTCCATATTTATATAATTTCTTTTTTTTATGTTCAACTAAAAAATAATTTCTCTTATTTTTATAAAAGGTAAATTATAAATATATCTCTTGAAATTTATTTAAAATATAAATTATTTTTTATTGTTTAGAAAATTACGAATCTTCTTGTCATAATTTTTTATTTAACAAATTTAATTAAAAAAGTAAAATTTCTAACTTTCATCTATACAATAATAAAATTATCTGAATTATTAATTGAAATAAAATTTTAATATTATTAAAAATTGTTAATTAAATCAATAATTTATTAATAAAATGATCTATTTATTATAAAATTAAAAACTTTAAAACACATAATATAATTTTTAAAATAACAAAAAAAAAAATTGCTGAATAACAGAATTAATTGAAAAAGTAAATTTTCTAACTATTCAGCTATACAATAATAAAATTATCTGAATTATTAATTGAAATAAAATTTTAACACTATTAAAAACTGTTAATTAACTTGATGATTTATTAATAAAATGACATATTTGTTATGAAATTAGAAATCTTAAAGGCATAATGTAATTTCTAAAATCATAGGGGTTAATTTGTAATTTAAGTAAATCTCAATGGGTGTGTTTGTAATTTATCCTATAACTAAACAAAACATAAGACATAACTAAAGAACTCATGAATTGTAAAATAATGTCGTAACTAAATAAGAAAATTATTCATAACTAAAGAAGAATATAGCATAACTACGGGTGCATATAGTACACCTTTTTAAATTGGTGTATATTAGAATTTCCCTTACTAACAATTTACAATAGTTACATGATTCAATATTTTTAAAAGAAATCGATATGTATCAATAGGTATATTTTTCGTTATATATATATGGCCGATTCTGACTTTTTGTAGCCCATGGCGAGTTTAAAAAATGGGGCCCTTATATATATATATATTTTTTAAAAAAAAAATTTTTTAACCAAAATGATAGCCAAACCAGGCCAAATATCTCGATTTTCAGCACAAAACTCAAAATTTTTTTGTTTTTTTTTGTTTTGAAAGATACATGTCAGCGACAACGTGACAGTACTGTTTTCAAATCAGGGTAGTCATTATTCCATGAAACGCAAGCCATTCCCTTTGCTTTTGATTTAAGCCAAATGGTGATATAAAGCAAGAATTTAAAAAAGATTTGAGAAGAAATAGAAATTGAAGAAGACTGCTTTAAACTGTTCGTTGATTCAAAAACCCTTCTTCGTAACTACCCCGCTGTCCTCAATCTGCCAACGGTTGTCCAACCGTTTGCTGATTATTAATCTCCAAAACCCATATATGATTTGATTTTCCAATCTTGTTTGTTCATTTCAAAGAAAAAACTTCAGAGAATTCAAAATGAGAGAGAAAGAGAGAGACCCAATTAGTGTTTCTTGGATTTTATGAGGATTTGGTAACCAGAACAGGGGTTGAGCGACAAGTTCAGATTATCTTAAGTTGTGGGTTGTGTAATTGCAGAGATTTGAGGTTGTGTTTGTGATGGGTTTGTAGTAATTTTGTTGGGAGAGATCAAGGTATGGAGCCTCCAAGGGGGTTTTTGGCTTCTTTATGGAGTTTTATCTGTTTCTTGCCTTACTTCATTGGCCTTCTTATTCTGGGATTCATTAAAGGTCAGTCCCAATTTCTTCCTTTTTGGGGGCTTTGTTTTGTTTTTTTACTTTGTTCTTCCATGGTTCACTTGTTTCCTCAAACTGGGTATCTACGTATCTAGGTTTTTGCTATCAATAGTTATCTGAATCTTTGATTTTATCCTTTTTGAAGGAAATTTATTCTTCATATCAGTTGGAAATTTCTGTATCCTTGTTGTTATGCGATCCAACTGTGCTTTAAATTGGTGTGTGTTTTTGCAGTTGTTTGTTAGAACTTGCTTTCTTATCTCTCTTCATATTTGATTATTCGGTCCGAATAAAATTTGAACTAGCTGTTTGAATCCCTTTTAAGTATCCAGTATTTCTTTGTATTTACTATGCATTCCTAACTGCATATTTAACTCAGAATAATTTATAAGTGAAATAGTTAGTTCTTGCCATGTAAAGCACAATAACTGCTCTACAAATGGCAAGGGCTCTGTTTGAAGGAGAGATAATGTGTATGTACTTTAATTAAATATAGATTCATCAATGTTGAGTCTGTGAATATGTTAATTTGGTGAACTTGGAAATTTGTGTGTGGAGGGATGCTATAATCCTGGAAAAATGTGATTAGGCTTATACTGAAGTTTTATTTCAGGTATCATTTTCTGCCCGCCGATATGCCTTATTATGACAATTGGAAACTCTGCACTAATTTTGGGTCTCTGGCCTGTTCACTTTTTGTGGACAAATTATTGCATTGTAAGGTGTGTTATTGGACTCCTCAATATCCATATATCATTTCTTCACCCAATTATCTTCTCTAACGTGTAGTGATTGCTTTCTCACTTCTTTGATGACAGATCTAAGCAGTTTGGGCCAGTTTTGAAGTTTGTTCTGTGTTTATTCATTTCTGTTTTATTGATTTTGTGGCCATCCATTGGCATTGTTGGAAGTATTATTGGTGGCGCTGCATATGGCTTTCTTGCACCGATGTTTGCCACTTTTAAAGCTGTCGATGAAGGGAAGACTGATAAATTTTACCACTGTATTTATGTATGTTTGAAATGTCCCAACTATTAATGTTTTTAAAATTTGATGTTCTTTGAATCTTTGTACCTTTGATGCTGATAAATTCTCTAACTATTAATGCTGTAGGATGGAACTTCTGACACTGTCAAACAGAGCTTTACTTTTGTGAGGGACTTTATGGATATATGTTACCATTCTTACTTCTCAGTTACGGATGACCTACGGAGTCAGGGGCATCAAGATGGAAAATATTTTGAGATTAGGTCTGTTGTTTGTGCTTTTAATGTTTGGAACTATTGTTTGTTTTAGACTCTTATCAATTATCAATTTGTTTCAGACTATAAACCTGAAGTAGAATTTTTATTCTCATATGGAAATCCTCAAAATAAACAAAATTGGCGAGCCTGTTAGAACATTTATAGTATCTTGCAGTCTTGTGGTTGAAAGTCGAAACATCATGGTTGCCACATGTCATTTTATTTCCTAATTTTAGATATTTACTTTTGATAAACAAATAACCTTAGCAGCCAACTCTAAATCATAAAAGTATATAATTTCATGCAGTTGGAAAGAAACAGATCTCTTGATTACTTTCGTAGAGTTGATTAGTTTTTTTTTTTTGGTAAACCTCGGCAGCACGAGAGGAAATATTAATAATCCAAAACCGAGATGGGGACATAATGAACCTTACCTCTCTTGCAAGAGTTGATTATTGGATTCTAACTATCATGGTCCATAAAACTTATGCATTTATCTTTTCCTTTCTTTCATTACTTTTCCGCTTCATCCTCAAAGAAGATCGCTGCCTCCTTTCTTGCTCCTCCTCCGCCTTCGCCGTTCTTCATTGCACCGTCCCCCTCCTGTGCCCAAACTGATGGATCTGCCGCATGTGAATCGTCAAATCGGTGTGATTTCGGTTTGATTGGTGTGATTTGGGTTTGATAGTGGTTTGATTGGTAGTTGTTCCTTTGTTTAACAGAACCTTTTTGCTAAATATTTGCAGATTGCTCTATCTTCCTGGTGCTATTCTAGCTGGGGTCCTTGGTTTCTTGGTTGACTTGCCAGTGATCTCACTTGTAGCCCTATGCAAAAGCCCTTATATGCTCTTTAAGGGGTGGCACCGTTTGTTTCAGGACTGTATTGGTCGGGAAGGACCTTTCTTGGACACCATTTGTGTACCGTTTGCAGGTCTGGCCATCTTACTCTGGCCCTTGGCTGTTGTTGGAGCAGTATTAGGCTCCATTGCTTCAAGCATCTTCTTAGGTGCTTATGCAGCAGTAGTTGTTTATCAGGTTGAACTAGTTTTACTTCCAATCGCTCAGAACTATGTTATACAAATCTCAAATTGCTTTTCTTAATTTATATTTTCCTTTCTATGGGTTACAGGAGTCCTCTCTGTGGTTTGGGCTTCGCTATATTGTTGCTTCCTTGTCTGTATATGATGAATACAGCAACGATGTTCTCGACATGCCAGAAGGGTCCTGCTTTCCTAGGTTCTAGTTACCACTTAAATTCTATGTTTAATATGGAGGCCCTGCTCATTGCTTTTTATCCTAATTATTTATTTGTTATTTCCTAAATTGCTGATATTTAAACAGGCCAGAGTACCGAAAGAATTCTGTGCAGTCAGAAACTGCCTCTCGTGCAACTTCTTTCTCAAGGCCCAACTCTTTCCGAAATCCTCCTGCTCGTACAGAGTCAATAAAGGCTCCTATGGTGGAGTTGAAGTCACTTGAGGTATTGTATTACTTTTCCATTTGAATTTTGCAGATTAATTTCATGCATTTTTGTGATGCCTGGCCAGATCCATACAAATAATTAACACCTGTCACAGTTTTTCGATGCTTTTCGATGCTAATCAAGGTGAATACTTGACTGCTGCAGTTATTTGAGAGTTTATTTAAAGAGTGTAGACGACACGGAGAAATGATGGTTTCTGAAGGACTAATAACACTTCAAGACATTGAACATGCCAAGTCTGATAAAGATAGTGGCAGAGTCATAAGCATTGGATTACCGGCTTATTCCCTTCTCCAGACACTATTACGATCAGCAAAAGCTAACTCTGCTGGTTTATTGTTAAGTAAGTGAAACTAATGCTTCTCCTCATATCATGACATTTTCCCACCTCCTAAGACCTAACTGATTAGGCAGTGTATGAAGAATGATTATGCAACATTGTTTTCAATCAACGCAGATGACAATGTTTCTGAGATAACTAGCACAAACAGACCTAAAGATGCCTTCTTCGATTGGTTTCTTAATCCGCTTCTGATCATCAAAGACCAAATCAAAGCTGAGAACCTCTCTGAGGATGAAGAGGACTACTTAGGTAAATTGGTTCTGCTGTGTGGAGATCCTGAGAGGATGAAAAACTCAAATATTGGCTCGGCACCTGAATCTGAGCGTAAGAAAGCCGAACTTGATGCACTTGCTCGAAGGTAGTAATGCGAAATTTTTCCAAGAATTATTTTATTTCTGTCATTTAAGTGTTGAAATTTTTAATGCCCTCTTCAACAGAGCTTTATTTTCATAAGCCGATTTCTTTTTATTTTTTTTTATTTTCTTCCATGAAGGCTTCGAGGAATTACCAAATCTATGTCTAGGTATCCGACATTCAGGCGTCGTTTTGATGATAGCATTAAGAGCATTTCTGAATATCTTGCCAAGAAAAATGGTGGCAGCAATTCGAATAATGGGCAGCGAACTTTTCAGAGGTCTACAAGTGCCTTATCCCGTATAATTAGCCAGAAATCGTTTAATAAAAGCAGAACAGGCAACACTGGATCTAATCAAGTGTCCCAAACAGTTATCGAAAGAGATGTGGAAATTGTTTGACGTGAGATATGCTACATTGGGAACACAATGTTCCAAATTGTTTTACCTATGTATCAATTATAATCTTCTGTATCACTACTTATTAATTCTTATGTCATGTTTGTGGATATTACAATCCTTCACTTGAGTGTTTTTCATTTAGATGAAGGAAAAACACACTTTCATTGGAAAAGTAGTACTCGTTGAGAATTTTCCCTAGAAACAATCAACTAGATTGAACAGAAAGTATACAAAACTCCTTTCCCAGCCTGATACAATTGCACATGAAGAGAACGTAAATTGAAGTATGACTCAAATTGCCTACCCTAGCTCACATCAAAAGATTTAATAAGACAAAAGTAAATAAATTGAAAGAGAAGAATGCTGTCTATTCCACCTTCCTGTTGTCTTTGAGTTGTCCCTTCTTTCGAATTGCGAGGCAGAACCGCAGACTCCAAGCATCAACAATGGACTCAGGCAATGAGTATGCCAACCCCCACAGAAGAGAATGGGGCCAGTATGGTGTGCAACGTGGTTCATAGCCTATCCAGCGCAAGGCAGCTCCAGCATAACTGTCTATTGATGGAACGAGGAAGGAGGACCTTCTGATTGATGCCATCTTTGTTGCCACGTACAAAGGCACCTATATTTGTGAAAATAAATAAATCTCATTAGTGTGTCAAAAATGGATATGAAACCAAAATCTCAAGTTTATTTTGATTCCTCAAAATTACTACATCTACAGTTCTCTAGTGAACCAATTGTTCACCATGAACACGTACATGCTTGAGTGGACTTTGCTTTTCTCTCCACATGTGCATCCCCGTAACCTCCAGTTGATGATGAGCTTGAGTTCTTCGCCTTCTTCGAATTTCCATTACTGAACAGAGATTTTAAAAAGCTCGCGAGCTTGCACCCAGCCAAGATCGGCTGTTTCTCCTTCTTTGAAACACTAGTTGTCTTCACTGGCTTTGGCCTCTTTGAAACACTAGTTGTCTCGTGCTGGGGGAGACATACTCGGCGGAGGCTCGCCATGTCTTCGTCC
The DNA here is from genome assembly GCF_004153795.1 of Camellia sinensis. Taxonomy (NCBI): domain Eukaryota; kingdom Viridiplantae; phylum Streptophyta; class Magnoliopsida; order Ericales; family Theaceae; genus Camellia; species Camellia sinensis. The sequence goes on from NW_021025216.1 coordinate 105,830, forward strand.
ATGACACTATGGCTCTGCCTCTGTTTCTCGTTCTCGCTGTCCATGGAAAGGCAGATTTCGTCAAGAATACCGGAAGCGAATGATGGGAGATGGGAGGTACATGTATTTTTGACGACTCTATTGTTGTAAAAATTCTCGTTCCCGCCATCCATGGAACGGCAAATTTCGTCGAGAATACTGGTAGCAAATGATGGGTACATGCATGTATTTTTATGCATGTCCATTATATATATATAACAAAGAGGGAAAAAAAAAAGAGAATTATAGAGAAAGATCAAGAGAAAAAGAGTTGGGGTCTGGTGTTTTGTAAAGAGAGAAGAAGAAGATGCGAGTACGATGAAGAGAATAGTGGAGAGTCTGGCTTTTTGTTGTTCAAATAAATAAATAAAATTTAAAAAAAAAAAGGCAAGGAAGGGAATTGTGGATGGGGCGTCCGAGATTGAAGCCTCCAGTTTGGCATTTTCAGTGTGAAAATATTTCATACCTTTTCAATTTAAAATTTAAAAAAAAAAAAAAAAAAGTTGCGCAATTCAGTTGGGCTGACATAAAATAAAAAAGAAAAAAAGAAAAAAAAGAAGAAGAAGAAGTTGCGCAATGGTAATTTTTATATTAAGTTTTTTGTTAAAAAATTATTTTTACAATTATTTAAACTATTTGTATTAGTAATGAAATGGTTTAAACTATTGCATAGCATATAATAATGACGTTTTAGAATTTAATACGAGACTTAAGAAGAAAAGATATTTAAAAAAATTATTAATTTGTACTCATTAAATATTTTAGTCCTTTTTTATTGTAAATATTATTGTTCTTTTTTTGTTGTCCACTGAAGGCTTGTAAAATCATATCAGTTTTTCATTTGATTGGCTACAAACATGTATTATTGTGTTTTAAAACAACTGCATTAAAAGCATATTGAGGGTTTCCAACTTTTACAGTAGTTCAATCATGATAAAGTTCATCCTTACAATTAAATTTGATGTTAATAATAGGTGTAGATATTGATACATGATTAGTATTTTATAGTACATCTAATAGAACAGTATTATACAATCAAATAAAATTTAAAATTGCTTCTTTTAAAGTAACGTGGCTCCTATATGCTATGTTATGTTACTGTCTCATTTTAAATTTTAAAGATTTATTGTAGCATGTCACTACACTACAATTTTTCATTATGCTTTTGATTAGGAATTAATAAATGTTTGGACATTGGACTTATGAAAGAGAAGTGTATGGAATACAAGTTTTTATATTTTTTTATTTTTTTTTTCCACTCCTCTTTCTTTCATAAATTGTCTTGAAATTCAAAATCAAATACAGCCTGAGATCCTAGTTGGTAATCTCTAAATAAACATTTTTTTTTTACTAAAAAAAGTTAAAAAGAGTAAAAAGTCTTTATGGTTTGACTAAAAAACCCTCTCCATAAATTTTTTTCTTGTTAAAAGACGATTTTACTCTCTATACTTTGAAAACTTCCACCATGTCCCTTTGATTATGTTAATAAAGGCTCAACAAACACTATAAGACTAATATGGTACTTCTAACAAAAAAAAGTTGAAATTTGAAAAGACTCACAAAACTTTCTCCATAATTAAAACAATTTTTTTAACAATTACCAAACTTATCATTTTTTCACATTTAAAAAATGACAAAAAACAATTGCCACACCTCATCTAAAAGTTTTTGCAAATTTCTTGAGCTGGTGATGAATAATCTTAATGGCGAGTAGGTCTTGGGCTACATTTTTTTTTTTTTCCCTGTTTTTAGAATGTCCATGCAACTACACTATTTACTACTTCAATCAAAGTGGTTCTCGAATTATTCAAACGGTTACTTACTTAGATTTGCATTGTATGCTTACCCAAGTATAATAGTGGTGGTTGTTGCTATTACTATGATTGTATTGTATTTTATTAATTCAATCTAAAAAAAGCCGTTTAAGCATAAATTCGTCAAGAAAGGAATTAGGTGTTCAACAAATGTCTTTAAATTTCACAAAAAAAAAAAAAAAAAAAAGCCTTTAAAAAGTATTCTAGACTTTCAATTTTACTTTTGCACACCTAGTTCATTATTCCAATTGTCATAATCTTATCATAATGTTCATATCTCAATTCATAAGCCTACAATGTTAAATCACATTTTGTTAGGGAAAATACTAAGTACCGCTAATGACCAATGATTAATATAAGTATGTATGTGTAAAAGATATATAAAATACGTAAAAAGTGTTGATCGATTCGTTCTTATTCAATTATGGGCTTGAAAATTCTTGAACCAATCAATTTGTATAGTGTTATGTCCCATGGGAGAGGGAAGCTGCATGCATTGAAGGTAAAGTGATGACATAATATATCATAACTTTCTTTAATTAGTTTGTCTCAATGTCATTAGTAATGATTATATTATGTTATATAGTACCCAAAAAAAACATAGTAGTGCCAAAAAAATTATATTATTTTATATTTAATATATGTACTTTGATACATAATTACCGCATATAATGAGTGTCTTAACTTTGATGCAAAACAAAAGAATTTGACTATAGGTAGAAAATAATTGTCCCATGCAAATCACTAATTATTGTAGAGTCCTTAGAATGCAATAAGAAATAAAATTTAGGCGAACATTTTAAAGGAGTGTTCTTGTGCCAAAATAATAATAATAATAAATAAATAAATGTATTCTTAATTTTTTTTTTCAAATGATTTGTTTTCCATGTAAATACTTTGAAAAATCCATTAATTAAGGGATTTGAAAGGTCAATAATAGAAAATTTAAAATGTGTTACTATAATGATCAAATAATTAATTACAACCTTAAAAAATATATATAATTGAATTATTAAATAATATGTGTCTTTTTGTATTTTGTAAATTTAGAATTTTCAAAAAAAAAAAATGAATTAATGCTTTGGAGTTTAAAAATTACACAACATTTTTGTTTTATATAATAGTAATTTTTTCTCTACGTCTTATACAATGAGGTAAATTGCATTTTGTTTTTTTTTTTTTTTGGTTGAGCCATCGAATTTCATTTCAACCTCTCATTTCTTAATGCTGTTTTATCACTTCCTCTTCCTTCTTAGAGTAGCTAATTTCATCTATGTGTCCTTGTCAAAAAGTAAGAAAAATACAAGAGTGCCACATTCCCGTTAAAAAAACTTGGTAACTAAATCATAGAAATATAGAAAGAAAGTTGCAATGGTTAAAGGTGATTATTTAGATTTTGAATTTTATTGTTAGAGAGAGAGAAGGAAATATGAACAGAAAAGTGATTTACATTTCAATTTTTTTAGAGGTTTTCTATCATCAAAAGGTCTAACTCGAAATTGAAGATTTCTAGAGAATATGAACATTTGGGAGGGATAGACACCCAAACAATCGTCTCTTTTCTTGGTCTTAGGAATTTGGATGCTAACACTCTCCATATGTTGAAGCGAGACAAATTAACAATGATGATAACTCATCATAGATTTGATTTAATAAGAAGCATGTCTATATATTCAAAGGAAATGATATTATGGTTAATTTGCTAGTAATATACTAGCTATATATATGCATTGATCACGGTTAAGTCTTGCTTATTTTTTCAAGTTGAAATTATTTACAATAATATTATAAAGCTAATGTTACACCATATGCAATTTGTGACATAATTCAATCATATGAGAGTCATAACTATTAAAAAAATAAGTTATAAACAAATACCACATAAGGTACAAACCTAGAAATGAGTCATAACTATTTAAAAAGAGAGATTTTGTTGTTTAAGTATTATCAACTTTCACAATCAGTATTAAATAGAAAGACTGTGATAGGCATACAATTGGCAATTGCAGATCAACTCAGATTTTATTTTTGTAATAAGTATTGTTTTTCAAATTTTAATAAAAATTCAAACAAATTTGTCTTTAGTGGGAGTGCCTTAGTTGTACACTCAACAACATCAAGTTAGTTATTTTGTTCAATTCAAAATTCAAAATGTCATAAATTTTGATTGTGTATATTCTTTTTAAATATAATTAAAAAATTTAGAATCTACTTATTGTGATATAAAATAAAATGGATTATGAAATTATACATATAAAAAACTAATAAATTTAGCAGTTTTTGAAGTAAATTTCTTAAACTGTGAAATTTCAAATGTAATAGCTATTCAAACTAGGGATGGCAATTTAAACTCGGACCGACGGGGACCCGACTCCCCGACTCTGATTTGAGCGATTTTTTCCCGAAAAATACCCCCGACGGGACGGGGATGGTATTCAAAAATCAATCCCCGATCAGTTTCGGGCCGAGGACAGGGATAAGTGTCCAAGCCCCGTATCCGGCCCGGCCCCGTCCCCGCCCCCCATCGCCCACTCTCTCCCTTCCTCCGCAGTCTTCTCCCTCCTCTCATCACCGCCGATCTGCAACGATCATCACTGTCGACTCCTTCCACCACCGTCCTCTCCCTCCTCCCGTCACCGCCGATCTGCAACGATCATCACTGCTGATTCCCTCCCTCCGTTGTCCTCCTCTCCCTCCTTTTATCACCGCCGATCTACAACGATCGAGCTAGAATTGAGATCTATAACGATCTAAACTGGGATCTGCAACGATCGAGCTACAACCCAGATCTAAAGGTAGATCAACACATCTGGTGTGTTTGTGATGAATTTGGATTTGATGAAGTGATTTTGTTTGTTTGTTTGTTTGTTTGTTTTTTTTTTTTTTTTTTTTGCCCTCTACTCTTTTTTTTTTTTTTTTTTTTTTTTTTTTTGCCCTCTGCTCTTCAACGTCCTTGTCCACCTCTGCGTTTCTGCCCTCTCATCTTCAATTTCTTTTTTTTCTTTTTTTTTAAAGTTGATGATTGTTGTTGATGATGATGAAACATACTGATTAATTTATTATTTTTTTTTGTTCTTGTGTTGTGTTGAACAAAATTTTTTAAAAAAAAAAAAACTAAGGATATTTCGGGGACGGTCTGTCGGGGATTTATCGGGGTCGGGAAAACCCGATCCCCGTTCGGGGGCGGGGGCGGAGGCGGGGGGGGTGATGGGTTCCCCACTGGGGATCGGGGACGGGGACGGGGACGGCGATTTTTTCACCTTTGGTGATCGGGGACGGGAAGTGCAATCCCCATCCCATCCCAGCCCGTTGCCATTCCTAATTCAAATTGAAAAATTGCAAAATTATATATTGTTTTTGTGTTTGAGTAACTACAAAATTTCACAATTTTTGAATATAATCTATGATTTTTTTAGAAATTGAGAATTTTGAAAATTATAATATTTATCTATTTTTGTGTTTATAAAAATACAAAATTTCATTCTTTTTTTGGGGGGGGGAGGAGGGGGGAGGGGTGCATAAATTGTGAAATTTCATTGTTTCTATATAGAAAATTGTGAAAAATTATGTAATTGAAAATTTCTCTTTTTTTTTTTTCAAAATTTTATATTGAAACATAGCTTTGTTTGATTGAGAGATATTATTGAATAGGTTTCAAAAATTATAAAATTTATGATGAACAAATGTTGTAAAATTTTGAAACAAAAAGAAATAATTATTGTAAAACATTATCTAGGTTTGTTTTTTTTTTTTTTTAATAAGATCAAGTATTTTGATCAAACACGCCATGAACATTTATTGAGTTTTTTTTTTTTTTTTTTTTTTTTTTTTTTTTGAGCTTAGTAAACTATAGTTTCATAGTATAGGAGTTTAATCCAATAGTGACTCATAACATTCACTATAACAAATTATATTTTTTGTGACTAAATTTTTAGTCCCCAAAAGTCATTTTTTAGTCGCCAAAGATTTTTGCCGACTAAAATTCTTGGTCGCCCGTTTGGTCGTTGACTAATTGTCGGCAAAAGAATTGGCGACTAATTTTTTTTTAGTCTCCGAAAGTCGCCAATTAACTAAAAATTTAGTTACCCAAAAGAAAATATTTAGTCGCCAATTTTTTTTTTCATCTTCAATTTTTTAGTTGCTAAAAACGAGGCACTCCTTTTTGGCTACTAATTTATTAGTCGCCAAAAACGCGGCACTCCTGTTTGGCTACCAATTTTTTAGTCGCTAAAATCATGGTGCTCCTTTTTAGCTACTAATTTTTTAGTTACCAAAAACTTTCATTTTCTTTTTTTGCTACTAACTGTTTAGTCGCCAATAAATTCCCTTTTTATTTTTTGGCTACTAAATGTTTAGTCGCCAAAAGCTCTATTTATTAATTATTTTTTAAAATGCACAAATTGAATATTTTTCATTAATATCTAAATTATATGCATTCCATTATCAATGCAACCTGTAATCTGTATATATACAGAATAATACATCTATCAATTATAATCTAAGTCCATTATCAATAATACCCATTTCATTATCAACTATCAAAAAATTTTAACTTGTAACCAAGCCCGGCCATGAGATTTCCCCAAAGCGATAATCAACTGATAAATTTCTGGGGCCCATCACTTTTTTTTTTCTATTGAATGAAAAAAAAAAATTGAAGGTAAAGGACAAAAGATTTGTGTCAATATCTGTAACGCCCCACTTTTTATTACTCGAAGCTATTACCAAATTCATTAACTTAATTCAAGTTTAGAGATAACATGCGGAAATAAACTCTTTAGTCCCATGAGTAGAAATAAATAACAATTCTCTTATCCAAATGCAAATTAAATACAACATGAGCATACTGAATAAAATGCCCGAAGGCTTACATCATTAAAGAATCAAAAAGAAGGGTGTAACCTGTAATGACCCCAAAATGCGTATAAGAAATCATCTGTATTTAACTATGGGAAGAGGTGTTTTAATTTAATTATATCTTTTGGAATTGAAGCATTATCTGTTGAGTTACGGATTTAAAATTGAAACTACCGACCTATATGAGTTCAGAAATCAAAATTGAGTACTTGGATATGTTAACAGGAATTTTTGAAACTATTTGGGAAAATTAATTGGAAATTTAATTTGTCTGATTCATTAATGAACGTTTGGGTGGTTAACTTTATATTGCAAATTGAAGGCCTTAGAGGCTTCAGAAACCGGAACTGAGGACATATTTATGATAAGCATAATTTTTAGAGTCATCTAGGAAGTTTAATTGAAAATTGATTTTGTGCGATTCGTAAGGGCACGTTTGGTTTCCCTTTTATGGTGAACTTATGTGTGTATTATATATGCATAGATATATGAGTTGTTGAACTCATCACTTTGGGTCAAAAATATCTAAGGGAGAGAAAGAGTGAGCCGTGAGAGAGAGAAGGAGAACCAACTCAACACCCATAGGGGATTTGAAGATTATTGAAGAAAATAGAAGAGAGAGGGAAGAGATCAACCAAGAAGCTTGGGAAAATTGAAGAGCTTAAAGGGAAGAACAAGGATTTGGGGTAAGGTATGTGGCTCTAACTACTATCCTTGTAGAGAATCCATCTACTACATGAAATCAAGGTTTAATTTGGAAGTTTGATATGTAAATGATTAAGTGTGCTGAATTAGGAATGGATTGGGTTGAATTCAAGGAATTAAACTATGCTTTCCTTAAATCTAAGTTATATTTACATGAATTGGGCATACATAATGAAAGGTTGGATATATAGAAAAGATGAGATTCTGTTTGATGATGTTAGTTAATTATGTTTTGGAAGGAATTATACATGTTTTTGAGTAATTAGACTTGAAATCAAGCTTAAAAAATGGATAGATCAAGTGTTGGAGCAAAAACCATTTTCGGACTGATGTTTTTTGCCCAGACCGCACGAGCGGCCACGAGCACCGCACGAGCGGACATGAAGGAAAAAAAGGGGTTTTCATTCTGCTTTTGGGCGCTCGAGAGGCCGGGTTCTTCCGTTCAAGCGGAATTGGGCCGCACGAGCGGCCAAAGTGGATGCACGAACGGCTACCCCTGTTTCAGCATACACTAGCTAATTTTGAACAAGCATATCTTTTGCATCCGGACTCCGTTTTGAGTGATTCTTGAGCCTAAAATCAAGCCCCGGAAGTCTAGTTTCCAATGGTGGTGGCCTCACTCCCAAATTTTAAGTACAGAAATAGTTATGCCCAAATTAGTGACGGCTGTTCACTTTCTATTTACCGATTTGTACCGTTTCTTCGTCTGAACCTTTCTCCTATCGATTCCTCCTATCTTATGAGGCATGGATTATAATCTATGGAGGACTAATGAGTCTAGAACCACCATATCTATTGAGTGCGGAATAAAAAGAGATTGGTTTTATTCTCATAATCTGTTATGTGCATTGTGTTTGTAGGTCAAGACGAGGACATCGTTCCATCACTATCAGAGACCTACCGCTGTGAGTAATGGTATGGTTGTTACTAACGTCTTAACCTTGTAAGTGATTACACTAACAGTTATGTTAGCGGGAAAGTGATTACACTAACAGTTATGTCAGCTGGAAATCAATGTGAATGTTAAAAGATTTACATACGTCGGTATGACTTTGGAATCATTTTGTTCTGTTAATAACGAACATTAACTCTATGTTATCTATAAACGAACTATATCGTCTTTTAAGAATAAAGGGAACTTATGTTCATCTTAGAATGATGAAATTTGGGTGCATTTAAGATCATTCTGGGTTGCCACTAATGAATCAAGATTATTCTGTTATATGACACATGAACTTGAGATCGTTCAGATCCTATGACATAAATGCAAAGGTCTAATGTTATCATATAATGCACGTTAGAATGTGGAGTGTTCTATCCTCATGAAATGCAATGGAATGGCATGTATGCCCTCTGTTAATGGTATATTCGCTCTTGATCCTCGTTAATGTTTATGTTCTGCTATTTACGAGACCACTATGCTGATAGTTAATATGCACGTTCTGTTATCTGCAAGTTAGTGGCATTAATTCATGATGAACAAGTGAAATGTGGGTACATTATGAAACTACAGTATTTATGTACCTTTGGAATCGCCCAATCTGTTAATGGTTGCTGTTAGCACTTTGTTAAACGTAACTTAATTATGCTAACTCATTTGAATGATAAAAAGAAACTGTGTGCCTCTGTATGACTATAAGACTAGTCTGTTCTGATGATATTTGTGGTTATTCCGTTATGATGTTCATTTCGTTTATATTATAACATGATGAGACTTATTGATTTCTGGTATGGAACAAAGTGCTGTACGGAACTAAGTGCTACACTTTGGTAGGAGCCACCTCTAGAATCCGTGCGAGCCACCTCTTGAGTCCATACATATACGAACTGGGCTTAAAGTCGTTCTGTTATTTCTGGGCTGATGGCCGTTCTGTTATTTCTGGGCTCAAAGCCGTTCTGTTATTTCTGGGCCGAGGGCCATTCTGTTATTTCTGGGCCGATGGCCGTTCTATTATTTCTGGGCCGATGGCCATTCTGTATCTGCTAGGCCTATGGCCGTTCTATATCTGTTAGGCCTATGGCCATTCTGTACATTACTGAGCTTAAAGCTACTCTGTTAAGTAAATTGAACCCATGGCTGTTCTGAAAATAATTACAGAAAGAAGTTAATCATATATCTCTGCAGTTATATGCTCTATCATTCAAGTTAACCATTACATTATTCATATATTATTATTCACTGAGTTTTACTCACTCTGTATTTTGTCCGTTTCTGTAGGTGAGCATCCGGGAGGCCAGTCCTAACCCATAAGGCTCGTCTCTCTTGTCAACCCTAGTGTGTCCAGGCACTTAGATAGAACCATACATTTTGCAAGGTTTTACTAGGTTTTTGGTTTATGCTTTAATTGTCTGTCTAAGGTCGAAGTGTATATAATCCTTTTACCCTTCAATATTCTTGTTATGCACCCATTTTTGAGGGCTGGGTCTGTATATGTATGTGTACATAGCTGAATTCTCAGATGTACGTCACTGTATGTTTATCTGCCTTATGTTCTGTTTGCGATCCTGGCATAGTAGTGATAGCTCAATGGATGTCATGTATGTTGTTATATGATATTAAATGCTTCCGTTCAAGCCCCATATGATATGTATATCAGATTTAGTGTCCGTTTCTGAATAAGACATGCCCAAACTTTTAGGGGCAGGTTTGGGGCGTGACAAGCCTTTCACATATATGGCATTCCGCCAATACAAAAGAGACCCCATGGCCAACAAATAAGAAGATCCACATCTTGTAGCACATCCTGCTTAACACCTAAAAAAGATTCAACAACGTGGGATGAACATATAGTCCAGTAGGGATCTCAACATGGCCCTCAAAAATAACAACTTACAGATAGCTATGATCATGAATGCACAATCTCATACTAGATTAATAATGTGGCGGTTTATACAAAATATACATAAGTATGAACTATTCTCGAAAAAAGTCATTTCATTCAACGCTATAAGCGATTCATCTTTCTTTTCTTTTCACTACCCTTTGTTCCCAAACTTTCACAACAATAACGACTTCTTAGAAAATCAATTTCTCTAAGCCCATTACATTTCTCTCATTTTCCATACAACAGATTTTCCCTTTTCCAAAACATACTTTCAAATACCAAATTTTCCTTCACACTTTCCCAAAATCTCACAATGGCATTTTGGTTTGTTCCCAATACATTCATATCTATACATGCATGCCTTCAATAAAAGGGAGATAACAAATCATCAACACGTATATAATCAACAAATGAGGCAACTCGACCCTCCAAAACTGTAACCATCACAATCCATAATATACTCAAATACAATGAGACAAAAACAATAAAACTCTGCTCTACCGGCTATATGCACAGTAAGCCAATGATACAACTCTCACAACGGTATGCCATTTTACCAGGCGCTAGCTGGAAGGGTGTGGTACCTTAGATTCTCAACGCTGTCAGTTCTCCAGGCACTAGCTGGAAGGTAACGGTACCTCTGATTATAAGCGCAGGGCATAACACCCATAATCACAATACAACAGAGTATAACCAACGAGTGTAATACATACACATAAACTATCAAGATACATGAGCAATGTGTTAAAGTATATGAACACATAGGTATGTGTGGAGTACATCCCCTATCTCATCCTCCACCGATGACCAATGACAAAACCTCTAGATGCATGCATTCAGTACATCTATTAAAAGACTCAACTATCGTGAGATCTTAAACCCAACAACAACACTAGTATAATAAGTAAAGGTAAAACCCCAAGTGTGTGTATTCAATACTCATGATACAATATTTCAATTCCCAAATTCAGTTTCCATTTTCAAAATCGACTTGTTCCACCACTTATTCCAAAAACACTTTTCCCATTTCACAGAACCAATATCATTCCTCTCATTTCACAAAGCCAATTTCATTCTTTCATAACTTTCCAAATCAATTACGCAAATTAATTCATAACAGTAAATTAGGACTTTTCTCCCTCTTTCTCAATATTGACCAAAAAGGCTCAAATACCAATAACAAACAACAATAACCACATTTGAGACCCAAAATACATATGTATTGGCCCAAAGAACAAAACCCCTCTTTCATTTTATCAAATCATTTTTCTTCTTTCAACAATGATATACTAATTTACACCCCAATTAGTCCAAACCACAATCAATGATAACAAACCCATTTTCAAACAACTAACCCTAGGTTCACCCTCATGATTTTCAAACAAACCCAACATGGATATGATATTCATGCAATACAAAACTACCACATGTCTATCTATAGACGAAGCATTGTAAAAGAATAAGGAAATCCCTACCTCAAATGGAGAAGATGAAGAATTTCGAAATGCTCCAAACCTCAAAATTTTCGGATTGATAGGAAGCCCACACCAAGCTCTACACTTTTTACAAAGGCCCAAGGATAGAAGATCACTCATACTAGATCAAACCCTAGAGAGAAGTTGGAGTTTTTAGAGTGAGGTGCTCTCTAATGGAGGTTTTGAAAAAGTAGGAGAGAGAAATAAAGTCAAAAAGTGATCCGAAATGTCACTTTTCGAACTGATATAAAAGTCTCCCTGCTCGAGCGTGGAACTCCCTACTCGAGCGTCAGACACTAACTTACACTCGAGCGTCAAAATCGCCACTCGAGCGTCGGTTGCACAATTCCAGAAGTTTTGCAAACCATGGTCCCCGCTCAAGCGTCAGACTCCCCGCTCGAGCGGAGGAACAAAATCGAAAGGGCCCGCTCGAGCGTCAAAACTCCCGCTCGAGCGTACGATGACCTGTAGAGAAAATACTGGGAGATGAATATTCACACTCGAGCGTCAAAACACTCACTTGAGCAGATAATCAACAACAAGGGGCCCGCTCGACCGTCAAAAGCCCCGCTCGAGCGTGAAGGCAAAAATCTGGGCAACAACCCTGGGTTTCAAAACATAACCAACCTGTTACGAACCTGTCCAAAACATCCTATAACTCAAATACAAAGTATTGAAGGACGAAAACAAGCTAAATACAACAACGCACATCTACGGAACCAAGTCCGAAATACAATATTCAATGGAGGGAAAGCCGGGATCGCTATAACATCCCCTCTTTAAAGAATTCGTCCCCGAAATTAAGAAAACGCCAAAACACAAGGCCAACAGATCACACATCACCTAACACCCGAGTACTAGGAAAGAAACTATTCTCGCAACAAACCTCCGATTAGCTCTCACCAAAAGAAAGGCTTACCAAGGAAACACGTTCCAAAAGACAACACTTAGGCATAAAAAGCGTCAACAAAGCCAAACCTTACCCGAAACAGTTCACTAACATCCGACTAACGCTTCGAGCTAAGTCACTACTCAACAACATAATTCCCAACAAGGCAACCAAAGAAAATCTTTTGTATAAATATAAGAAAAATCATTTTCTTGTTCATGAGACATTTCTCAAAGATAGTCAAATTTTCAACGTTGACATTCTGAAATAAATTTTGCACTTTCCAAGTGAAACTCAAAAGTTTTGTAAACATTTGTCACAAACATGATGCCACCCATAAAATATAAACATCTCTAGTTCGTTTGCCAAAACTACTTGTTTGGAAATTCTCATAACATTCAAATTAAATCAAATCCTCAATATTTTCCTTTTGACAATGCCCTTAAAAGGCCAAAACAACTAGGAAGAATTTATTGTCCATTCCTTTTTAACACAACAATCGGTGAACTTCTACCGTCACCCAACAACACCCATCACTCACATGGTGAGGTCACAACCAACACAAAACATAACATTTCAATACTGATAGTTAATAGAATTAACAACTGTGCTAACAACGCAATAAGGTATAAGAAATTCATGATTTTGCAATTTCATTCTACCTTCATTTACTTAATCAAATTTAAAATCATAAATATGGTGCATTATCTAGCCAACCAATTTCCATGAGACTACAGCTCATATAAAAACACTTCCATATTTCAATTGATACACATATTTGCTGTACTAGTGGAGTCCATCGCCTATCTCCTCCAAACAAATATACATATACAATGTATTTAAATGCTTAACATACACAATGATCAACCAGTACACATATTTGATGTATTATTCTAACCGTCACATTCAATGACACATTCTGGATGATTAGTTTCAGTTTTCCATAATCAACATACAATGCCTACAACAATCAAGACTATCCTCAAGGTGGCCAATGCCAACCCAAACCCGATGCCAACAAGCTGACTAATCAACTCGATAAACCTCCACACTCAGTAAACCACACACTGACGTGCCACTCAAAACCATTTACCCCAAACACGGAGTTCTCTACACAAACCCCAAATGAAATCTCACCGGACTTCTCAAGATTGAATCGCATCGTCACTGTTTCTAAGGGAATCACCACCCCCATGGCTACATAGCAAGCCTGCCCATCTCCTCAACTCAAAACCGACATGGTCAACCTCAATCACACACTCCCAAATACGAAGGACAATTTTAACCGACGCTACTCTCGTTACCCGAGAACATAAACTGTTCTTCCTTTTAAAGAATGCTGCCAGCATCCACTCAAGAAATTCTCTTTCTCCTCACAAACCATACCCAATAACCAATAACACCACAAACACATCTCACCCACACACAGTCACCAATCAATAACAAGTCGCAATATGGACACTACCCATACACATAACTAGTGGAATCACAACTGATTCAATAACAAACAAAAACCCAAAACACCAAACAACACCCCGGTACCACTTCCCGTTAACTCGAGATACAAAACTCACATAACCATGCCAAGACCACATAACTCTCGAAACCATCAAGCCAAACACATTCACCTACGGATTCCCCATTCTTAACAAACAACCTACAAACTGAACAAGGCTTATAAGCCACCACATAACCATCTCATGATTCACTACCAAAAATACAACAACACTAGGATCATCGATCCCATTAACAACTTCTCAATATATAAAAGAGGGTTCGAAATTCCATGCATGTCCCCATTACATGAGGATTAAACAAACAACAATATGTATACATATGCGATACATAAACATAGTGCCTCAGCATCCAACAATACACCGGTCAACAACAAAATGATTTACATATTACATCACCGGTCAACAATACAAAAGTCCACCTCCAGGGTAGTACTATAGGGTTAGCTAATAAGTTGCCCCTCGCGAGGCCCTCAAAGTCTAGCCTACCCGTTTCTGGTATCGATAACGTCCTTGACTGGACGGGTGCGACTGAGTTTGACTAGGCTTTGAAACACTAGCAGAATTTACACGCAAAAGGGCAAAAACGTCTACCATGGCCCGACAGACCACAAAAAAAACAACCAACAGACCCCCTACTCTGGGATTGGTCTGAAATCTAAACCTCTCTGGACCTCCCAACAGAAGAGTTTGAGACCCCTGGCGAAGAAAAGGATTTAGCCTGGGACTGAGCATGTTTTCGCCTCCACTTCTTACTGAGCCTAGAGTGCTTATGAACCGTAGGAGTTACCGAGATAGCCTCCTCCCTACCCTGACCAGCACTCACAACCATGGCCTCCACATGGGCCGCTGCCTCGACTAGACTATAATAATCCTTCCCAAAGGATCCAGCTACCCTCTCCCGAATATCGAAACACAACCGGCTTTCAAACTCATAACAACGGCGCTTCTCTGTTGCCACCAACTCTGGAGTAAACCTCGATAAACTGGTAAACCGCATCTCAAACTGTGCCACAGGAGTAGCATCCTGACTCAACTCAATAAACTGTTCTCTCAACTTTTCCCGAGCAGAATGAGGGAAATACTTGGCCCAAAAGGCCTCGGTAAAAGCAACCCACGTGCTACCTACAGTATTCTTAGCACACTTCCACCAATAGCTCGCATCTCCTTTTAATTGAAAAGTCGCCAAAGAAACCCTCAACTCCTCATCTTCAACTCTGAGCATATCAAGAATCTTGGTAATTTGCTCTAACCAACTCTCTGTCTCCAACGGTTTGGCTTCCCCCACAAACTCTGGTGGGCTGGAGTGAAAGAACTCCTTAGTAAGCTTGAGGGTACGCCCGCTGTCACCCTCAGTGCGAGCTAGAGTGTCCTGCACTTCTCTCATAATCTCGTGGGCAACGTCCTGGCCGATAACCGATGCTGCAACGGCGGGTGCTAAAGGAACTGTTGTGTCTTTACCGACACTCTTACTACTCATCCGTCCTCTACTCCCTCATGTAGACATCCTATAAAACCCAAAACAAAACCACACTTAGTGCTCAACACAATAGCCTTCCCGAGGCCCACACTTACTACTCTTAAGTCACAAGACACACTTACCCTCAAGACATATATTACGATTGCATATAAACATCTAAACATTTAAACACATAACCGAATCAAGTCCACAAAGATAGCCACTCATCCCGAAACTCCTACCAGAAACCACGTTGATCAGGCGCGTTTCCAAGAGGACCTCAAAGCAAGTTCATCGGCTATGAATACTATCTAGGAAACTCAATCCCATGCTCAAATAAATGCATAATACAAGTCCTAACATTCATGTTAACTATATGCAACGTCCTCACCATACGTAGTACACCCACTGTGGCAAAAACCACTTTCCACGAGCCCAAAGTATTCAAACCCGGCTTGCTCTGATACCAAGTTGTAACGCCCCACTTTTTATTACTCGAAGTTATTACCAAATTCATTAACTTAATTCAAGTTCAGAGATAACATGCAGAAATAAACTCTTTAGTCCCATGAGTAGAAATAAATAACAATTCTCTCATCTGAATGTAAATTAAATACAACATGAGCATACTCAATAAAATGCCTGAAGGCTTACATCATTAAAGAATCAAAAAGAAGGGTGTAACCCTTTTACATATATGGTATTCCACCAACACAAAAGAGGCCCCATGGCCAACAAATAAGAAGATCCACATCTTGTAGCACATCCTGCTTAACACCTGAAAAAGATTCAACAACGTGGGATGAACATATAGTGCAGTAGGGATCTCAACATGGCTCTCAACAATAACAATTTACAGATTGCTATGATCATGAATGCCCAATCTCATAGTAGAATAATAATGTGGCGGTTTATACAAAATATACAGAAGTATGAACTTTTCTCGAAAACAGCCATTTCATTCAACGCTATAAGCAATTCATCTTTCTTTTCTTTTCACTACCCTTTGTTCCCAAACTTTCACAACAATAACGACTTCTTAGAAAATCAATTTCTCTAAGCCCATTACCTTTCTCCCATTTTCCATACTTACAACAGATTTTTCCTTTTCCAAAACATACTATCAAATACCAAATTTTCCTTCACACTTTCCCAAAATCTCACAATGGCATTTTGGTTTGTTCCCAATACATTCATATCTATACATGCATGCCTTCAATAAAAGGGAGATAACAAATCATCAACACGTATATAATCAACAAATGAGGCAACTCGGCCCTCCAAAACTGTAACCATCACAATCCATAATATACTCAGATACACTGAGACAAAAATAATAAAACTCTGCTCTACCGGCTATATGCACAGTAAGCCAAGGATACAACTCTCACAACGGTATGCCATTTTACTGGGCGCTAGCTAGAAGGGTGTGGTACCTTAGATTCTCAACGCTGTCAGTTCTCCAGGCGCTAGCTGGAAGGTAACGGTACCTCTGATTATAAGCGCAGGGCATAACACCCATAATCACAATACAACAGAGTATAACCAACGAGTGTAATACATACACATAAATTATCAAGATACATGAGTAATGTGTTAAAGTATATGAACACATAGGTATGTGTGGAGTACATCCCCTATCTCCTCCCACACACTGGAGTACATCTCCTATCTCCTCCCTAACAATTATACATATATAATGTATCATAACACTTCATTACATACAATGTTCAATCAACACAGGTGTAATGCATACACGACAATTCAACATAACCATGTCATCCTCCACCGATGACCAAGGACAAAACCTCTAGATGCATGTATTCAGTACATCTATTAAAAGACTCAACTATCGTGAAATCTTAAACCCAACAACAACGCTAGTATGATAAGTAAAGGTAAAACCCCAAATATGTGTATTCAATACTCAAGATACCATATTTCAATTTCCAAATTCATTTTCCATTTCAAAATCGACTTGTTCCACCACTTATTCCAAAACACTTTCCCCATTTTACGGAAGCAATATCATTCCTTTCATTTCACAAAACCAATTTCATTATTTCATAACTCTTCAAATCAATTACGCAAATTAATTCATAACAGTAAATTAGGACTTTTCTCACTCTTTCTCAATATTGACCAAAAAGGCTCAAATACCAACAACAAACAACAATGACCACATTTGAGACCCAAAATACATATGTATTGGCCCAAAGAACAAAACCCCACTTTCATTTTATCAAATCAAATATAAATTAGAGCTTTTTCTTCTTTAAACAATGATATACTAATTTATACCCTAATTAGTCCAAACCACAATCAATGATAAGAAACCCATTTTCAAACAACCAACCCTAGGTTCACCCTCATGATTTTCAAACAAACCCAATGTGTATATGATTTTCATGCAATACAAAACTACCACATGTCTATCTATAGACGAAGCATTGTAAAAGAACAGGGAAATCCCTACCTCAAATGAAGAAGATGAAGAATTTTGAAATGCTACAAACCTCAAGATTTTCGGATTGATAGAAAGCTCACACCAAGCTCTACACTTTTTACAAAGGAGCAAGGATAGAAGATCACTCCTACTAGATCAAACCCTAGAGAGAAGTTGGAGTTTTTAGAGTGAGGTGCTCTCCAATGGAGGTTTTGAAAAAGTAGGAGAGAGAAAGAAAGTCAAAAAGTGATCCGAAATGTCACTTTTCAGACTAATATAAAAGTCTCCCCGCTCGAGCGTGGAACTCCCCGCTCGAGCGTCAGACACAGACTCACCCTCGAGCGTCAAAATCGCCGCTCGAGCGTCGATTGCACACTTCCAGAAGTTTTGCAGACCATGGTCCCCGCTCAAGCGTCAGACTCCCCGCTCGAGCGGAGGAATAAAATCAAAAGGGCCCGCTCGAGCGTCAAAACTCCCGATTGAGCGTACGATGACCTGCAGAGAAAATACTGGGAGATGAATATTCATGCTCGAGCGTCAAAACACCCGCTCGAGCGGATAAGCAACAATAAGGGGCCCGTTCGAGCGTCAAAAGCCTCGCTCGAGCGTGAAGGCAAAAGTCTGGGCAACAACCCTGGGTTTCAAAACATAACCAACCTGTTACAAACCTGCCCAAAACATCCTATAACTCAAATACAAAGTATTGAAGGACGGAAACAAGCTAAATACAACAACCCACATCTATGGAACCAAGTTCGGAATACAATACTCAATGGAGGGAAAGCCGGGATCGCTATAATATCACAAAAAAATACTTAGCATTACATTACAACAACTAATAAGTATCGCTTGATTCTCGCTCTTCTTACATTTTTAGAGGCAAATAAATCAATCATACTTGCATGATCTAGTTTTTTTTTTTGCAAAATCATTTTCAATGGATAACAATGCTAATTATTTAAATGGGCCTTTCAATTTTTTTAATGAGTCAGTTTATTTTAAATTAGTTTGGGCATTCCTTAATTATTTTAGGACTTAAAACATACCTAATATATTATACCAAACTATAATAGGAGGGGGGTCCTTTTTTGGGTCTATTGTCAATGGATAACAATGCTAATTTTTTTGAATGGGTTAATTTATTTTAAGTTAGTTTAGGCCTTCTTCAATTTTTTTTGGACTTAAAACATACCTAATATGTTACACTAAATTATAATATGAGGGGCTCCTTTTTTGGGTCTATTGTGAGGGGCCCTAGCCCATGACCTGGTAGGCCTATGCCTAGGGCTGACCCTGCTTGTAACATCTTATTCCAAATATCATATAAATTCATACCAACCAAGTATAATCCATCTAAATTAAATATTACATACAAAAACCCTGAATTTCCAAAACAGAGGATTCTACAAAAATAAATGTTTTCTATATACAAAACAAATGCTCTTCGTACACAAAAATAAATCTCCACAATAACCCATGCAAAAGCAATCTGTAAAAAAATAAAAATAAATAACCATTAGCAATTATTTAATAAAATTGACATTTCAAATTATAACAATCAATGTTAAAATAGCTACGTGCTTCAATGCAATAATCATGCAGAACATAATCAAGCAGCCTAATTAATACTGTTGCTTCCATTATATCAACTAGGGGTTTGATACATTTACACACAAACACATATAATAAAGCTTGACTTTCAAATGGGAGGTGCAGAGATGACTCGTATTCGCCTTATTTCTTAAATATTGGGAAGAAACTTCAATTGAAATGTTTAAAAATAAGCTGCTTCAGTTATACTTTCCATTTGTTCAATTAAAACATCAAAAAAACAAAACAAACAAACAAATGCTTCACATCAGTTTTATAACTGAAATTTGGGTGACAAGTGAAAGCACGAGAAAACACCAAGTTCGGAGAAAGAGAAAAGAAACCACCAAGGCAAGAGAGTAAAAGCAAGTGAATTATGAGGTGGAATTTTGCCAATTTTGAATGCATAAATTCACTAATATGCTTAAAAATCAACTTTAAGATATAATTTGCCAACCAATATTGAATTGAAGATACCAGTAAGAAGAATTCACCTCACATGCAAATTTCCAAAGATAACCAATAAATTTCAACTCTTTTGAACATATGGCAAACCAATATTGTAAAGGTGATGAGGTATCGATTCCCGGGTGGATGGGTCGGACCGGCCCAGGCTCTTCAGGCTCCAGCTCAAGAAGGAGACTCCGTCAGATGACCTGCATGCAAGTTCAGGGGGGAACGGGGTAGTCCCCCAGTGAACCCTCCGGTGCAAGAATTAGTAGAGCAGAGTATGAAAAAACTGTATATCGAGAGATCAAGAGAGAGATAACTTAACCTTTTTCTTTCCTCTTATCCTTGCTTATATCCTTTTGTCATCATTTTTCCTGTCTCCTGTGACGTGCTTTTTTTCGCCGAAAGCCTGTGCCATAGCTCATCTTGTTTAGGGTGATGGAGGCTCTGTTCCGGCGGGGAGTGCTGTTGTAATAAATGCTGTGATGGGTTGCATTAATGGTGATGTGTTGTGATAATAACTCTGCAGATCTTTGTCTGCTGATGTGGCCCGTGTCCCACCTGCCGTGTGCCTAAATGCCGTTGGCCCTTCATGTCTAGGTGGCCTCCAGCTGTTCTGGGCCTTGTCAACCGGGTTGTGCCATTGGCCCCAAGCACTGGGTTCGGGGTGGTTTACCGTGGGCCGTGTGCCTTGTGGGCCTATCCATGTCAGTAGTCCCCCAAAAATTTAAGCAATCGACAAGAGTGCTTGTTCCATATAGAGATGGTTTCAGTTCAGTCTACGGTCTCCCCACGGCAGTCGAATATCAATAATAACTTGCCTTGCGTTAGTAGAGTGAGAAGTGAACAGACTCAAATACAGTTGTCAGGAGGGGCTCTGGCTTATAAGGAATGAGACTGAGCCGCAAGCAATCTAGAGGGATTGAACTTAAGGATAACCTTTGCAAAACTAATTGAATCACAATAACAACTATATGGTAAGCCAATTTTTCAAGAAAAGACATACACCTTTCAAGATCAAATTCAAGCTAAGTGCATCTTGATGCTCCAAAATATAGGCAACAACTCCAAAAAAGCTGAAATTTTGGTTCATTTTTTTAATGGTCTGGTTTAGATGTATCAATTAACAATTAGTGGACTGGGTTTAGATAAGATTTGTGCTGCTATATTTGGGCCACAAGTGTTTTGGGTTGGGTTGGTTCAGGTCAGTTTACCGCCTTAAGTAAGATGACATGTTTGGTGAGTACGGTTTGGGATGTTTTAGGGTGGAATGGCGGTTGGATTGTACTAGTGTGAGTAATAGTACGGTTGTTACTAATGTCTTATCCTTGTAAGTGATTACACTAACAGTTATGTTAGCTGGAAAGTGATTACACTAACAGTTATGTCAGCTAGAAATCAATGTGAATGTTGAAAGATTTACATACGTCGGTATGACTTTGGAATCATTTTGTTCTGTCAATAACGAACATTAACTCTATGTTATCTATCAACGAACTATATCGTCTTTTAAGAATAAAGGGAACTTATGTTCATCTTAGAATGATGAAATTTGGGTGCATTTAAGATCATTCTGGGTTGACACTAATGAATCAAGATTATTCTGTTATATGACACATGAACTTGAGATCGTTCAGATCCTATGACATAAATGCAAAGGTCTAATGTTATCATATAACGCACGTTAGAATGTGGAGTGTTCTATCCTCATGAAATGCAATGGAATGGCATGTATGCCCTCTGTTAATGGTATATTCGCTCTTGATCCTCGTTAATGTTTATGTTCTGCTATTTACGAGACCACTATGTTGATAGTTAATATGCACGTTCTGTTATCTGCAAGTTAGTGGCATTAATTCATGATGAACAAGTGAAATGTGGGTACATTATGAAACTACAGTATTTATGTACCTTTGGAATCGCCCAATCTGTTAATGGTTGCTGTTGAATGTAACTTAATTATGCTAACTCATTTGAATGATAAAAAGAAACCGTGTGCCTCTATATGACTATAAGACTAGTCTGTTCTGATGATATCTGTGGTTATTCCGTTATGATGTTCATTTCGTTTATATTATGACATGATGAGACTTATTGATTTCTGGTATGGAACAAAGTGCTGTACGGAACTAAGTGTTACACTTTGGTGGGAGCCACCTCTAGAATCCGTGCGAGCCACCTCTTGAGTCCATACATATACGAACTGGGCTTAAAGTCGTTCTGTTATTTCTGGGCCGATGGCCGTTCTGTTATTTCTGGGCTTAAAGCCGTTCTGTTATTTCTGGGTCGAGGGCCATTCTGTTATTTCTGGGCCGATGGCCGTTCTGTTATTTCTGGGCCGATGGCCATTCTGTATCTGCTAGGCCTATGGCCGTTCTATATCTGTTAGGCCTATGGCCATTCTATACATTACTTAGCTTAAAGCTACTCTGTTAAGCAAATTGAACCCATGGCTGCTCTGAAAATAATTACAGAAAGAAGTTAATCATATATCTCTGCAGTTATATGCTCTACCATTCAAGTTAACCATTACATTATTCATATACTATTATTCACTGAGTTTTACTCACTCTGTATTTTGTCCGTTTCTGTAGGTAAGCATCCAGGAGGCCAGTCCTAACCCATAAGGCTCGTCTCTCTTGTCAACCCTAGTGTGTCCAGGCACTTAGATAGAACCATACATTTTGCAAGGTTTTACTAGGTTTTTGGTTTATGCTTTAATTGTCTGTCTAATGTTGAAGTGTAAACAATCCTTTTACCCTTCAATATTCTTGTTATGCGCCCATTTTTGAGGGCTGGGTCTGTATATGTATGTGTACATAGCTGAATTCTCAGATGCACGTCACTGTATGTTTATCTGCCTTATGTTCTATTTGCGATCCTGGCATAGTAGTGATAGCTCAATGGATGTCATGTATGTTGTTATATGATATTAAATGTTTCCGTTCAGACCTCATATGATATGTATATCAGATTTAGTGTCCGTTTCCGAATAAGACATGCCCAAACTTTTAGGGGTGAGTTTGGGGCGTGACAAGCCTTTCACATATATGGCATTTCACCAATACAAAAGAGACCCCATGGCCAACAAATAAGAAGATCCACATCTTGTAGCACATCCTGCTTAACACCTGAAAAAGATTCAACAACGTGGGATGAACATATAGTCTAGTAGGGATCTCAACATGGCCCTCAACAATAACAACTTACAGATAGATATGATCATGAATGCCCAATCTCATACTAGATTAATAATGTGGCGGTTTATACAAAATATACATAAGTATGAACTATTCTCGAAAACAGTCATTTCATTCAACGCTATAAGCGATTCATCTTTCTTTTCTTTTCACTACCCTTTGTTTCCAAACTTTCACAACAATAACGACTTCTTAGAAAATCAATTTCTCTAAGCCCATTACCTTTCTCCCATTTTCCATACAACAGATTTTCCCTTTTCCAAAACATACTTTCAAATACCAAATTTTCCTTCACACTTTCCCAAAATCTCACAATGGCATTTTGGTTTGTTCCCAATACATTCATATCTATACATGCATGCCTTCAATAAAAGGGAGATAACAAATCATCAACACGTATATAATCAACAAATGAGGCAACTCGGCCCTCCAAAACTGTAACCATCACAATCCATAATATACTCAGATACAATGAGACAAAAACAATAAAACTCTGCTCTACCGGCTATATGCACAGTAAGCCAAGGATACAACTCTCACAACGGTATGCCATTTTACCAGGCGCTAGCTGGAAGGGTGTGGTACCTTAGATTCTCAACGCTGTCAGTTCTCCAGGCGCTAGCTGGAAGGTAACGGTACCTCTGATTATAAGCACAGGGCATAACACCCATAATCACAATATAACAGAGTATAACCAACGAGTGTAATACATACACGTAAACTATCAAGATACATGAGCAATGTGTTAAAGTATATGAACACATAGGTATGTGTGGAGTACATGCCCTATCTCCTCCCACACACTGGAGTACATCTCCTATCTCCTCCCTAACAATTATACATATATAATGTATCATAGCACTTCATTACATACAATGTTCAATCAACACAGGTGTAATGCATACACGACAATTCAACACGATCATGTCATCCTCCACCGATGACCAAGGACAAAACCTCTAAATGCATGTATTCAGTACATCTATTAAAAGACTCAACTATCGTGAGATCTTAAACCCAACAACAACGCTAGTATGATAAGTAAAGGTAAAACCCCAAATGTGTGTATTCAATACTCAAGATACCATATTTCAATTTCCAAATTCATTTTCCATTTTCAAAATCGACTTGTTCCACCACTTATTCCAAAACACTTTCCACATTTCACAGAAGCAATATCATTCCTCTCATTTCACAAAACCAATTTCATTCTTTCATAACTCTCCAAATCAATTACGCAAATTAATTCATAACAGTAAATTAGGGCTTTTCTCCCTCTTTCTCAATATTGACCAAAAAGGCTCAAATACAAACAACAAACAACAATAACCACATTTGAGACCCAAAATACATATGTATTGGCCCAAAGAACAAAACCCCTCTTTCATTTTATCAAATCAAATATAAATTAGGGCTTTTTCTTCTTTCAACAATGATATACTAATTTACACCCCAATTAGTCCAAACCACAATCAATGATAACAAACCTATTTTCAAACAACCAACCCCAGGTTCACCCTCATGATTTTCAAACAAACCCAACATGGATATGATATTCATGCAATACAAAACTACCACATGTCTATCTATAGACGAAGCATTGTAAAAGAATAAGGAAATCCCTACCTCAAATGGAGAAGATGAAGAATTTCGAAATGCTCCAAACCTCAAAATTTTCGGATTGATAGGAAGCCCACACCAAGCTCTACACTTTTTACAAAGGCCCAAGGATAGAAGATCACTCATACTAGATCAAACCCTAGAGAGAAGTTGGAGTTTTTAGAGTGAGGTGCTCTACAATGGAGGTTTTGAAAAAGTAGGAGAGAGAAAGAAAGTCAAAAAGTGATCCAAAATGTCACTTTTCGAACTGATATAAAAGTCTCTCTGCTCGAGCGTGGAACTCCTTGCTCGAGCGTCAGACACAGACTTACACTCGAGCGTCAAAATCGCCACTTGAGCGTCGATTGCACAATTCCAGAAGTTTTGCAGACCATAGTCCCCGCTCAAGCGTCAGACTCCCCGCTCAAGCAAAGGAACAAAATCGAAAGGGCCCGCTCGAGCGTCAAAACTCCCGCTCGAGCGTACGATGACCTGCAGAGAAAATACTGGGAGATGAATATTCACGCTCGAGCGTCAAAACACTCACTCAAGCGGATAAGCAACAACAAGGGGCCCGCTCGACCGTCAAAAGCCCCGCTCGAACGTGAAGGCAAAAATCTGGGCAACAACCCTGGGTTTCAAAACATAACCAACCTGTTACGAACCTGCCCAAAACATCCTATAACTCAAATACAAAGTATTGAAGGATGGAAACAAGCTAAATACAACAACCCACTTCTACGGAACCAAGTCCGGAATACAATACTCAATGGAGGGAAAGCCGGGATCGCTATAACCTCCCCTCTTTAAAGAATTTCGTCCCCAAAATTAAGGAAATGCCAAAACACAAGGCCAACAGATCACACATCACCCAACACCTGAGTACTAGGAAAGAAACTATTCTCGCAACAAACCTCCGATTAGCTCTCACCAAAAGAATGGCTTACCAAGGAAACACGTTCCAAAAGACAACACTCAAGCACAAAAAGCCTCAACAAAGCCAAACCTTACCCGAAACAGTTCACTAACATCCGACTAACGCTTCGAGCTAAGTCACTACTCAATAACATAATTCCCAACAAGGCAACCAAAGAAAATCTTTTGTATAAATATAAGAAAAATCATTTTCTTGTTCATGAGACATTTCTCAAAGATAGTCAAATTTTCAACGTTGACATTCCGAAATAAATTTTGCACTTTCCAAGTGAAACTCAAAAGTTTTGTAAACATTTGTCACAAACATGATGCCACCCATAAAATATAAACATCTCTAGTTCATTTGCCAAAACTACTTGTTTGGAAATTCTCATAACATTCAAATTAAATCAAATCCTCAATATTTTCCTTTTGACAATGCCCTTAAAAGGCCAAAACAACTAGGAAGAATTTATTGTCCATTCCTTTTTAACGCAACAATCGGTGAACTTCTACCGTCACCCAACAACACCCATCACTCACATGGTGAGGTCACAACCAACACAAAACATAACATTTCAATACTGATAGTTAATAGAATTAACAACTGTGCTAACAACGCAATAAGGTATAAGAAATTCATTATTTTGCAATTTCATTCTACCTTCATTTACTTAATCAAATTTAAAATCATAAGTATGGTGCATTATCTAGCCAACCAATTTCCATGAGACTACAGCTCATATAAAAACACTTCCATATTTCAATTGATACACATATTTACTATACTAGTGGAGTCCATCGCCTATCTCCTCCAAACAAATATACATATACAATGTATTTAAATGCTTACCATACACAATGATCAACCAATACACATATTTGATGTATTATTCTAACCGTCACATTCAATGACACATTCTGGATGATTAGTTTCAGTTTTCCCTAATCAATATACAATGCCTACAACAATCAAGATTATCTTCAAGGTGGCCAATGCCAACCCAAACCTGATGCCAACAAGCTGACTAATCAACTCAATAAACCTCCACACTCAGTAAACCACACATTGACGTGCCACTCAAAACCATTTCCCCCAAACACGGAGTTCTCTACACAAACCCCAAATGAAATCTCACCAGACTTCTCAAGATTGAATCGCACCGTCACTGTTTCTAAGGGAATCACCACCCCCATGGCTACATAGCAAGCCTGCCCATCTCCTCAACTCAAGACCGACATGGTCAACCTCAATCACACACTCCCAAATACGAAGGACAATTTTAACCAACGCTACTCTCGTTACCCGAGAACATAAACAGTTCTTCCTTTTAAAGAATGCTGCCAGCATCCACTCAAGAAATTCTCTTTCTCCTCACAAACCATACCCAATAACCAATAACACCACAAACACATCTCACCCACACACAGTCACCAATCAATAACAAGTCGCAATATGGACACTACCCATACACATAACTGGTGGAATCACAACTGATTCAATAACAAACAAAAACCCAAAACACCAAACAACACCCCGGTACCACTTCCCGTTAACTCGAGATACAAAACTCACATAACCATGCGAAGACCACACAACTCTCGAAACCATCAAGCCAAACACATTCACCTACGGATTCCCCATTCTCAACAAACAACCTACAAACTGAACAAGGCTCATAAGCCACCACATAACCATCCCATGATTCACTACCAAAAATACAACAACACTAGGATCATCGATCCCATTAACAACTTCTCAATATATAAAAAGAGGGTTCGAAATTCCATGTATGTCCCCATTACATGAGGATTAAACAAACAACAATATGCAAACATATGCGATACATAAACATAGTGCCTCAGCATCCAATAATACACCGGTCAACAACAAAATGATTTACATATTACATCACCGGTCAACAATACAAAAGTCCCCCTCCAGGGTAGTACTATAGGGTTAGCTAATAAGTTGCCCCTCGCGAGGCCCTCAAAGTCTAGCCTACCCGTTTCTGGTATCGATAACGTCCCTGACTGGATGGGTACGACTGAGTTTGACTAGGCTTTGAAACACTAGCAGAATTTACACGCAAAGGGCAAAAACGTCTACCATGGCCCGGCAGACCACAAACAAAACAACCAACAGACCCCCTACTCTGGGATTGGTCTGAAATCTGAACCTCCCAACAGAAGAGTTTGAGACCCCTGGCGAAGAAAATGATTTAGCCTGGGACTGAGCATGTTTTCGCCTCCACTCCTTACTGAGCCTAGAGTGCTTATGAACCGTAGGAGTTACCGAGATGGCCTCCTCCCTACCCTAACCAGCACTCACAACCATGGCCTCCACATGGGCTGCTGCCTCGACTAGACTATAATAATCCTTCCCAAAGGATCCAGCTACCCTCTCCCGAATATCGAAACACAACCGGCTTTCAAACTCATAACAACGACACTTCTCTGTTGCCATCAACTCTGGAGTAAACCTCGACAAACTGGTAAACCGTATCTCAAACTGTGCCACAGGAGTAGCATCCTGACACAACTCAATAAACTGTTCTCTCAACCTTTCCCGAGCAGAAGGAAGGAAATACTTGGCCCAAAAGGCCTCGGTAAAAGCAACCCACGTGTTACCTACAGTATTCTTAGCATACTTCCACCAATAACTCGAATCTCCTTTCAATTGAAAAGTCGCCAAAGAAACCCTCAACTCCTCATCTTCGACTCTAAGCATATCAAGAATCTTGGTAATCTGCTCTAACCAACTCTCTGCCTCCAACGGTTTGGCTTCCCCCACAAACTCTGGTGGGCTGGAGCGAAAGAACTCCTTAGTAAGCTTGAGGGTATGCCCGCTGTCACCCTCAGTGCGAGCTAGAGTGTCCTGCATTTCTCTCACAATCTCACGGGCAACGTCCTCGCCAACAACCGATGCTGCAACGGCGGGTGCTAAAGGAACTGTTGTGCCTCTACCGACACTCCTACTACTCATCCGTCCTCTACTCCCTCATGTAGACATCCTATAAAACCCAAAACAAAACCACACTTAGTGCTCAACACAATAGCCTTCCCGAGGCCCACACTTACTACTCTTAAGTCACAAGACACACTTAGCCTCAAGACATATATTACGATTGCATATAAACATCTAAACATTTAAACACATAACCGAATCAAGTCCACAAAGATAGCCACTCATCCCGGAACTCTCAAGGAAATCCTACCAGAATCCACGTTGATCAGGCGCGTTTCCAAGAGGACCTCAAAGCAAGTTCACCGGCTATGAATACTATCCAGGAAACTCAATCCCATGCTCAAATAAATGCATAATACAAGTCCTAACATTCATGTTAACTATATGCAACGTCCTCACCATATGTAGTACACCCACTGTGGTAAAAATCACTTCCCACGAGCCCAAAGTATTCAAACCCGGCTTGCTCTGATACCAAGTTGTAACGCCCCACTTTTTATTACTCGAAGTTATTACCAAATTCATTAACTTAATTCAAGTTCAGAGATAACATGCAAAAATAAACTCTTTAGTCCCATGAGTAGAAATAAATAACAATTCTCTCATCCGAATGCAAATTAAATACAACATGAGCATACTGAATAAAATGTCTGAAGGCTTACATCATTAAAGAATCAAAAAGAAGGGTGTAACCCTTTTACATATATGGTATTCCACCAACATAAAAGAGGCCCCATGGCCAACAAATAAGAAGATCCACATCTTGTAGCACATCCTGCTTAACACTTGAAAAAGATTCAACAACGTGGGATGAACATATAGTCCAGTAGGGATCTCAACATGGCTCTCAACAATAACAATTTACAGATAGCTATGATCATGAATGCCCAATCTCATACTAGATTAATAATGTGGCGGTTTATACAAAATATACAGAAGTATGAACTTTTCTCGAAAACAGCCATTTCATTCAACGCTATAAGCGATTCATCTTTCTTTTCTTTTCACTACCCTTTGTTCCCAAACTTTCACAACAATAACGACTTCTTAGAAAATCAATTTCTCTAAGCCCATTACCTTTCTCCCATTTTCCATACTTACAACAGATTTTTCCTTTTCCAAAACATACTTTCAAATACCAAATTTTCCTTCACACTTTCCCAAAATCTCACAATGGCATTTTGGTTTGTTCCCAATACATTCATATCTATACATGCATGCCTTCAATAAAAGGGAGATAACAAATCATCAACACGTATATAATCAACAAATAAGGCAACTCGGCCCTCCAAAACTGTAACCATCACAATCCATAATATACTCAGATACACTGAGACAAAAATAATAAAACTCTGCTCTACCGGCTATATGCACAGTAAGCCAAGGATACAACTCTCACAACGGTATGCCATTTTACTGGGCACTGGCTAGAAGGGTGTGGTACCTTAGATTCTCAGCGCAGTCAGTTCTCCAGGCGCTAGCTGGAATGTAACGATACCTCTGATTATAAGCGTAGGGCATAACATCCATAATCACAATACAACAGAGTATAACCAACGAGTGTAATACATACACATACACATAAACTATCAAGATACATGAGCAATGTGTTAAAGTATATGAACACATAGGTATGTGTGGAGTACATCCCCTATCTCCTCCCACACACTGGAGTACATCCCCTATCTATTCCCTAACAATTATACATATATAATGTATCATAACACTTCATTACATACAATGTTCAATCAACATAGGTGTAATGCATACACGACAATTCAACACAACCATGTCATCCTCCACCAATGACCAAGGACAAAACCTCTAGATGCATGTATTCAGTACATCTATTAAAAGACTCAACTATCGTGAGATCTTAAACTCAACAACAACGCTAGTATGATAAGTAAAGGTAAAACCCCAAATGTGTGTATTCAATACTCAAGATACCATATTTCAATTTCCAAATTCATTTTCCATTTCAAAATTGACTTGTTCCACTACTTATTCCAAAACACTTTCCCCATTTCACGGAAGCAATATCATTCCTTTCATTTCACAAAACCAATTTCATTATTTCATAACTCTTCAAATCAATTACGCAAATTAATTCATAACAGTAAATTAGGACTTTTCTCCCTCTTTCTCAATATTGACCAAAAAGGCTCAAATACCAACAACAAATAGCAATGATCACATTTGAGACCCAAAATACATATGTATTGGCCCAAAGAACAAAACCCCTCTTTCATTTTATCAAATCAAATATAAATTAGAGCTTTTTCTTCTTTAAACAATGATATACTAATTTACACCCCAATTAGTCCAAACCACAATCAATGATAATAAACCCATTTTCAAACAACCAACCCTAGGTTCACCCTCATGATTTTCAAACAAACCCAACATGGATATGATTTTCATGCAATACAAAATTACCACATATCTATCTATAGACGAAGTATTGTAAAAGAACAAGGAAATCTCTACCTGAAATGGAGAAGATGAAGAATTTTGAAATGCTCCAAACCTCAAGATTTTCGAATTGATAGGAAGCCCACACCAAGCTCTACACTTTTTACAAAGGCCCAAGGATAGAAGATCACTCCTACTAGATCAAACCCTATAGAGAAGTTGGAGTTTTTAGAGTGAGGTGCACTCCAATGGAGGTTTTGAAAAAGTAGGAGAGAGAAAGAAAGTCAAAAAGTGATCCGAAATGTCACTTTTTCAGACTGATATAAAAGTCTCCCCGCTCGAGTGTCAAAATCGCCGCTCGAGCGTCGATTGCACACTTCCAGAAGTTTTGCAGACCATGGTCCCCGCTCGAGCGTCAGACTCCCCGCTCGAGCGGAGGAACAAAATCAAAAGGGCCCGCTCGAGCGTCAAAACTCCCGGTCGAGCGTACGATGACCTGCAGAGAAAATACTGGGAGATGAATATTCATGCTCGAGCATCAAAACACCCGCTCGAGCAGATAAGCAACAACAAGGGGCCCGCTCGAGCGTTAAAAGCCTTGCTCGAGCGTGAAGGCAAAAATCTGGGCAACAACCCTGGGTTTCGAAACACAACCAACCTGTTACGAACCTGCCCAAAACATCCTATAACTCAAATACAAAGTATTGAAGGACGGAAACAAGCTAAATACAACAACCCACATCTACAGAACCAAGTTCAGAACACAATATACTCAATGGAGGGAAAACCGGGATCGCTATACTTGGCCATGATTTGTGCTAGTAAAATGCTAACTTTGGGGCTGCCTTGCTTCTGTCTTTACATTCCATGTAAGGGCTCCGGCGGTAGTGAACACAACTACCGCGCGAATAAACCAGTACCTTCCCACAGACGGCGCCAACTGATGATGTATCGCTTCCCGGGTGGATGGGTCGGACCGGCCCAGGTTCTCCAGATCCGGCTCAGGAAGGCTGGCTCCGTCAGATGACCTGCAAGCAAGTTCAGGGGGGGGAACGGGGTAGTCCCCCAGTGAACCCTCCGGTGCAAGAATTAGAAGAGCAGAGTATGAAAAGACTGTATATCGAGAGATCAAGAGAGAGAGCAACCTCACCTCCTTTTTCTTTCTCTTATCCTTGCTTATATCCTTTTGTCATCATTTTTCCTGTCTCTTGTGACGTGCTTTTTCCGCCGAAAGCCTGTGCCATAGCTCATCTTGTTTAGGGTGATGGAGGCTCTGTTCCGGCGGGGAGTGCTGTTGTAATAAATGCTGTGATGGGTTGCATTAATGGTGATGTGTTGTGATAATAACTCTGCAGATCTTTGTCTGCTGATGTGGCCCGTGTCCCACCTGCCGTGTGCCTAAATGCCGTTGGCCCTTCATGTCTAGGTGGCCTCCAGCTGTTCTGGGCCTTGTCAACCGGGTTGTGCCATTGGCCCCAAGCGATGGGTTCGGGGTGGTTTGCCGTGGGCCGTATGCCTTGTGGGCCTATCCATGTCAAAAGGTATCAATAAAAATAAAATAAAAAACAAAAAATTAGCACCCCAAATTCCTTTTGATATAGACTTAACATGAACAATATCCAGAGCTTCCCGAAGAGTGAGAAAAGACATATATAAATCAACCCCTATTTCTAAACTTGAAAGGGAAAGGGAAAAATAAGACTCTAAAAGCATTGACAGTTATAATTGTGCTCATAATAATAAGAACAAGGACAAGAGGAAAATACCATTAGAATGCAAAACTGTTCAACATCATCAACCCCAGAAATTAAATAGCAATCGCTTTGCCTCAACTATTTATATTCATTTGCACTTTTCAAATTCAACTTCAACTTCTCTGTGTTACAAAGCAACAAATTGTAAAGAATAAATTGCATCCTTCCCTTTCTTTAAGCTAATTATATTCTTAAACCAATCTCCAGAGTCCATTACTGATTAAATTGCAGAATTTAACTTAATAAACCCCAGTAGAAAAATAAAACAGAGTTCTATAAGAGTAGCAGTAAGGTACAATTCTTTCTTCTACTTGAATTATTTGTCAAACTAGAGTTCAATTTCTTCTTTTTTTGTCATTCAAAGGAAGAACCAAGCTAACATTACGATTAACTTTTGATTGTTTATTCTCATACACATTCAAAAAATAAATAAATAGGCAACGAGGCTTGCACAATACTATCCTTTTCCTTTGAAGCAGAGCAGCATCTTTGGACACACAACTTATTGGGTTATTAACAAAAAAAAACAAAAAAATTGAAAAACAATTTCATACTAGAGTTGAAGTGCAAAAGCCACACACACCACACAAAAATGGGTTGAGAAGGAAAAAGAAAGAAAGAGGTAGAAATAACCTCAACAGAGAATTCTAAGCAAGGAATCCATGCCTGGCAAATAAGGTAATCAACTTCTTTTCCCAATTGTACAAGACAGAGTGGAGGAAGGTAAGATAGGGTCCCGAACTTCTTCAATCCAAGTGGAGGCCACACCTACACTTAATTACAACCAATTTCATGCTCAAAACACTTTCTCCTCAATCTAATCAACTATATATATATATATATAATACAATTAACGCATTCAGTTTCGTTTTCAAATATTGTTCTTTTCTCGATAAAAATGATAAATAAAAATTGATAAAGAAAACTTGTTATGGCTCCTCAAAGATTCTAGAACTTGAACTCTTTTCCCACCAAATATTCCAAGCCACCCAATTAGCCAAAGCCAAATCCAAAACAGACATTAAGAAATAGTGTAAAGGCATAAAAGATGGTTAAATAATTCAACTTTATTGATATATGTCAAGTAGAATTGACCCAGTTCATTCTATTAGTTCAGTAGTTTTCAACTAGTGTTGAATTGGATCTAAAAGTACATCAATCAAACAATCACCAAAACCAATGATCCAAATTCAGAGTTTATCATCACTATCCATTTCAGAGTTTGTCCACACAATCCACACATCAAACACATTCAATACACAACAAAAACACAGAAAAAAAGTTAGAAATTGAAATGGGTACTCACCAGAATGGCCTTATGGGCAAAGACGAGAACAAGGTTAGACACAGGTTTACCGGAATCGTCATCGGAAGCGGCTAAAACGATGTCAGAGAAGCAAGGAGTAAAGCGATGGTGATAATGATCGAAGGGAGTCCAGAATCTGAGGAAGGGGACTTTGGACGTGAGATCTTCGATCTCGCGTTTGAGCTCTTTCTCGGTCTCGCTGGCTTTCTCATAGCACTCCCTACAAGTGCCAGCGTCGCGTGGCTCATATTCGTCTCGTCAAGACAGAGAGATGAAAGAGGATGAGAGAGAAAAGTGAGAGCGTGAGACATTTTATATATGGTTTTTGGCGACTAAAATTTTTTAGTTGCTGAAAGTATTTTAAATAAATCCCTCCAAAATATTTGAAATGTCTCTCTCCAAAAATTTTAGTTTTTTGGCAACTAAAATTCTTTTTTGTCACTGAAAATAAACTTAGGTAAAAAATAATTTTTTATTTTCTATTCGGCAACTAAATGGCTTTAGTAGTCAAAACTCAATATATAGCGACTAAAATTTTTTTTGTCGTTGCAAATAAACTTTTGGTGACCAAAATTTGGTTGCCAAAGGTAAAAAATAATTTTTTATTTTCCATTCGGCAACTAAATGGTTTTAGTGGCCAAAACTCAATATATGGCGACTAAAATTCTTTTTTTGTCACTGGAAATAAACTTTTGGCGACCAAAATTTTGGTCACCAAAAGTAAAAAATGATTTTTTATTTTCCAATCGGCGACTAAATGGTTTTAGTAGCCAAAACTCAATATATGATGACTAAATTTTTTTTTTGTCCCCAATTTTGACATTTTTAGCGACTAATTTTTTTTTTAGGCGCCAATAACCTATATGCCCTGACTAAAAAAAATTAGTGGCTAAATATTTTACTTTTGTCGACTAAAAAAATTTTTGGTCACCAATTATTCCACAACGTTTGGCGACTAAATTTTTTTTAGTCACCAATGTTGATCGCCGAAGGTGCATTTTGTTGTAGTGATTTAACGAGCTAATAATTCTTTTATATAATATATATTATACTAATGCTATATTTTCCTGTTGTGGGAGTTGTAAAACAGTAAGTCTAGGCACCATGGAAATCATTTCATAAAATCTATCTCAAAACTTTGCTGATCAACTGACTCTATTAATCCTGGGTTGTGTCGATCAACCGGTCAATTGATCATAACATAATTTCATGTAAAACTTGATGATCTTAACATTGTTAGTTTTGTCGTTCCAAAAAAAAAAAAACCATATTTGGTTATAAATAAATAAATAAATCTTTTTATTTCCTTGAAAAATATAATGATCGAAGGGAGTCCAGAATCTGAGGAAGGGGACTTTGGACGTGAGATCTTCGATCTCGCGTTTGAGCTCTTTCTCGGTCTCGCTAGCTTTCTCATAGCACTCCCTACAAGTGCCAGCGTCGCGTGGCTCATATTCGTCTTGTCAAGACAGAGAGATGAAAAAGGATGAGAGAGAAGAGTGAAAGCGTGAGACATTTTATATATGGTTTTTGGCTACTAAAATTTTTTAGTTGCTGAAAGTATTTTAAATAAATCCCTCCAAAATATTTGAAATGTCTCCCTTTAAAAATTTTAGTTTTTTGGCAACTAAAATTCTTTTTTGTCACTGAAAATAAACTTAGGTAAAAAATAATTTTTTATTTTCTATTTGGCAACTAAATGGTTTTTGTAGTCAAAACTCAATATATAGTGACTAAAATTTTTTTTTGTCGTTGCAAATAAACTTTTGGTGACCAAAATTTGGTTGCCAAAGGTAAAAAATAATTTTTTATTTTCCATTCGGCGACTAAATGGTTTTAGTGGCCAAAACTCAATATATGGCGACTAAAATTCTTTTTTTGTCACTGGAAATAAACTTTTGGCGACTAAAATTTTGGTCGCCAAAAGTAAAAAATGATTTTTTATTTTTCCTTCGGCGACTAAATGGTTTTAGTAGCCAAAACTCAATATATGGTGACTAATTTTTTTTTTTAGTCGCCAATAACTTATATACCCTGACTAAAAAAAATTAGTGGCTAAATATTTTACTTTTGTCGACTAAAAAAATTTTTGGTCACCAATGTTGGTCGCCGAAGGTGCATTTTGTTGTAGTGATTTAACGAGCTAATAATTCTTTTATATAATATATATTATACTAATGCTATATTTTCCTGTTGTGGGAGTTGTAAAACAGTAAGTCTAGGCACCATGGAAATCATTTCATAAAATCTATCTCAAAACTTTGCTGATCAACTGACTCTATTAATCCTGGGTTGTGTCGATCAACCGGTCAATTGATCATAACATAATTTCATGTAAAACTTGATGATCTTAACATTGTTAGTTTTGTCGTTCCAAAAAAAAAAAAACCATATTTGGTTATAAATAAATAAATAAATCTTTTTATTTCCTTGGAAAATTTGGTGAAAAATTCATTTTTTTTGGTATTTATGGCATTAGATTTAAGAATTATTTTGTTTTGATGATAAGACATAATTAATAAAATTATTTAGTGAGAATGACTAATTATTATTTTGAAGGACTTTTTTAAAATTATTTTTACTCTACTACAGCCAGACTGCTAGATGACAATGAAAAAAATCGATAAAAGTGGTTAACGACAATGGCCGACAGTATTGGTGGTGATGATATGGACAAATATGCATGGTGGACAAATAGAAAATGACATGGTGAAAAAATAAGTGATGTAAATAGAGAAGTGAATAATAAATAAATATACAAATAAATAAAGATGATATAACATTTTAAATTATTATTGTTCATTTGTTCCTAAAAGAATAGACCTTGATATTATTAAACAAAAAAGCTTAAAATGAAATTAATGGGAAATTTTACTATACACACCCTTGGAAGGGTGTACCATATTATGCATTCTTAGTCATTTTCTTTTTTAGCTATGACAATATTTTAGTTATGCTCATAAAATTTTTGATTATGTCTCATATGGTATTTGGTTATAACTTCTTTTTCTCTAGTTATGACTCAAAAAGTATGAAATTATAAACCACAGGAGAGGTCTCTGTATTTGTCAGAAACCTCAGGGGAGGTAAATGTAATTTACCCAATTATTATTGTTCATTTGTTCCTAAAAGAATAGACCTTGATATTATTAAACAAGAAAGCTTAAAATGAAATTAATGGGAAATTTTACTATACACACCCTTGGAAGGGTGTACCATATTATGCATTCTTAGTCATTTTCTTTTTTAGCTATGACAATATTTTAGTTATGCTCATGAAATTTTTGATTATGTCTCATATGGTATTTGGTTATAACTTCTTTTTCTCTAGTTATGACTCAAAAAGTATGAAATTATACAATTTTCTTCTTTAATTATAAGTTACCTAGGTGTGTACATAGTCTTTTCCATAATAACCGAGTGCACTCTTTCTTTTCTTTTTAAATAAAAGATGAACTAACGGGCGGTACACACAATGCGTGTGCAATAAAAATAAATAATAAAGAAATTGATATCATAATATGTTAGTTGCTTAATGGTAGGTATGTTTTTAATGAAATCCAAGATTTTTGAGTTCAAACCTGGCTTTTAGACACCAAATTTAGTGTTCACGTATATAATAATATAAATAGATAGAAGATAAAAGAACAACAAAGCACAAAACTTTTCAAATTCACAAAGACAACTTTATGCCAAAAAAATCCCTCAAAATCGATAGTGGAAAACCTTCTTTTTTTATACTGGGCAAATTTTAGTTATTGTAATATAGGAAAAAAAAGTATTTTTAGCAACGTTTTTGTTAGTCACCAAAAGTGTAATTTTCTTAGCTGGATCATCAAAGCCATATCACTAAATGATTCCGCGACCAAATAAATTGTGGTCATCTTATAAATAAATCGGCGACCAAATATTTTAGTCGCCAAACACCAAAAAATTCATCGCCGTAAATTAACATTTAGTGGCTAAAAGTAGCCTTAATCGGATAAAAGTAGCCTTAATTGGTTGCTGAATGTCAAAATCTTTTACCGACCAATCAAGTTTTTGGTTGGTAAAAATTCATATCCTATTCACCATAGACTTTTAACAACAAAAAAAAAGTGTCACCAAAAGTAAATTCGCAACTGAAAAATCTATCACCAAAAATTCATTATTTATATATATATTTTTTTACAATTTTCCTATTCAATACATAATTCGTGAACCTATAAAAAAATAATCAAAACCCAAACTTACTTTTGTACATCGTTTCTACACATACATGCAATCAAAACAAATTAACACACTTGTGCAAAGCATTCAAAATATAAACTTAATTCAAAAGTAACAGGCATATTAAACATAACTAAAATATAAAATCCAAAACATCCAGTATAAGTACAAATATCTTACAATCTAAAACTTCAAACAGGTCACAATGAATTCCTAAAAAACTTCCAAGCTTGCAAATTCATAACAAAATCTTATGACAAAATATATTCAAAAACTCAAAATGTAATCCTCTGATGTTTCCCGAACTACGTTCCGTCCATCGTCAATCTGTCAAACATATGAAAAAAATTACAATATTAAAATGTGTAGCAATAAAATGCTTGGTCTCAAAATTGTGATATACCAATTAGAGTGTTTCTACTTAAAATTGCCAAATTTAACTCTACTATTATGCACAATGCAATAAAATCTACAAACCCAAAGTAGATTAATTAGCATCCTGCAAGTGAACAATCCCAATATCTAACATGCAAAAAAAGTAAATACACTAGAAAACAACATTAACTATCTTTCAATATTTTGCTGAGTACAATTAGGAGGAAATTAAGTGTTATGTGAAATCCAAATTTAGCATCAATAATAACATAATAGAACGGTCAGTACCAGTGTTATGGAAAGTTTAGATTTATCATCAAGGCAATAGATACCTTGATTTCAGATGTGGATGCCATTTCAACAGATGATATGGACTCCAAAAGCCTACAGAACGATGGAAATTTCCAGACTCCAACTCATTTAGCTATGCTATAAACAGTAATGAAATTAACATTACTTTAGGAGCAGATTCAAACCGAAGGCATAGAAGAAATAGAGAAAGAACTTGAGAGAGAGAGAGAGAGTGAGAGAGAGAGAGAGAGTACCTTGAATGATGGAGTAATAGCAACATTATTCATCCTAATCTTTGGTTGATCACAAGTATCATCAGCAAGTGCAATCCAGATTGTATCTTTTCTTTTCTTGCCCTAAACACCATAGGGTAAATCATAAGATGTATTGTTAGAACCTACAAAGAACTCCATGAACCATTAGATAGCCTGAATAAAAAAACAATGAAACCTTCTACATACATTCGAGTGCAAACACACAAGAAGAAAAACAATTAACAATTGCCGAAATCAAATACTTAAGTTCAATATATTTATTTTCTTTTAAATAAAAGATGAATAAAAAGAGGATAACATCACAAAAACTTTTCGAATTCAAGACAACTTCATGCCAAATTATTCCCTCTAATTGACAGAGTGCAAAACTCTTTTATTTTTATTATGTAGAGGGTATACTTTATTTTACCCCTATGTAATTAGGGTTATGTGTGGTTTATCTCATAACGTTTGAAAATGATCACATAATCCCTTTGTGGTTTGTGGATTGAAATATACCATTAGGCCTGATCAGGGCCGGCCCTGGGCATAGGCCCATCAGGCCATGGCTTAGGGCCCCTCAAAATAAACCCAAAAAATGAGCCTTTTTTATTATAGTTTAGTGTAATATATTATGTATATTTTACGTTAAAAAAATTAAAGAAGGCCCAAACTAACTTAAAATAAATTGACCCATTAAAAAATTAAAAGGACCATTCAAAATTAGAAGAGCCCATTCTCTCTCCCTATCTAATTCTTAACCATAACTCTTAATTTAATTTTCCCAAAAATTTGAGAGAAGCGGCACAACAGAACACTAACGAATTTATCAAGAATTTAGAGTAACAGCACAGCACAGGTAGGTCTTTTTTTTTCTAGTCAATTAATTACATATTTATCTTATCTTTTGCTCAATTGCTATTATAATATGGGAAAGTCTACAATGTGCACCTTATAAAAGGGCATATGATATGCACTTATTGTATGGTCCATATCGTGCCACATCATAAAAAATGACCTGCTAAACCGGTCATGTAATAGGTTATAGAAAGAATCATAACTTTTTTTCAAATATCATAACAATACTACAATGAATCATAACAATGTCATAATATTCACCAAAGTGTCATAACAAAGACAATATGAATCATAACAATATAATGACAACTCATAACAAATATAGTTATTTCTAATCAATTATCATAACAGTGTAATATATTATGTATATTTTACGTTAAAAAAATTAAAGAAGGCCCAAACTAACTTAAAATAAATTGACCCATTAAAAAATTAAAAGGCCCATTCAAAATTAGAAGAGCCCATTCTCTCTCCCTATCTAATTCTTAACCATAACTCTTAATTCAATTTTCCCAAAAATTTGAGAGAAGCGGCACAACAGAACACTAACGAATTTCTCAAGAATTCAGAGTAACAGCACAGCACAGCACAGGTAGGTCTTTTTTTTTCTAGTCAATTAATTACATATTTGTCTTATCTTTTGCTCAATTGCTATTATAATATTGATATTTATACAAGTCTGCAACATCAAGAAGAATTAATCTTTTGCTACCTGTGCTATTATAACATAAGAAATTTAATGGTTCACGTCACATAATTTAAAAATTTTGTGTTTTTTAAGTGGTAGCGGTAGTCTTGTGTTTGCTTTGATCTAAAAAGTATTTTGATCTCAACTTATCATGACGCTTAAAAGAAATTATTCATCTGGATTTGCAAGAATGGAAAAGAAGCAAAGAGTCAAAAAATTAGTTGAGTGCCTAAGAGGAGTTATTGACAAGTTCTTTACGAGTGATTTATTTGTTTCAAAAAATTAGTCGAGCGTCAAAAAATTGATTTATTTGCTTCTAAAAACACAAAAAGAGCGAGGATTAAGTGATATTTATTAGTTGTTGTAATGTAATGTTAAGTATTTTTTGTGATTTTAACACAAATGTTCTGTCCTTTACCTTCAAATTTTTTTTTTCATTGAATGGAAAAAAAAAAAATTTATATATATATATATATGTGAAGGGCCTCAAATAATCTAATGATATTTATTAGTTGATTATCCGGTTTGGGTCTTGGAAATCTCAAAACCGGGCCTGGGCCTGATAACGATTAAATGAAAATAACTAAAATATTTATGTATTTTTATTATTTGTTTAAAAAATAAAATTTATTTAACCACGGTGCTTTATTCCATCCTTTGAAATTTAAAAATAAGTATATAATCTGTTAGTCTATCACAACAATTGTTCTTTAATTAGACAAAATATTTAACAATATAATTCAATTCACAAATCACATGATAATTATATAATCTTCTTCAAATATTAAGCCTCCGCTTGGAAAGTTAGTTTGGAGGCTTTTTTGACTAAAATAGCCACAAAAAACAAAACAAATTTTTAACCGAATAAGATAAAATATTACATCCAATCCATAATTATTACATTCTTTCCCTCACAAAAAAAATCAAAAAAATCAAAAATCCTCCTCAAACTAAACCTTTTAAACCCAAACTAAAATAATAAAAAAAATTAAAAAATCAACCCACCTATACACTGAATATGGACGAAACGACGGTAACGTAAAATTTGTCCTTTTATATATATGTCGAAAGACCACACTGTTGGTTGATTCTCTCTCTCTTCTTTTTATTTTACGTATTGGGTCTCTTCACTCTGTTCATGAGACTATTACATACCGTGTGAGTCTGTGATTGTTCCTGTAGAGTCTTCTTGGCTCTGATCGAGTCCGAAACATCGTTCAGCTTCTCGGGATTTCGACCCACGAGAACCAGATTGAGTGCTTTGCGAGCTAATTGAAAGGCGAAACCTTTGCCGATACCGTCGGTTGGTCCGGTGACGAGTGCCCAAGACCCGTATTTCTTGAGATTCTTGGGAGGTCTGAGGAAATTAACGTAGAC
The DNA here is from genome assembly GCF_004153795.1 of Camellia sinensis. Taxonomy (NCBI): domain Eukaryota; kingdom Viridiplantae; phylum Streptophyta; class Magnoliopsida; order Ericales; family Theaceae; genus Camellia; species Camellia sinensis. Next base: position 148,081 of record NW_021025216.1, read on the forward strand.
CCAGTTGAGAAGAGAGAACGTGCATTTGAATAGTGATAAAGAACGAAACCCAGTAATACAAGAAGCCAGATTGGTTGAGCTTTGAGCTGGTTGAGCATGGAGCAGAGCTCCATGGTGAAGAGTGTGTTTGTGAAAGAGCTGGATCTGAGAAATGGGTTTTGAGGTTTTAGGGGATTAAAATAAGAAAACCCAGATTGGATTTGTGAATATGTTGGATTTGGGTGGGTTGGTACGGATTGGGTTTGGAAAACAGTTAGTATTTACAATAATGATTTAGACTACTAAAAAATACACCGTTAATAACACTAATACATTAGAAATGATAATAATAAAAAAAATAAATAAATAAATAAAAACAAGATATAGAAAGTTGGCGGAACCCACTACAACATCATTAGTATTCCTCCTAATGCTCTCATTTTAGTACTTCCAAGCATTTATCTTATTTGTAAGAGCAGAGAATGCTGAAGTGTTGGAGGAGGACCATAGTTGGCAGAAACAGTTGAGTTGTTTATTACTTGGCATGGTTAGCTGAAGCGGGCAAACTAGAATTTCCGAGAGGCAACTTTTATTTGTTTGGAATTTCGTAAAGGCTTGGGGAATTACCAAACAACAATGATTCATCTCTCCTTTTCTCCCATCCCCTTTGACCCCCTCTCTCTCTCATTGGTTATATTTTTCTTTTCTTTTTCTTTTTTTTCCTGCTCCTCTAATCACTACCTGCCACGTGACAAAGGGGGTGAGGGGGTGACCCCCAAGGAGTCCCAAACATTATTCATTACCAAAACAGAAAAAATAAATATACTTTTAGTTTGAATTTTAGAAGTTTGATTAAAATTGTTTTATAATAATGAGCCAGTTTTGTTATAAAAAATAATAATAAAAAAAAGAATTAACAAAGTACTTAAACAAAAATAAATAAGTAAATGAAACTTGTGCAAAAAGCTAGCATAGTCACATGTGTTTCTCTTTATTTATTCTGTTTTTGGTATGTTTTAGGCCAAGTTTGGCATGATTGAAAAAAGGTAAAAAGTCAAAAAGTCACTATCTTATTTAAGTCACATCATCTTGTTTAAGTCACATCATCTCTCTAACACATCACTTCAAACCCAACCCAAACCCAACCCATATTTCATAAAAAGTCAAAAAGTACACTTATTTAGTCTTCCCAAACTAGGTCTTAGTCCGTTTTTGGAGAAATTATTTTTTGTTCTTGTGACAAATTCATGTGATGCTTAACTTGATATTCATTGATTAAAATAATATGATTCAATACTTTTTATTAAATTTTTTAAAAAATAACATAACAAATGTTGAACAATAAATATTGTAAAGCAATGCACTAAGGCCACCAAATAAACAATCTCGTTCATGCGTTCTCTCAATCCTAATTTGATAGTGGTGGTGCATTTTTGGGAGAATTTGACAAGAGTATTATAAGATTTTTTTAGTAAAATGGTTAAAAGTTAATTTTTTAATTTTTTTATAACTTTTTAATTTTTTTTAGTAAGAAATAAAATGAATTAAAAATTAAAAAATGATATTTAATCCACTTCCTAAAATATCATATAGCCCACAACGCAGGCTCGACCCGAAGGCTACAAATATTGTTAACCTTTCGTGCGGAGGTGCCACATGGGCGGAGTCATCAAAGGTGAACTGATGAATTGATGGCTACTTGTCTTGTCTATAATTCAATCAATAAACACTTTCGTAAAATAACCGGAAAATAACTTGACAGTGATGATAGTTATGGATGGGGAAATTATTTTTACAAGAAAAGTGGGATAACGAGTTTCGTCATTTTATTCTGTTAAGATAAATTAAATGTCAGTGATTACTCTCAATCATGTTCAGGTCGGTCCTGGACATAGGCCCATCACATTATGGTCTAGAGCCTCTTAAAATAGATCTAAAAAAAGACCCCTTCCTATAATAATTTAGTGTAATATATTAAGTATATTTTAAGTCTAAAAAAAAATTGAAGAAAGCCCAAACAAACTTAAAATAAATTGACCTATTCAAAAATTGAAAGGCTCATTCAAAAAAATTAGCATTGTTATCTATTGACAATAGACCCAAAAAAGGGTACCCTTCTATTATGATTTAGTATAATATATTAGGTATGTTTGAAGTCCAAAAAAAATTAAGGAATGCCTAAACTAATTTAAAATAAATTGACTCATTAAAAAAATTGAAAGGCCCATTTAAAATAATTAGCATTGTTATCCATTGAAAATGATTTTGCAAAAAAACTAGATTATGCAAGTATAATTGATTTATTTGCTTCCAAAAATGTAAGAAGAGCGAGAATCAAGCGATACTTATTAGTTGTTGTAATGTAATGCCAAATATTTTTTGTAATTTTGACACAAATCTTTTGTCTTTTACCTTCAATTTTTTTTATTTATTTTATTTCGTTCAATGGAAAAAAAAATGTGAAGGCCCCTAGAAATTTATCAATTAATTATCAGATTTGGGCCCCAGAAATCTTAGGGCTGGGGCTGATCATGTTTGGTCAAAAAGATTCTTTGACGATCAAGTTAGTATATTGATCAGCCATAATAGAATATACAGTGTTAATTGAAAATGAGATTTTTAAGTTACATTCTACTTGCCTTGTGTTTTATCTCCTTGTCCTTTTATAGTTGCTTGATTCGAATCTTGTTCGTCCAATCATCTTCCAATCAGATGGTTATGCCTTCGCCTGGCTCTGGTTGATCAAGTTGCCAAGTTGCTTTTATTCTTGATCGTTATGGACAGCTTGGATTGTGTCAGATGTTAGTGACTAACTTGTCCAACATTATGTCCGTAAGATCAAGTTGATCCGATGGCTTTGCCTTCTATTAGGCCCAGCCTATGCTCTTGTATTTTGTGAGTTGTGTTTCCAGCAGTTGGATTGAGGTTTGATCTAACGTTCTTCCTTTGTTTTGTATATCTGCCTTCTAGAATGATATCTTTATGCTTATTTTCTTTTGGGGAAATTACCCACAGGTCCCATGTGGAACATGTGGACACCATTTAATCCCATAACTTTTTGGGTACACCCAAAAGTCCTTTCCTCTATCTCTCTGGTTTTTTCCTCCCTTTTTACGTTTTATTCTTTCTCTTTTTTTCTACATTTTTCTCTCATCGTCTTCGTCATAGACGATGGTGCAGGTGTTCATGTCCTTCTCCATTGATCGGGGTTCACTGATAACCGCCAACCATCGAAATCAACTCGTGATTTCACTTTCACCGACGGCGAAGATATATATTTCCGACAAAGAAGATGAGTGGATCTACTTAGATCTGATGTAGATCTACTCAGATCTGAGTAGATCTACATCAGATTTGGCTAGATCTAAACAAAAAATAGTTGTCGGAGTATAATCCTCTCTCTACATCCGCCTTTCTCCTTCGATCTCTTTTTTTTTTCTCTGCTATACACTTCTGTTTTTCTGTTCTAATAGAGAAAATTTTCAAATTTTGAACAAGTAGTTTTCGAGTTTTAATTACAGGCGGTGAAAACTGTAAAATTTTGCAGTTTCAAAATTTTTTTTTGGTGCTGGAATGAATCATGGTTTAAAACTATAAAATTTTGCAGTTTTATAACATTCTTTAGAACTGTAAAATTTTACAGATGGTGATAAATCTGGTCCCGCCAGTCTTGGACTTGCGATAAATTTGGGCCCACTAATCTTGGGCTATTGGGCCTAAATAATTTAGTGGGTTCAAATTAGCCCCTCTTACAATTCTTGATCGTTATGGACAGCTTGGATTGTGTTAGATGTTAGTGACTAACTTGTCCAACATTATGTCCGTAAGATCAAGTTGATCCGATGGCTTTGCCTTCTATTAGGCCCAGCCTATGCTCTTGTATTTTGTGAGTTGTGTTTCCAGCAGTTGGATTGAGGTTTGATCTAACGTTCCTCCTTTGTTTTGTATATCTGCCTTCTACAAGGATATCTTTATGCTTATTTTCTTTTCATATGCTTGGGCTTGTGCCACCCCGCTATCGGTTGTCCTTAATAGGTTTTAAAGAGTTGATTTGGGTTCACCTTTTCTCTTTTTGGGCTAGCGTCATTGGGTTTGGGTTTGGGCTCATATTTTTTTTCCTCTACAACAGTAAAAAAGAAAAAGGTAAATTGCTAATAGGTCATAATAGTTGAATTTAATTCTCATCAAGTCCTATCGAAAATAAGTCTTGATAAAATTATCGTTAAAAATATTTTTTTTGTGAAATTTTTTTTATATGTTGCTAAAAATTGACAATTAGTGACTTTTTTTTGTCATGATTTTTATAAATTATCTTTAAAACTTACAATTAGTGACATTTTTTCATGACAAATTTTTCTCATAGAACCTATTAGACAATAAGTCTACTTATTAGGACCTACACGTAAATATCTTAAAAAAAATTACAAAATTGTGAAAAAGTATAACATTTTAATTAATGAAGTCTATAAATTTTCTCACTGATTTATAAATTTTGTTTGATTGTTACACTATACAATTATTTTCTCTAAAATAATTTGCTTAACATATTAAATTTTTTTTTTTTTTTTTTTGGTCTTGTTAAATGTAGCACGGATAAAAATAAACAGGATTTATAAAACATGTTATGGTTGTTAGCAATGCAAGTTTATGAATAATAGAACCAAAATGTTATGGGTCGAGATTTTAGATGTTGGGAAATTATTAGAAAAAATACAAATTTATCACAATTTTAAGTTTGGGTTTTAATTAATAAAATTAGAAGTTGGACTAAATGAATGAAATTGAAATTTTATCAAATTAAATATTAGGCTTTCTGAGAAATATATGAGTTTGGTTCATATTTGATCATGTCCAACTTAACCCTCACAGGCCTAATTTTAAACTAAGACCTAATATGCATAAAGCCCAATCACAAATCAATTTTTCCTGATAAAATAAATAAATAAATAAATAAATAATTTATCATGTTTTGAATTCTTCATACTTCCCAAAATATCCATTGCGAAATACTAATAAATAAATAAATAAAAGGAGAAGAGGTAATTAATTTATTTGGGTGGCAAAATTGGGTGATTAGAGAGTGAGTGGGGAATTGGATTAACGGCCATGATCCATGATAATAGCAAACGTGGCGAGTGACTTCAGTCAATGCTACCAAATTTACATTAATACCCCTTTCTCAGAATATCTAAATTTGACCAATTGACCAAGTCAACCAAATCCTCAGCTAACCGTTGTTGTTTTCCAAATTTCCACTACCTCCATGACCCATCACACTCCCCCCCGCATAACTAACTGCCCAACTTCGAACTCGCACTCAAGTCCCTTATATTTAGCCAACCCACAACTCCAAAACACTTCATAACATAGGAAACTCTCTTTTCAGTGACTTTTCATTCTTTGCCTTGCATTTCCAAAGCTTTTAGTACATATATACCTATTTGCTACCCAAAGAGCTCTCCAAAATCTTCCAAATGGCTTCTGAATCCATGATGATCATGAGTTTCACCACCCTAACTCTGCTCTTGCTTCTCTCTTGCTCTCATCTTCTCTCCGTCGCGTCCTTTCAGTTTGAAGTTGGTGACAACCAGGGTTGGGTCGTTCCCCCTGCAAATGACAGCAAAATCTATAACGACTGGGCCTCTGAGAACCGCTTCCAGATCGGCGACACCGTCCGTAAGTGTTCTTATACCCTTTTTTTGGTACACTAAAGAGAGGGAGAAAGAGTCTTGCAATTTAAACTAGACTAGACTGAGTTTGTTTTTTTTTATTTATTTTTATTTTTATTTTAAATTAACGTATTTGCTTGATCATGTATGAATAGACACTAGCAGCGGGTTATGGGTGTGCAATTTTATATCTAAATGTTTAGACGGTTTGCTCAATAAGAAATATGAGTCAATTTTGAAAATTAATTAGCAGTTATTCACTGGACGTGGCATGTTTATTTATGGAGAAATTACAATTGTAAGTTCAACCCCCCAAAAAAAAATGTAATCAATGGTAAATTTTACAAATATTAATAATTAAAATAATAAACTTTCTCATGAATTTGTATTTATTTTTTTGAAAATACCACTTAATTATAATTTTTTCTTTATTTCATTCAATTGTGGGCATTTTGAAAAAAAAAAAAAAAAAAAAAAAAAAAAAAACTGTTGTGTTTGTACAGAAAATAAAACAATAAAAATATATATATATTGGTGTGTTTTGTAATCTAATGTTATGCTAGAATGAAGTTTGTTTTGTAGTTCTAATGTATTGGGGCTTTGCGTTCAGATTTCAAGTACAAGAAGGATTCAGTTATGGAAGTGAGTGAGTCAGAGTACAAGAACTGCAACTCCACACACCCCACCTTCTTCTCCAACACCGGGACCACAGTGTACAAACTCGACCGCCCTGGGCTTTTCTACTTCATTAGTGGATCAGCCGGACACTGCCGGAGAGGACAGCGAATGATCATAAAGGTGTTGTCTCATGAAGATGCTCAATCCGGTGGTAGTGGCGGCGGTAGTTCATCTGCTTCTACAGCTGTTGCAGTGCTATCCTATGGAGGACTCATTGCCCAATTTGCTTTTTTGTCATATATCTTCTAGGACTCTAGGCTAGGTTAAAATTTAGTGGCATCCTGTTTTAGTAGTAAAGTAGTAACCTTTGTTTTACTGTTTCTTCGCATATGTTGGGCTGTTATTATGAAATCTATGTGTTTGGTTTTGTTTAAGACAATTGTATTGGAGTTATCTCATTTTTCAGTATAGTTAGTGTTTTTTGGTATTTGCATTTGATCTTTATCCTTATACCTGTATACTGTGTTTGGTTGGGAGATTTAGGAAGGGATTTGGAAAGGGAAATGGAAAAGGTAGGTGAAATGTGAATAAATCATGCCTATATTTCACATAGTTTCACACACCTTTTCCCTTTCCCTTTCCAAATCTCATCCCAAATCCCCTAACCAAACACAGCATTAATAGTGTTGACATAAGTGAATAATTGCAATTAATTACCAATCATGTCCTAGATTCAGCCTAGGCTTTCATTTCTAATTATTTGATTATGAATAGTGTGTCAACTTAAATAGAATTGAAAAATCTGAGAACTACTGAGAGAGAGATTCCCAACCACACAAGACAATATAGGTTTGAATGTCTTTGGCAGCTTTCCTAAACATTAATTATATAAATGAAGAAGATACAAGATATTAAAAAGAAATAGAAAAGAAAAGAAATGAAACATAACCACATCTCCTTCTCCGCTTCTTGGTCTCAAACAACAGGCACAGATGAACTACTATCTTGAAAAATCAGCAAAGGCTTCAGAAACAGCAAAACCACTTCTTCCCCTACAAAAAAAAAAAACCAAAATTGATCAACAAATTTTTAGACATTAAAAAAAAAAACAAAGAAGAAAAAAACCCCACATGAATCATCAGAATGTGATGGGTGGTCTAGTACCATAGGGGGATGATGATAATTTTGATCATGTCTTGGCTGATTGTCGTTCCTCTGTGATGAAGGTGCTCCGTTGGCGGCTGTGCCAGTGGTTTTCTTCTCATCTCTAGCCTTGGCAAATATGACTGTAAATCCATCTGCTGATGCTGGATTATTTACATCCCACTCCCCAAACTTCGGCAATGGCCTACCTCTATCCTGCTGCTTATCACAATTTTATGAAGAAAAAAAAAATTTAAATCAAATTGAGCAGTGGTAGCAGATTATTTCTTCGAGGTCTAAAATAAAATGCTGCAAAAAAATAAAATAAAAATGGCAGATACTGTTTTTGGGATTTTAGAGGCAGAGAGATTTATGTTTTAAATTGCAACGGAACTACCAAATATCCATCATCATCACTGTCAAATCCTAAATATTTCGCTATTCATAACATTATGCGAAGCAATACAATCAAATTACTCAATCACAAATGTCCATAAACGATACATTGATGAAATGTTATCTAACCAGGTTGAAATGGAGAGAAATAAACTTACCGATGCCATCAAAGGATAGATTGCAGGAGGTTCCAACAGAGGCGAGGAATGTTAGAGAGAGAGACAGAGACAGAGAGGGAGGAGGAGGAGTTGTTGTTGGTGGTGGTGGTGGTGGTGGTGGTGGAGAGGAGGAGGAGGAGTTGGTGGTGGAGGAGGAGGTGGACAGAGCGAGTCTTAAGGAAGAGGCAGAGGAAATATATATAGTAAGGTATAATAGATAGAAAATGTGTGAGTTGCATGCATGTAATATCCCATGACCAACTTAATAATAGTTGAATATATAATTTTCCCACGTGTTTAAATGTCACATTCCATTAAAAAAAGGTGTAGCACCACCCAATGTTGCTTATTCAACCTGTGTACCACTTTCTAGTTGATTTTAGTCCGAATTAACTTAATATTAGAAAATAAGCTTAACTATTTTTGTTTATTATTGTTGTAATTGTCAATAGTTGTTCTTGTTGCTATTATTACTATTATTATTGTTGTTGTTGATATGGTTTGAATAGTTGCGTGTAGAATAGAATTAGTTCAACAGGAACAACATAAAAATAGTCAATAACTAAGTTTAGTTGAAGAATATGGAGAATATAGAATACTCAAATAGAGAGGCATTCATGGAGGTCGCCTTTTAAGAAAGAGGGGCATCCATGGGGGCTGTGTACATTGCCAAATTGACTTGATTAGGAATCTATTCTCGTGAACAAACACAACCTCTACACACATCTAGGAGCACATTTGTCTAAAAGCGTAGGGTGATGTACGAGCAAGAAATAATTTTCTCGTATAATCATGTTGATCAAGTTCACGCTCCTCCAAACGTCGTCGCTTTATTCCCTATCGCTTTACTCCCTGAAAACACAAACGTGAGCTAACCGGCGAGTGTGTGCCGGACACCTCTCTGATGCCTAAGTCAGCAAAATAGGCAAATAGACAAAAGCTCTGTGTATTCGAGAATCAAAGTTGTGTTACCTCTCCATAGGTGATGTTATGAGCTTTTATAGGTTCCGCGTGGCACAATCCTAGTAGGACTCTTATTCCTCCATGCAGAATCCTCCTAGGAATCACACTCTTGAAGGATAATGCTTATCCTTCAACACCTCCCTCACTACTTAACCAAGTGAGATGGTTTTATCCTAGTTGGAAGGCAGTACGACCGGGATAAGATAGCCATGCTAAACTGGTTGAAACGACTGAGCTCTAGCTAGCTCGGTTCTTTCCTCTGTTAATCGTACCTCGGTTTCACCTGTTGAGACCGTGCTAACCATAGCGTACTTGGACCGAGCTACTCAACAGCAAGGTCCTGAGTAGAAGCCAAAAATACCTCGGCTCAAGACGGATTGACCGAGCTAATTGTCACCGCACCGACCGTGGTGACCGAGCTAACCACCAAGCTCTTTCGGACCAGGCTATCTGCAAGGCTCCTCTGGACCGGACTAATTACAAGGCCCTTTTACTCAGCATTTCTTACTGTGGCCCACAGAATGGCCCATTACCCAGCTCGGTCCAATTTACATATAAATTACCCTCTCAATTCCATCTGTGCAGCATGATAGGGATTACCTGTTACCAGTCGAGCTAAAAAAAAGCTTTAGCCTTCCAACCGAGCTAAAAAACTTTAGCCTTCCAACCAAGCTAAATTCACACTGTGCTACCAATTTGTTCGGTCAAAAACGTCTATTCAATCTCTAACTGAATCGCTTCTTATTCCAAGAACACGTGGCACACTAACATTGGCCCAATGCAGCTGTCACGCCGTCTTCGTATTTAGCGTATTTTGAACAGTCCCGCCCAATTTCTTCTTCTTTGCACAAAAACTACTCATTTTGAATTTATCACGTCTACTATTCGTCATTTTCTCTCTCTTTGAGCTTCTTCTCCCTTGTTCTCTTGCAACTATGGAGCTCGTGTTCTTGTTGAGATCTTTTTCACCTTTGGTCCCTCCATTTTGAACTGGTATGTGACTCAAATCTCTTTCCTTTCCGTTGATTTCGCACTTGTTTTGTAATGCATAGCATGCATTTTTGTATGATTTTCAAAAACACCTATTCCACTTTTGCTTCTATTTACTGAAAAAACCTTTGTAATATAACCACTGTCTATATAAATAACCTGGGAAATGATAGTTTTGATCCAAAATCACACTCCAACCGAACTAGGATACTGTTTGTATTAGGTACGACCCTGGCCGAACTAAACAACCGGACTAAAACTTCACACCCTACTCGTAGTTTTAATAGGCCCTACCTCTTAGCCGCGCTATCGAACTGCATTAAGTTTGCGCAATACCGCGCTTAAAAGCCCTAACAATCGACCAAACTAAAACTTGGAGCTAATCCAGCTCCCTTAGTTAAAAGCGAACTAAGAATGCTGCTCCAAAAGTTCAATCGGGCTAAAGGCCCTTTCTCAAACTGAGCTAAGAATGGATAACGGCCCACGTAACCGAGCTAGGACTTCATTTATCTCTGCCTTTGTTTCTTTTAGCACGGTCCAACGAGCCGAGCTTAAAATCTTTCTTTTTTCACTTTGCAGTCTTAGGTTGCCAGGCACTCCCTTGAACGCTCAACCGAGCTACTCAGCGTCATTTCCCGATTGAGCTGACACTTCAGCTAATTTAATCATAACTTAAGATCACATGGGGAAATAGAGATTTTTGGTAAACACCCCAGGTGCTATGGCTGAGTTCCGAAGGGATTACCATATCCCTGATGATGTCCATCTTACTCTAGCCGAACTAGATATCACTCCCTAGGGAAACCCTGGCTTTGTTTCCTTTACACTTCTTTCCATTGTAGAAACCGGACTAAGATTCCCTGTACACACCCTTCTTTGTGAGTTCCTCAGACAAACCAACCTCTGCCCTACCCAACTTTCCACAAATTCATACTGTATAATAAATGGCATCGCCGAGCTAAACCGCCGGGCTGGCCTTAACCTCGGTTTAGTCGAGCTCTTCCACCAATATTCCATAAGATCAGCGGAAGATGACTAGGTTTAATATTTAAGAATAAGGCGCCGGCGTGAAAAGATAATAAAGAATACCCCAAATAAAGATGTGAATGATGATGATTTCTTCTGGGTATCTGGGAACTTTGAGGACCATCATGCCCAAATCCCTAGCCACAGAATAAATTGGAACAAGGGTGTAGCGCCCTACCCAACTTTCCACAAATTCATACTGTATAATAAACGGCATCGCCGAGCTAAACCGCCGGGCTGGCCTTAACCTCGGTTTAGTCGAGCTCTTCCACCAATATTCCATAGGATCAGCGGAAGATGGCTAGGTTTACTATTTAAGAATAAGGCGCCGGCGTGAAAAGATAATAAAGAATACCCCAAATAAAGATGTGAATGATGATGATTTCTTCTGGGTATCTGGGAACTTTGAGGACCAACAAGCCCAGATCCCGGGTGACAGAATAAATTGGAACAAGGGTGTAGCTGGTACGATTACCTCGGCTCAATTCCATGCTTTTCTTTATTTCGGTTTCTTATCTTGAACCATACTAACTGTTATCTTTTTTTTCTTCATGCAGATTTGAACTTCCTTAAATCTCAGTACAACTACCCAAACTTAAACGCACTTCGTGCCGCACTCCGATATCCAAACAGAGGCTGGGCCGAGCTACTGAATTTTGAACTGACCTACCGATATAGTAGCCGCAGGAAGACCAGAGTGACCGATTTCCTCCTTGAACCTTCGCCAGAGCCAGATCCATCCTTGCCTCAAATCAATCTCATCCCACTAACTGCCGAACAAGAAATGGCCAAAAAGAGAGCCGTAAGAGCACTCATCACCGAGACAAACCGGTCCGAGGTACCACAAGTCGGTCAAACCCAGGAGACCGTGGTAACGCTGCCATCCCAACAACCTGAATCATCTCGGACTTGCAAGCACGCTCGGTCTTCCACTACCGAGCCATGCCTCGTCGATGAGGACGAAACTGTGCTTCCCCTAACCGAAGTACCGAGCCCACAACCTGAGAGCCCAGACCGAGCTAACTCTTCTGATTGGGCATCGAGATTAACATATTAGAACCGAGCCATCAGACCAACAGATTCAGTGGTGGCAGATAAAGATCACATGCTGGCCTTCAACTTGGCTAAGAGCGTGTGTCTGCCCCCTGATATGGATCACCATGCCCACCTTACCGAGCTAAAAGCTATCTGCTCGGCCACCAAATTAATGGTGCTGGTGAGTGCTCTTTCCTTTGTTTTCTTATTTTGTGCAATTGTTAGCTCGATTCTCACTCAAAATTGCTTACCACATTTATGCAGGCCATGCAAAAGAACCAGATTGCTCATAAGCATGTGCTAGAGCTACGCAAAACAACAAGGCAAGCCGTGGCAGAGGCTGACAAGAAGACGGCCGAGCTAAACGAGGCCAAACAAAAAATGGCTGAGCTACAATCTGAGGTCGCCCACCGGCCTAGTTGACTTAGCCGAAGTGGACAAACAAAAAGTTTTGACCAAGCTGAAGGATCGTTACCTATGTGAGCTTGCCACAATTGAGCAGAACAAGAAGGCCGAAATAACTGAACTTGAGAAGAAGATTGGCGATGCGGAAGACCGTGGCTACAAAAAAGGTGAAGCAACCTACATCCTGCAGTGCGAAGCTGCCAAGGATCTATTTTTCAAGTACGGGTGGAAAGCGGCGGTGGAACAGCTCGGTCACAGTCCAGAGACTGAGGTTTTCCTGAACCCTTCATCGTACTTCATAGCGAGCTGTATGGTGGAGTATGCAGCCGCCATTCAACAGAAATTCCTTGAATCTGAGGATGATGAAGAAGAGACCGTGCCTAACAATGCCCCGGTCATCAATGATCCTGTCATCCAGCTAGCTCAGGTTGAACCACCGGTGGAAGACCTGACAACCGAGCTACCAACTAAAACCGGGCTCCGAGTTGACCTGGATGCTGATCTTGACGACTTGTTTGCTTGACTTTGTATTTTCTTCTTTTTACTTTTGGAAAGAAAACTGTAACCGGGCTGAAATCCCACCCTTTTGTAACTCTTGATTTACACTCTCAACGAAATCTTCTCTTGTTCCAACTATTATTTCGGTTAACTTCCATGCATGTACTTTACTTTGTAATCTAAATAAAGTATAATATTCTCTGGCCGAGATACTTTATCCCGGTCTTAACTTTGCAATCTAACTGGCCATACCTGCCAACTTCTTCAGCCTAGATTCTTATCTCGGCTGAAGAACAATAAGTGTTGATTTTTCCAGCCAACCTCTTCAACTTAGATCCTTATCTCGGTTGAAGAACAATAAGCGTTGATTTTTCCAGCCAACCTCTACAGCCTAGATCCTTATCTTGGCTGAAGAACAATAAGTGTTGGTTTTTCCAGCCAACCTTTGCAGCCTAGATCCTTATCTCGGTTGAAGAACAATAAGTGTTGGTTTTTCCAGCCAACCTCTTCAAGTTAGATCCTTATCTCGGTTGAAGAACAATAAGCGTTGGTTTTTCCAGCCAACCTCTGCAGCCTAGATCCTTATCTCAACTGAAGAACAATAAGTGTTGGTTTTTCCAGCCAACCTCTTCAACCTAGATCCTAATCTTAGCTGAAGAGAGCTCAAAGTTGGTTTTTTCTGCCAACCTAGAGTGAAGTGTTTGGTTATTCCGACCAAATGTCCTGCAGCTTGGATCCTTATCCTGGGCTTAGGAGAAGTGTTGGTTTTTCTAGCCAACCTCTAAGTTGGTTATTCCTGCCAACTTAGAGTAAAGTATTTGGTTATTCCTACCAAACGTCCTGCAGCCTAGATCCTTATCCTGGGCTTAGGAGGGGTGTTGGTTTTTCCAGCCAACCTCTAAGTTGGTTATTCCTGCCAACCTAGAGGAAAGTGTTTGGTTATTCCAACCAAACGTCCTGCAGCCTGGATCCTTATCCTGGCTCATGAGGGGTGTTGGTTATTCCAGCCAACTTCTTCAGTACTGATCCTAATCTTAGCTGAAGAGAGTGCAAAATTGGTTATTCCGGCCAACTATGCTTTCAGTGTGCCTAACTCACTAAAACAATCTTTTATAGAAGGAAACAACTATACTAAAAATGAACTACTTGCTTTATTGAGAAAGAAAAAATTATAAATACTTGAAAGAAAAGCTAAAAATAAAATAGTTTGAGATTGGCAGTGTTCCATGGCCTGGGAATGACTTTGCCGTCTTCGTCTTCCAAGTGGTATGCCCCTTTGCCAGCTAATCCAACCACTTTGTAAGCTCCTTCCCAATTGGGCCCTAACTTGTCATCTCCGAGTACCAGGGTGTTCCTCATTACTTTGCGCAGTACCCAATCTCCGATCTTGTATTGGCTTGGTTGTACGGTCTTGTTGTATTTCCTGGATAACTCCTGTTGGTATGAGGCGATGCGAACCAGTGCTCTTTCTCTTCTTTTTCTGCAAGGTCGAGCTCCAATGCGATGGCTTCTCTATTTAAGTCTGGATCGAAATTTTCGTTTCGAATGGTGGGGAGCCGACTTCCAGTGGGATTACTGCTTCCATGCCGTAGGCTAAGGAAAATGGTGTTTTTCCCGTTGATCGTCGAGGTGTGGTACGGTAAGCCCATGAAACATGAGGAAGCTCTTCAGCCCACTTTCCTTTTGTTTTCTCTAACCTTTTCTTCAATCCATCCAAGACAATTTTGTTTGATGCTTCTACCTAGCCATTTGCTTAGGGGTATGCCGGTGTAGAGTTGTAGAATTCTATCTTGTACTCCTCACAAAAGCCCTTAAAAATTTTACCGTCGAACTGTGTGCCGTTGTCTGATATTAGCGCCTTGGGTATGCCAAACCGAGTGATTATATTCTACCAGATGAACTTCTTCACATCTTTCTCCTTTATTGATGCTAGTGCTTCTGCCTCCACCCACTTTGTGAAGTAGTCTGTTGCTGCAAGGAAGAACTTTCTGTTGCCGGGTGCTGTTACAAGTGGTCCTACTATGTCTAAACCCCACATTGCGAAGGGCCATGGGCTAGTTAAAGGTAGAACCTCTCTGGCTGGCTGATGTATTTGGTGTGCGAACTTCTGACATTTCTCGCACTTCTTGACATATTTCTCTGAATCTGCTTGCATGTAAGGCCACCAATATCCCTGTGACATTGCTCTGTAAGCCAATGATCTCCCCCCTTGGTGGCTTCCGCATACGCCTTCGTGAATCTAGAACAGGAATGCTTCGACCTTGCTGGGATGGACACACTTCAAGTAAGGTCCTGTGAAGGATTTCTTGTACAAGGCCATTGATAGGGAGAGCCAAAATCGCTGTGACTTTGCTCTTATCTTGTTGGCCTCCTTCTTCTCTTCGGGTAAAATGTAGTCTTTTAGGAACACTCTGATGGGATCCATCCATGAAGGGCCTAGTTCGGCGCAACATATTTCTTCTATTTCAGGTTCTTCAATGCTTGGTCTGGGTAGGAAGTCGATCAGTAGTGGATGTGGGATAGATGTATCTGCCATCGAAGCAAAGCCTGCCAGTTCGTCTGCTCTGCTGTTTTCTTCTCTGCCAATCTGCTCCATCTGCACTACTTTGAACTTCATGATCTCTTTTTTGACTAACTCTTGGTACTTAGCCATCCTTTTATCCTTTGCTTCGTAGTTGCCTGAAATTTGGTTTACTACCAGCTGTGAGTCACTGTAAATCATTAGCTCAGTAGCCTTCATGTAGAGTGCAGATTTTAGTCCTACCAGAAGCGCTTCATACTCCGCTTCGTTGTTTGATGCTGGGAAGCCAAGATTGACTTCCTGTTCCACTACTAGGCCATCTGGTGAGATGAAGACTATGCCGAGTCCTGCACCGTGCCTATTGGACGCTCCATCTACGAAGAGCTTCCACATCTCTCCAACGAACAACTTTCAGCAAGTAGAGGGATTGGATGATGCCTTGCGGTCCTGAGTGTTGTTGGTGTTTTCTTCAAAGTCCACACTTACTATTTGCCCCTTGCTATCTGATTGTACCAAGTCTTTATTTGTCGATGGGTCTTTGCTTGGTGCAACATGGTTTGTTTCTCCTTCCTTTTGTTCACTCTGGTCTGTCCTGGGATGTGGCTGGGTATCCTATATTAGGGGTTGTGCTATTCCGGCGCCGCTTTCCATCCCTATTTCGGTTGTACCCGTTAAGTCAACTGGGCAGACATGATGACTTCTTGGTGTGAATTCTGTGACAAAGTCTGCCAAAGCTTGGGCTTTTATCGCGGTTCTGGGTTGAAACTTGATGTCAAACTGTCCCAACTCTACTGCCCACTTCAAGATTCGCCCAGAAAAGTTCACCCTCTCAAACAAAGCTTTTAATAGAAAAGCTGTGAGGATGATTATGATGTGGGCGTGAAAGTAGTGCGACAACTTCCTTGAGGCCATCATCAAGGCTAAGGCCAGTTTTTCCAATGGTAAGTACCTAGTTTCTGCGCCCAGCAATGTCTTGCTAACATAAAAGATGGGCAGATGTTGGATTCCTTCCGCTCGGACCAACACTGCGCTAATTGCGTGCTCTGAGACTTCCAGGTACAAAAATAGTTCTTCTCCAGGTATTGGGGTCACTAGCAGCGGTGGAGAAGACATGTATTCCTTCAAACTTTCTAGGGCGCGGTCGCATTCTTCATCCCACTCAAACTTGGCCTTTAATGCTTAAAAAAATGGTCGACATCTGTCTGACGACCGACTTATGAACCGGTTTAGCGCGGTTGCCATACCGGTGAGATGTTGCACTTCTTTTACTGAGTTGGGCCTCTCTAGATCCTGAATTGTTTTGATCTGAGAAGGGTTTGCCTCTATACCACGGTTGGCCACCAGGAAGCCTAGGAACTTGCCTGATCCTACGCCGAACGCACACTTAGAAGCATTAAGGCACAACTTGTTCTTCTTCAGGATCTAGAACATTTCACCTAGGTCCCTGAGATGGTCATTTTCATCCTTACTCTTGACCACCATGTCATCTATGTAAGCCTCCATTGTTCTGCCTAACAATGGTTCAAACATCTTGGTGATCATCCGCTGGAATGTTGCCCCTGCATTTTTTAAGCCAAAGGGCATGACCTTGTAGCAATACAGTCCTTTTGGCATTGTAAAGGATGTGACCTCCTGGTCTGGTTCATACATAACGATCTGATGGTAACCTCTGTACGCATCAAGAAAGCCAAGTCAATTGTGTCTTGCTGTTAGATCTAGCAGTTGGTCTATCCGTGGCAGGGGAAAGCTGTCTTTTGGGCATGCCTTGTTGACTGTTTTATAGTCCATACACGCCATTTTCCATTCTTCTTTGTCACCACTACTGTGTTGGATATCCACTTAGGATAATGCACCTCTCTGATAGCTCCTGCCTCTAGAAGGTTTCCCACTTCTTCCGCCGCTATCTCGGCGTGGTGGAGTGTTGATCTGCAAGTGCGCTGTATGATTGGTCTTGCCGTTGGGTGGACATTCAATTGGTGACAGACGAAGTTTGGGTCAATGCCAGGCATGTCATATGGCGTCTAGGCAAACACTTCGATGTTAGAGGTCAAGAATTTCATGATCTCTATTCTCTCGGTGCTGGACATAGATGAGCCAAGCAAAAAGAACTTTTCCGGGTTCTTTTCATCTATTCTTACCTGTACCAAGTCTTCCATTGCCTTCTGTTCAACGGCTTTGCCAACATCCGCAAACAATTCATTGCTCTCAAGTTCTTCTACCATCTGAACAAACCCTTTGGCAGCTTGGCTGCCATTTACTGTGACAAAGCACTGCTTGGACATAATTTGGTCTCTAAAGACCTCTTCAATTACTCCAGCTTCATTGGGGAACCGCATTACTTGATGGTAGGTTGACGCTACCGATCGCATGGCATGCAGCCATGTCCTCCCCAAGATTATGTTGTAAGTGGAAGGGACTTTCAATACCTAGAATTCCACTTGTTTCGTCGTGCTTCCTGCTCTGACTAGGAGGATAATCTTGCCGACTGGCCACTCTGGTATTGAGTTGAATCCGATCAGGGGAGATACGGCAGGTGCCAAGTTTTTGTTCTCCAGTTTCAGTTGTTTGAAGGTTTCGTAATACATTATCTCACATGAGCTCCCTTGGTCAAACAAAATTCGCTTGATGTCGTAATCCTTGATGCGGAGAGTGATGACCAGTGCATCATTATGAGGGCAATATATCATTGCCAAGTCTCTGTCTGAAAAAGACATGACATTCGTGGCCTCTGTTTTCCTTTTTTTAATGGTAGCTTGTGCACTTAATACCTCCTTTAAGTGCTCAGCCTTCTTGATCATTCCCCTGAGCTCACATACTCGCTCAGGTTCGAATACCCCATGTATTACGTTTATTACGCCTTGAGGTGGGGCGTCGATCGGTGTTCCGTTTGGGTGATTGTGGTTTTGGGGGGCTAGCTATGTCCCTCCTTCTATGTACTGGTCAAGGTGCCCAGCTGCCACTAACTTCTCCAGGTGCTATCTCAACGACATGCAATTCTCAGTGCGGTGCCCTTTTTCCTTATGGAAGGTGCACCGGGATCTTTCGTCATAGTCCTTTTGTGCCTCCCTCAATTTAGCTGGCCATCTAACGAAAGGTTCGTCGCGTATCTCACTGAGAATCTGATAGATCAGTTTTTTGAACACCGTGGTGATGACAGTGCAGACTCTTAACCACCTTTTAGGTCCTCTCCGTTGTCCCGCCTGCCTCGCCCGTTTCTGCTTGGACGTTCTACCGCGTTGACTTTTGCCGAAGTCTTTCTATCTGGTATTGCGGTTGTATCAGACTTTGTTTTAGCACGAGCGTCATCCCCCTCCACCTAAATGTGCTAGTGTACCCTCTCCATTAAGGCTTCCATTGTGAAAGGGGGCGTCATGGTAATTGAGTCCCTCAACCTATTTCCGACTGGAAAACCCTTTTTGTATTGCGCGATGGCGAGATTTGTGGGGCAATCTCCTATCTGGTTGAAGGTCTCCCAATAACGACTATTGTAGGATCTCAACGTCTTATTGTCACCCATATCAATAGAGAGTAGTTGATCGATCTCTACTGGCGTCTTGGTGTTCGTTTTGAACCTTGTCACGAACGCTTCCGCTAATTGTGCGCAGGAGGCTATGCTGCTTTCTGGTAGCCTTTCGAACCAGGTTAAACCTAGGTTGCCAAGGCTGGATGGGAATAGAATGCACATCAAAGCCTCGTTCTGCCGGTATACTACCATAACCTAGCGAAAGTGGCTTAGGTGCATGTAAGGGTCTGTCTTCCCCTCGTACATCGTAAATTTAGGCTGGATGAAGTCTGAAGGTAATGGTGCGTTCTCAATTGCCGGAATGAATGGCGAGCTATGTAGCCTTGCCAATGCTTTATCTGTTGGTTCGTAGGCAAGGTGCAGTATTGGCATTCCTACCTCGACGTTTCCATGCATTCGAGGAGCCAATCGCTAAAGGGCTGAAACTCTATGCGGGTCGCGTGCCCTGGCATCATCCTTCTGTCGTGCCCTTTCTTCAAGCACATTTCGTAAGTTGGACGATCTAGGCAACTCCGTTTGCCTGGATGATGTCTGGTGCGTATGTGAAGGCTGATAGGTGCTTTCCTCAGTGTAAGACCTCAATGTTCTCGTTCTCTCAGACTTGGAGTAACGAGTCTTTGAAGTCTTTGATTGAGTGTCGCCTGTTTTGAGGCTCCTACTCACTGCTTGCGATGGCGTGATATGCCTACCACGATCTTCTGAGTGGCGAGGAGGCGTATTGCTTTTGCGCCCCTCTCCTGTCGCCACCCCCTTCCCTTTTATCTGGTGCGTCATCAATTCCATGTCTGCCGCCATCTTCCTGATTAACTCGTCCTGCTCCTTTACCTAATCCTCCAAAACTTGAGGGTCGATTCTCCGCTTCTGCCTATTAGGACTTGATGAGCGACGGGGGCTGTTACCCCGCCTCCCCCTTATATCCCTCTAGGGGTTCTGTCGTTGGGGCTCTAAATCTTCCATGAGAGGGATGGAAGGGAAACCTTCGCGCCTCCCACCTCCCTCTGGGGTTTGTCTGTCAATGGCGGACTGCAGTAAATCTTTGTTGTGCGCCATGGCGTCTAATCTAGCGAGGAAAACTTTGATCAAAAGGTTTTATTCTTTCTGTGATTCCCACAGACGGCGCCAATTGTACGAGCAAGAAATAATCTTCTCGTATAATCCTGTTGATCAAGTCCACGCTCCTCCAAACGTCGTCGCTTTATTCCCTGAAAACACAAACGTGAGCTAGCCGGCGGGTGTGTGCCGGATACCTCTCCGATGCCTAAGTCAGCAAAATAGGCAAATAGACAAAAGCTCTGTGTATTCAAGAATCAAAGTTGTGTTACCTCTCCATAAGTGATGTTATGAGCTTTTATAGGTTCCGCGTGGCACAATCCTAGTAGGACTCTTATTCCACCATGTAGAGTCCTCCTAGGAATCACACTCCTGAAGGATAATGCTTATCCTTCAACACCTCCCTCATTGCTTAACCATGTGAGATGGTTTTATCCCGGTCGGAAGGCAGTACGACCGGGATAAGATAGCCATGCTAAACTGGCTGAAACGATCGAGCTCTAGCTAGCTCAGTTCTTTCCTCTGTTAATCGTACCTCGGTTTCACCTGTTGAGACCATGCTAACCATAGCATACTTGGACCGAGCTACTCAACAGCAAGGTCCTGAGTAGAAGCCAAAAATGCCTCGGCTCAAGATGGATTGACCAAGCTAATTGTCACCGCGCCGACCGTGGTGACCGAGCTAACCACCAAGCTCTTTCGGACTAGGCTATCTACAAGGCTCCTCTGGACCGGACTAATTATAAGGCTCTTTTACTCAGCCCTTCTTACTGTGGCCCATAGAATGGCCCATTACCCAGCTCAGCCCAATTTACATATAAATTACCCTCTCAGGTGATTATTCGACAGTCTGGAAATATGGTCACGTGATACTCTATGGTAGTATGATTGGTGGAGAAGGGATAGTATTGATTTTCTGTATTGAGGAACATGAGAGGGGATGATGAATAGTGATTGGTAAAGGAGTATGACCATGTGGTATTCCGGGATTATTGTATAATTTTCCAGAGGGCTCCCTCATGTTTGGGCCAGAAGGCCCATCACGGGTTTTATTTCGATAATTCGAATAATCGATTGTGTTAAGCAATTTGTGTATTTCATTTTTTTTTAAAATTAGGTCAATCTGAATCCAATAATCATAACCCATTCAGGCTTTGTTTGGCATAAATTTTTTGGGCTAAAATAGTCATAAAAAGACAAAATAGGTTAAAATTAATAAAACAAAATGTCACATCTACACCATAATCATTTTGTTTTTTCTCTCACAAAAGTCAAAAAAGCTAAAAAGTTCATTGCAAACGAGACATTTTAGCCCCAGGTTGGCCTCGTTTAGGAACATGCTATTTTAGTAAGTTTTTTTTTTGCTAAAATATGAAGTAAAAAA
Organism: Camellia sinensis; assembly: GCF_004153795.1. Lineage (NCBI taxonomy): Eukaryota > Viridiplantae > Streptophyta > Magnoliopsida > Ericales > Theaceae > Camellia > Camellia sinensis. The sequence continues at coordinate 169,439 of NW_021025216.1, forward strand.
AATCAAAAAATTTAGTCCAAATTCCTCCATTTTTTTATTTATTTATTTTTATCAGAGGAAATTTCCATTAAGGGATAGCCAAACGGCACTTACAGAGTCCAACCACCAAGAGCAAACACTAAACAGAGTGAAAATATTACAATAAGCGCAAAGGTGAAAACTACAAAAATTATCCAAACACACATTAGTGCTCGTGCTCATACTGCGACGCAAAGCTAATCAAATCAGCATTAGAACATGTCTGAAAAAATATTGATAACAACCACAGAGAGTGTAAGCTACAATCAAGCACCAAAGGACTCTAAAAAAACAAACAAAACCAAAAAAACAAAACAAAAACAAGATCATCTTCCATTGAACCCTTGTTTGGTGAAAATGACAGCTCAATTTATTTTTCTTCATAAACCCTCTAAGAAGAAAACACATAATTGAGTAAGGACAAAGTAAAATATCTTTTTTTTTTCTTTCTTGGACAATATTGCAAGAGTAACATGTTACTGTCAAATAGAGTAATATGTTACTGTGAGCCAGAGCAACATGTTACTATCAAATAAAGTAATTGTCAAACAAAGTAACATGTTACTGTGAGACAAAGTAACATATTACTGTCAAATAGAGTAACATGTTACTATTACTGTTTACATCAATTTCAACGATAATAATTTTTTTTTAAAAAAAAAGAATTTCATAGTCAACATGAATCTTATTTGATAAATCTTGATAAGAGAATTCTAAAAATATTAATTTTATTAAAAACCGACATTTACATCAAAAGTTATATTATTTTAAAAATTAATATTTTGATAATAGTGATATTTGTTGAACTTTTCAAGAATTTTTTTTTGTACGTATCCTTAATGTATTAAAATTTTATTATGAGGGGGTTTTGACCAATTCCCCCAAAAAATTTAGTATATTTAGAATGACTTTTTGATTTTTGACGAAAAAGTAGTGAAAAAATAAAATCTTTGACTTTTTGGAATAGGTTATAGGCTTTTTAATTTTTTTAGTAACATTTTGGTTTTCAGGCTAAAAGTATTGCATGCCAAACGAGGTCTAAAATAGTCAAAAAGTCAAAAAGCCAACCCGAATCTCAAATGAAGGCTCAATTTATTGCATTTGTCCAAAAAAGAAAAGAAAAAGACAATAATTGTATTTTTAAAAATAAATCATCATTTTTTTTAACAAACACAATAAATTAAATATGCTACAATTGTCGAATTGACCTAATTTTTTTTATGAATGAAATACATAAAGTATTTAACAAAATGAATAGTTCAGATTATCAAATAAATCTCACGAGCCCAAATAGTAGAGCTGCCTCCAATTTATTTACTGTAGATAGTCTTAATTTGAAAATAACTAATTAGGTTAATTCTTTGTAAAACACAAAATCAGTAAAAATAATTTAGCAAAAATATTAAAATTGAGTTCAAGTCAAATTTAAATATTTGAATGCTCAAGAAAATTGAGAGTCATAAGTACTAGCATATCACTTATGTTATGCACGGGATAAAATTATATATTATTTATTAAAAATACAATCGTATAGCACAAGTGATATGCTAATTGACATAATACTATTTATTAAACTCAAGTATACCTGTACTATATTTTAGATTGTATACGATAATTATATTTAATTACAAATGATATGCCATCGATACCTGTGCACCTATTATTGATAGCATATCATTTGTAAAAGGGAGCAGCTTGCCTCCAGTTCTTAATCGGACCATACGGTGTTGTTCAGCCCGTGGGGGTTCATCATGGGTTCTGTTTTGATAATTCGAACAGTTCTGTAGATCTTGTTGAGTACTATATAATTATAACAAATCACGTTGATTGGATATCGATAGTTATGTGATCAAATCAGTTTTGTATTAAAAAAAGAAAGGATGGTGAACAAATTAACAGTTGACAAAAAACTGATAAGATGAGATAGCTATCGATATCCGATCAACGTATTTTTTATAGACATATAGTACTCGACAAATTTTACACATTGAACGATTCGAATTATCAAAATAGGACCCGTGATGGGCCTCCACAAGCTGAACGACACCGTCCAGTCAAATTAAGGACTGGAGGTAAGCTGTGCCTTTTATAAAAATAGTTGTGCTTATGCTATAATTATGATATGTTATAATTATATTTGAAAAAATGGTTATACTATTTAATAAACCCAAGTATATTCGTTCTATTATTTGAATATAATGATATGCTATATTTAAAAAAAAAACCCAAGTATATTACATGAATCTAATAAAATATTGAAAAATAAATTAAGTCTAATTACAATCACAAAATACAATCTAATCATCATTAATAGTTGATACTTTATGTGAACCTAATAAATACAATTATTTTTAATCAATTTAAAATTTTAATCACCATATTAAAAAATAAATGATTTACTTACAAACTTTAAAAAGTTTTTCCTCCAAGATTTTGTCTTACTCTGTCTCTCAAATTACTGCGTAAGGCTGCTACTCTCTCTCAAACTTTTTGTTTAAGCTGCTGTGGTAGGGTTTCTTTAGGGTGCTGTGATATAAGGTTTAGGTTAATAATAATAGGTAGTAGTGGGTTTCTTTACGCAAGCACAGGAAAGTTGTTGTTGTTGTTGTTGTTTTTTTTTTTTAATTTTAAAAATCAAAAAATTAAGAAATTCATATTCAAATACAATTTAATCATCATTAATAGTGGATACTTTATGTGAACTTAATAAATACAATCTAATTTTTTTTTTCAAAAAAATATAGATTAAAAATACAATCACTGTGTGATTGTATTCAAAAAACATGAATACAATCTTCTTCTTCTTTTTCAAAAAACACAGATTAAATAAAGTATAAAAAACCACAATCATTTAAAAAATAAAATCACCGTGTGATCAAAACGGAGTGTAAAAAAACATAATCACATTTTTGCCCATAAACAATGTATATATATAAAATAAAATAAAAAAACAATGAAGGCAATTGGTAATTAAAAAATACAATTATTTTTTTCAAAAAACATAGTCACAAATTAAGTTAATTGATAGTTAAAAAGCACAATCATTTTTTTTTTATAAAATATAATGAGTTAAAAAACTCAATTACAAAATACAATCTATTTATCATGATCAATAATACGTACTTTATGTGAACCTAATGAATACAATCTTTTTTTTTTTTTTTTCAAAAAACATTGATTAAAATTAAAATATTGAAAAACAAATTAAATTTAATCACAATCACAAAATACAATTCAATCATCATTAATAGTTGATACTTTATGTGAACCTAATGAATATAGTCATTTTTAATCAATATATTTTTTCAAAAAACATAGATAAAAAATAAAATATTGAAAAATAAATTAAATTCAATCACAATCACAAAATACAATCCAATCATATTAAAAAATAAATGATTTACTTACCGACTTTGAAATGTTTTTCTTCCAAGATCCTATCTTAATCTCTCTTCCAAACGGCTGTGTAAGGTTACTGCTATCTCCCAAACTTTTTTGTATAAGCTACTGTGATAGGGTTTCTTTATGCTAATGTGATATAGGGTTTAGGTTAATAGTAATATGTAGAAGTGGGTTTCTTTACGCAAGGGCAGGAAAGTTGTTTTTGTTTTTTTTAAATCAAAAAATTAAAAAAAATACATTCAATTAAAAAATATAATTACATTTGTTTTTCATACCGTCCGATCAAAGCGAAATGTATGTAAAAAAACATAATCATATTTTCATTCATTCTTATAATAAAAATACAAATGAAAACAAAAGCGTGTGTTTGGTTTCAGTTTTCTAAATTCAGTTTTTTATTTTTTGTATTTTTTTGTTTTTAGTCAATATTTTTAAAATTTTAACAATTTTTTTTTTTACTTTTTTAGATACATCTTACTTAGATATATCTAAAAACTAAAATATTTGTGAAAAAATATTTAAAAAAATTAATAAATACACAAAAATATGAAAAATATAATGAATTTTCGTTTGGTTTTTTTTTTTGATCTTGTATTTTTGGTATTTAGTGAATTTTTTAAAGATTTTTTCACGAAAATTATATTTTTAAAGTGTATTTATGTTAGGTGTGTCTAAAAATTAAAAAAAAAATTGTTTAAAATATTAAAAAAAATGAGTAAAAATAAAAAACTACGAAAAACAAGAAAGTAAAATTTTCTGTAAAGTGTTTTTAGAAAACTCAAATCAAACAAAGTGAATGGTGTCAATTGAATAAAGAAATAAATGAAAAGAAAAGCAATAAAATCAATTGAAGATTACTTACAGGAAAATAATAGCTAATTGTTGAAGTAATGAAATCGATTGAATAAAGAAATAGATGAGAAGAAAAGCAAGCATTAAAAAAATTAAATAAAAAGAAAAGCAATGAAAGCAAGCATTAGAAAAATAAGCCAAAAAGAAAAGTAATAAAGTCAATGAAAGATTACTCACCGAAAAAAGTGGAGGTGAGAAATAAGATGCGGCTGTGGAAAGTGGAGGTGAAAAATAAAATGCGGCTGTGGAGGCGTAAAGGAAAAAATAGGGTAAGTAAAAGACAGAGTTTAGGTTATTTAAAAAGGGTAAATGGGAGTTTTTTTTTTTTCTAAATCAGAAAATTAAGAAATTTATATTGGAATATTGAAGCCCCACAAAGTTTGTGGGTTAAAAAGACCCTTTTTCTTATGTAATAGACTAGCATAATTACTATGTGTGTCAATTTCCGATCACACTGCCAACTTAGTATTCAGCTGGAGAGCATTGGCAGAATAGATGGCGCCTGATTGACCTGCAACAGAAAGAAAAGATTCTGGCAGTGGTTTGTCTACCCGGGGGCACTCCGACGATCAAGTCAGTTATCTTTCAAAGATAAATCAAGTGCTTAACTCACTATTCATAATACAAATTACGTACCTTAGACCTATCGGGGGTGCCTTTCTTTTATAGTTAATTCAATTCTAGTCCCCATAGAAGCCTAGCTTCAATGGACTTCTGCTCAGTGCTTATCCTGGACTCTCCAAGAGATAAAGATAAACTCCCTAAGGGCATGTTTGATTGGGTGGATTAGAGGATGAGATTGGGATTATTAATCCGTGAGCCCAATTATCCTATGCTTGTTTTAACACTTTGGTTTAGGATTATTAATCCAATGGATAATTAATCTAACAAATTTGTAGGATTATTAGTAATGGGGTAGGGGTGGAATTATTAATCCACTGGATATTAATCCAATTGGACAGTGAATACCACACTAAGTTAATAGTATTATTAATACTTCACTATTAATCTTGTGAATCAAACATGACCTAAGAGTGTTATCCTTATCTATGCTGAAGTCCTTCCTCATTCTAGGACTCTTGTGCCTTATCCACTTATCCCAGATTCTGATATCTTCGGAGGTAACCTCGGCTTAGCTGAGATAACCTCGGTGTCATGATCAGGACACGTGGCACCTCGGCTGACACGTCGGCGTCACCTTGGCCACGTGTTGGTACTCAGAAAATATATCTCCACAACTGCCCCCTAGGTTCTATTACATCAGTATTCTGAGGTGATAGAACCTATATCAGTACTTGATTTTAGTACGTCGGCTCAAAATCTCTCAGCTGAGATCATCATTAAGGCCAACATGCCTTCTTAAAGACCAAGGATTCCAAGAGCTCCTTCACGCGTATGAGCTGTCATACATAAAAACTCAACCGTTTTGGCCAGGCGTCTTCCCTTTACGGGATCGTACTCCGTACGCGCTTGCCAGTCGTCTCGCGCCTGTATGCGCCGTTTGACAAATCCGTCATTCTAGGCTTATTAATTCCGTTCGGCCATCTTTTTGCGTTTTTTTTTTACAAAACTTCCCTCATTCCCCCGTCTTTTCACTCTTTTCCATCGTTTCTGAGGCTTTCTCTCTCTCTCTCTAGCTCTTTCTTCCAAATCCTCCATTATTCAAGCTTTTCTAGCTCCGCAACTTGCTCCGCTTACCTCTTCCAGCGAGTTTTTCACTGCTCTGTCGTTTCTGTAGCCGTCGTCTGACTTCGGCGATCCTTACACCGGCTTCATTTTTTCTAGTAAGCCACTGTTCCTCCTGGTTTTATTTCTTATTGCTCTTCAAAAAGTTCCGCTTCATTATTTATTGCCATTGCTGTTTTGCTCAAGTAAGTCTTCACACTTGGTATCTTTCTTTTCTTTTTTGTACTTTAGAAAATTTTCTAATAACTTCTGCTCTATTCACTTTCAGGCCATCCAGCATGCTCATTCTTTCTCAATGCAAGCCTTTGAGAATCAGAAGGAGCTGGCCAACAAGAAGAGGGAGGTCTGCAGCTTGCAGAAGACCAATAAAAGCTTACAATAAAAAATGAAGACTTTGGCGGACCAGGCCGAGGCTGCTGTTAAAGCCAAAGATGATACCGAGGAGAAGGCAGATTCTGCAGAGGCCATCAAGAAGGTTCTTGAGGCCGAAAAGAAAGATCCTGAGGAAAAGATGGCCCAGGCACAGAAAGAACTGCAAGATGCCTAGGCCACGAAAGACATTAAGCTCAAGACTGCCGACGAGAAAGCATATGCTGAGGGGGTGGCCAATGTCACAGCGGATTACGAGAAACACGTGAGGCTGGCATGCAACAAGGGTTTCATCCTTGGTTGGATGACTTTGCTGAAAAAGCTAGAAATCGCTGAGGACCCCCTCAGGAACGCTGACGTCCTTCCTCTTTCATTCCCCCAACTCCAAGCCAATCCGACGACGATTCCGAGTCCGAGGAGGAGGTTTTGGTGAGGAAGTCCAAGGAAACTGCTAGGGTCAAGTCCCCTACTCAAAATGAGCAAGTCCTGGACTTGACTCAAGATGAGGAGGGTGAGGAGGTTCCCAAAGATGTTACTCCGGGAAAGGCATCATCCGACGTGCCTCTCGCCGACAAGAGCCTTGATCAAACCCTGCAAGAAATTGATACTGAGCTCGCAGCTGAGAAGGCCGCCGAGATGTCTTCTCAGCAGTCTTCTGAGCTCCAGACCCAACCTGCCAGCGGTGCTGACTTTCTTTGAAACAATGTAAGCTATTTATATGGCCGACGTGCCTTCCTTTGTAATCTCTGAACAATTACCCTTTTGGTAGGCCGAAGTGCCCTCTTTTATAAATGCAACTTCTTTTCCTGAACACGTGTATCTTTTTCTTCCCTTTAAGGCTCTTGTATGATTTCCATATTTAGAATAATTATGCATGTCTTCAAGGCACACTTTATCTGCGTAATTTTCTCGGGGTGAAATACCTCGGCTATACCAATCAACGGTTTATATTGGCAAGTACATAAGTACTCAGTTTAATACAACCTTGGCTTTAACTTATAAATTTTTTACAAATTTCAACAAGTGTTAAACATGATCTCGGTTGAACTTCAACTTGTAAACTTTTCTTAAGTTTCAACAAGTGTTAAACATGATCTCGGTTTAACTTCAACTTGTAAATTTTTTACAAATTTCAACAAGTGTTAATCATGATCTCAGTTTAGCTTCAACTTGTAAACTTTTCTCAAGTTTCAACAAGTGTTAATCATGATCTCGGTTTAACTTCAACTTGTAAACTTTTCTCAAGTTTCAACAAGTGTTAAACATGATTTCGGTTTAACTTCAACTTGTAAATTTTTCACAAATTTCAACAAGTGTTAAACATGATCTCGGTTTAACTTCAACTTGTAATTTTTTCACAAATTTCAACAAGTGTTAAACATGATCTTGTATTTTCTGGAACCATTTTCCAACTCTTTGCCCCATAATGTGAACTCACGTTCCACTTGGGTTCTCATTATGCATGTATTAGAAACTTCGGAAAGTATTGCATTAGTCACAAATGTGAGAAATCAGGCTAAAACTTTATTTATTTACTTCGGTAAATAACAAAGAACCAAAAAAGTCTAATGATAGAAAAATTTCAAATTGTAAGTATTCTAGGGTCTTGGCAACTCTTTGCCTTCATTATCTTCGAGCCGATATGCCCCATCGCCCAATACCGAGATAATTCAATAGGGTCCCTCCCAATTTGGGCCAAGCTTGCCCTCTTTGGGATTCTTCTTGTTGCCGACAACTTTTTTCAAGACCAGGTCGCTGACTTGGAACTCCCCTAGGTTAACCTTCTTATTATAAGCCCTGGCAAGTTGCTGCTGGTATGCCGCCAACTGAATTGTAGCTTTCTCCCTTATTTCTTCTAGCAGATTCAGATCTCGGGCTAATAATGCATTGTTGGTCCCATTCTCTACTCCTTGGGTTCTGATCCCAAGGATGCCGACTTCCAGCGGAATGACTGTTTCTGTGCCATAAGCCATGGCAAATGGGGATTCCCCAGTTGATCTTCTCGGCGTAGTCCGATATGCCCAGAGTACACTTGGCAGTTCATTCACCCATTTTCCTTTTGCTGTTTGCAACCTCTTCTTAATCCCATCCAAGATGACTTTATTGGATGCCTCTGCTTGTCCATTGCTCTGAGGAAAACTCGGGGTGGACAAGTAATTCTTAATTTTGAACTTTGCACAGAAGCTCTTGATTAGCTTACTGTCAAATTGTGTTCCATTGTCTGCAACTATTGCTCTTGGAATCCCAAACCGAGTGATGATGTTCTTCCATATGAACTTCTTCACATCTATATCTCGGATCTTGGCAAGGGGTTCATCTTCTATCCACTTGGTGAAGTAATCTATTGTCACCAGTAGGTACTTCCTTTGCCCAGTTGCTTGGGACAATTGTCCGACAAGATCCATTCCCCATTGAGCAAACGACCAAGGACTGGATACTGGGTTCAGGTCTGCTACTGGTTGGTGTATCAAAGGTGCAAACCTTTGGCACTTTTCATACTTCTTAACATAGGCCTCTGCGTCTTTCTACATGTAGGGCCACCAATACCCCTGGGTGATGGCCCTATGAGCTAGTGATCTGCCCCTAGCGTGGCTTCCACAAATTCCTTCATGTACTTCATATAAAAAATCTTCAACTTGTGAAGGGTGTACATACCTTAAAAGAGGTCTAGTGAATGATCTTTTGTAGAGATGTCCTTCTGCTGTCAGGCTGAATCTTGTTGACTTTAATCTGATCTTGTGTGCCTCTTTGTGGTCATCTGGTAGCTTCTTTTCCTTCAAGAATGCTACAATTGCATCCATCCAGCTTGGTCCCATATCCACACACATTGCTTAGTGGTTTGATGCTAGGGCCCGACAAGTAGTCAACTATAATTGTCTTTGCTTTTTCAGGTTGTATTGTACTAGCCTAGGTTGGCCAGTGCATCGGCGTGACTGTTATCATCTCGACTTACCTGATGTAGTCGGCAATTCTGAAATAAGGCTACCAACCTGTTGACTTCCTTTGCATAGGCCGACATCCTTTCATCTCGGGCTACGAACTCGCCCGTTGTCTGATTGACTATGAGCTGCAAATCACAGAAGACTATTACCTCATCTGCTTTTGCTGCTACTGCCAGCTTCAGTCCTGCAATCAATGCTTCATACTTTGCTTCATTGTTTAAGGCCTTAAACCCCAAACGAATGGATTGTTCCAATATCTATCCATCTGGAGATACTAGAACTACTCCTGCCCCCGCTCCTTGTCGGTTTGAACTCCCATCAATAAACAGTCGGAAGGAGTCGCCGATGTAAATGCTACAGGGTCTGAGTTTTTCTTCCTTCCTTTGTTCCGCTGCCTTCGGCTGGGCTCCTCTTTGCTAGTTTGGACATCGTTCACGTCGACTCAACGGAGCCCGATGTATGATGGATTCAGGCGTGAACTCGGCCACAAAGTCAGCCAAAACTTGGCCTTTGATTGCTGTTCTGGGTCTGTATTCTAGGTCATACTGGCCCAAAGCCACTGCCCATCTGGCTATTCTGCCTGTTAGGTCTCCCTGCTGCAACAGGGACTTTAATGGGTGTTCTGTTAACACCACAATTTTGTGGGCTTAGAAGTAATGGTTCAGCTTCTTTGAAGCCATTACTAATGCCAACGCCAACTTCTCTAAGGGTAAATACTTGGTTTCTACATCAGCCAGGGTTTTGCTTATATAGTAAACAGCCCTTTGTTTCCCTTTTTCTTCTCGGATTACCACTGCACTTACGGCATGTTCTGAAACTGCCAAGTACAGGAACAGCTCCTCTCCAGGTTCTGGATTTGAAAGAACTGGAGTTGTGGTCAGATACTTCTTTAAGTCGGCCAAGGCGGCTTCGCACTCCTCGGTCCATAAAAAATCTGTGGCTTTCTTTGCTAAGTTAAAGAAAGGTTTGCGCTTGTCTGAGTTTCTTCTTATGAACCTATTCAGGGTTGCGGCCCTTCCAGTCAGCATTTGCACCTGTTTTGCCGACATCGAGCTCTTCAATTCCAGGATGGCCTTGATCTGATCTGGGCTGGCCTCAATTCCCCTTCTGGTCACCAGGTATCCCAAGAACTTACTATGCACACTTTGATGCATTGAGTTGGAGCCGATATGTTTTAAGGATTTCAAAGACTGCTTTTAGGTAGGCCAGATGACCTTCAGGTTCCTTGGTTTTCATGACCATGTCGTCGATGTAAACTTCCACCGTTCGACAAATCAGGTGTCTAAACATCTTGGTTACCAATCTTTGGTAAGTTGCTCCTGCGTTTTTCAACCCAAAGGGCATCACTCTGTAGCAATACAGCCATTTTGGGGTGATAAACACGGTCTTCTCTTTTGCACAGAAGCTCTTGTTTAGCGTACTGTCAAATTGTGTTCCATTGTCTGCAACTATTGCTCTTAGAATCCCAAACCTGGTAATGATGTTCTTCACATCAATTTCTCGAATCTTGGAAAGGGGTTCAGCTTCTACCCATTTGGTGAAATAATCTATTGCCACTAGTAAGTACTTCCTAGATGGAGCCCGATGTATGATGGATTCTGGTGTGAACTCGACCACAAAGTCAGCCAAAACTTGGCCTTTGATTGTTGTTCTGGGTCTGAACTCCAAGTCATACTGGCCCAAGGCCACTGCCCATCTGGCTATTCTCCCTGTCAGGTCTCCCTGCTACAACAGGGACTTCAATGGATGTTCAATGAGCACCACAATTTTATGGGCTTGAAAGTAATGGTTTAGCTTCTTTGAAGCCATTACTAAGGCCAACGCCAACTTCTCTAGGGGTAAATACCTAGTCTTTGCATCAGGCAGGGTTTTACTTACATAGTAAACAGCCCTTTGTTCCCCTTTTTCTTCTCGGATTACCACTGTACTTATCGCATGTTCTGAAATTGCCAAGTACAGGAACAGCTCCTCTCCAGGTTCTGGATTTGAAAGAACTGGAGTTGTGGTCAGATACTTCTTTAAGTCGGCCAAGGCGGCTTCGCACTCCTCGGTCCATAAAAAATATGTGGCTTTCTTTGCTAAGTTGAAGAAAGGTTTGCGCTTGTCTGAGTTTTTGCTTATGAACCTATTCAGGGTTGCGGCCCTTCCAGTCAGCATTTGCACCTGTTTTGCCGACATCGGGCTCTTTAATTCCAGGATGGCCTTGATCTGATCTGGGCTGGCCTCAATTCCTCTTCTGGTCACCAGTTATCCCAAGAACTTACTATGCACACTTTGATGCATTGAGTTGGAGCCGATATGTTTTAAGGATTTCAAAGACTGCTTTTAGGTAGGCCAGATGACCTTCAGGTTCCTTGGTTTTCATGACCATGTCGTCGATGTAAACTTCCACCGTTCGACAAATCAGGTGTCTGAACATCTTGGTTACCAATCTTTGGTAAGTTGCTCCTGTATTTTTCAACCCAAATGGCATCACTCTGTAGCAATACAGCCATTTTGGGGTGATAAACACGGTCTTCTCTTCATCTGGGGGGTACATGGCTATCTGGTGGTACCCCTTGTAGGCATCTAGGAAGCTCATCCTTGCATGCCCTGAAGTGGCATCCACTAGTTGGTCAATCTTGGGTAAAGGAAAACAGTCTTTGCGACAGGCCTTGTTTAGGTTGGTAAAGTCAACGCAGACCCTCCATTTACCATTTTTTTTCTTCACCACTACTATGTTCGATAGCCATGTCGGGTAATTTACCTCTCGAATGGCCTTGGCCTCCAGAAGTCTGTTTACTTCCTCTTCCACTGCCTCGACGTGCATCAACGTCGGTCTTCTTGTTCGTTGGATTACAGGTTTGGCCGACCTGTCAACGTTCAGTTTATGGCAAGTGACCTTGAGGTCAATGCCAGGCATTTCGTAAGGCATCCAGGCAAACACTTCAATGTTTACTCTCAGGAAAGCCTTAAACTCTTTTTTCTCTTCTTCGACTAAGCTCGAGCCGAGAAGGAAGAAGCGTTCTTCATCCCCCTCCTGGATGAGGATTTTCTTCAGTGCTTCTTCACTCTTCTTGGCTGGCTTCTTGTCGACATCTTCTAGGACTTCCACGTCCTCGTCTTCAATTTCTGCCTTCTCTGGTTCTCATATGCTGCAGGTAGATTTCATTGCTGCCATGGAGCAATTCTTTGCCTGCAGCTGATCTCCTCTGATTTCTTCCATCCCATACTCTGTTGGGAACCGTAGTAGTTGGTACAATGTTAAGGGAACAGCCCTCATTGCGTACAGGCATGGCCTCCCCAGAATTGTATTATAAGGGGAGCAATTCTTTGCCTGCAGCTGATCTCCTCTGACTTCTTCCATCCCATGCTCTGTTGGGAACTGTAGTAGTTGGTGCAATGTTAAGGGAACAGCCCTCATTGCGTGCAGCCATGGCCTCCCCAGAATTGCATTATAAGGGGAGGGTGTGTTTATTACGGTGAACTCTGTCTGTATCTTCCTAGTGCTAGCCTGCACCTCCAAGCTCGTTGTTCTCAGTGGTTACGTCGGCGTTCTATTGAACCCGACCATTGGGCCATTGGATTGCTCCAAATCGTCTGGGTGAAGGCCAAGCTCTTTGTAACACCTAACGTACATGATGTCACAAGAGCTACCTTGGTCGATTAGGATGCACTTCACTTGGCACTCCCCGACCTGGAGGGATACTACCAAGGTATCATTGTGGGGATGTTGGTGTCACGACCCAAACCCGCCCTTATAGGTTTAGCATCGTAACCGGCCAGTAATCATTAGACTACCGAAGGCCTCTGAACAAATTAACAAGAGTAAGGGGCTAGCAGAAGCAAATACATAAATATATTTGTCGAATGAGCTGTGCTGACTTATATGAAACAGAATATTTAAAACTTTATATACATAACCGATAGTCAACCATACATTATACCCACACACATTGCAGTATCTTAAGTCCTACCAACAGAATTAAAACAAGTCATACATATACATAGAACCAACAGAACTTGAACACAGGACACTTCGGGAACCTCCACGTAAGGCACAATAATTAGCTGACAACAGAACACAGATCTAGACAAAAGCCTTCAGGCTCGGGCTCCAGAATGCTCACCTATACATATATATACACACAATGAGCTAAAGTCTAATGAATAACATTAGTGAACAAAATCCGAACATATCATAAGCAGAAAACAGATCATAGCATAATCATCCTCATATTAGAACATAATAATGGTACATCCCATAGAACACATCACAGAACGTCTTCCGACTAGAGTAATCGGTTCCGAATACCGATTAAACACATATCACCATAATGAAGTGGCTAACAAGATCTCGTAAACTTATATGTCATGGACCCGTATTTTCATGCTGTCCCCCATGACTTGGGACTATCTATGGATGCCGTAATAGATTTCAAGCTTGGGATGTTCGTTCACATAAACAGATATCATTTTAGAAATCATAACTTATCACATTTCATTTGGAACATAATTCATATGAATGTATCTTTACAATAATGTTACTCACAGTGGTTCCAGTAAGCGGTCAATCAGTCCTCGAGTCTTGACCTACAATCACAAAACACATAACACAACCCTGCCTTATCATTACACATTCAAGTGGCCATTAAGACTTAGCTTTCATTACATTGGTTCTTATTCTTTCTTATCACAATGCCTAAAACACGCACACTTACAGTCTCGGAACTTGGTACATTCTTTTTTTAGTGTGTTTCTAATCCATAACCTCATTATTGTGGCTTAATTAAGGCTTAGGAATACCTAAGATGCAATGAGGATGCCAAAACATGCATTGGAACTCTTAGGCAAAATTTCTGAAAATAAGGTCCACGCTGGAGCGTAGCTTTACTCGCTCGAGCGGACATGCAGAATGTGAATAGTTGCTCGAGCGTACATTCCTTCGCTCGAGCGATCTGTAAAAGACATGAAACTTCTGGGAGCTTGCAATTCACGCTCCAGCGGACTTTTGGTCACTCGAGCGGAGTGCACTCACTCAGATTGGTCGCTCGAGCGTGAGCTCCTACGCTCGAGCGTAGATGCAGAATCTGGAATTTCTAGATTGCATCTCTAAGCTCAAAACTCGAATTCCAACCTTCAAAACACATCTCTTGGGTCCAAAACTTGAGATAACATAGTAAACTTGTAAAACATGAAGAATTTAGGATCATTTCATAAAATCATGGCCCAAGGGTTTGTTAAAAACTCACAATTTCAACTTGAAACATGATGAATGTTCATGAACACAACATGCATGAATTTTTCTTGTATCAAACTTCTCAAAACATGATCAAACACCACAAAACAACTTGAAACTTGATGATTTCCCCAAATGAAGATGAATTTCAAACATGCAAGAGAAGATTCATGGAAATCATGCGCAATTGTAAGAAAATGTACATGCATGCATGAATTGCCACTTAAATCTTCCTTTTAAGCTCAATACACACCCTTAAACACATAATCTTGAAGAAGTTTCATGTTAAATGACTTAGTTACACAGTCTAGAGGTTGTAATCTTACCTAGAGTCTTGAATTACTCTTGTTCTAGCACAATCTTTGACCAATTCAAGCTATAGCCTTCAATTCTTCTTTAATCTCTTCCTTTCTCTCTCTAGAATTGTGCTCCCTCTCTCTCTAAAATGTTTCACCAGATTTTTCCACTCAAGGGAGATGTAAGAAATGAGCTCAAATGAGCTTATATCTCAAATATATGATTATGGTGCTAAAACACATTAATTAGAATATTAGGCTAACCAAACATGACTTAATTAATCAAACTAAATCAATTTTTAATAAAATTTGCCATATGGTTCTAAAAATTCCAAATAACATATCGGTGTAGTCAATTTCGGTTTCGGATGATGATAAGGCTTTTGATTTACATATTAAAGTGGAATTCCAAATAGATATTTCTATAAGTAACAGATAGAAAGCCAAAATCATACAAAGTGTAGAATAAACACATGATTTATTTTAATCCTCTCATTAACATCATTAAATACAGATTAGTGGCTAATTACAGATAGGGGTTGTTACACTTGGACCATCTCAAGGTCGGCTTCAGTAAAGGACACTGCTGGTCCTTGGTACACCTCGGCCCGATGTCGTTTTTTCCCAACCTGGTATACGTGCTGCAAGTGTTTTACCCTCTGGGTCTCTCCCCGTATTTCGTTTTCGTTGACCTTCGAGTGAATTACATTAATTACCTGAGGTCCGCCCGCCTGCGGTTGTTGTGCTAGGGAGGGTGGAGCTTCTGGTGCCTGAAGCAATCTTGCCTGTTCTTCCCTTGTCCTGGCCTCGTCTACAAGGTCCTTTAAATGGCCTTGCCTTACCAGGTCTTCCAGGTGTGCTTTCAGGGCTCTGCAACCCTAAGTCATATGCCCATCTTCGTTATGGTAAACACAATGCTTCCCAAGGCTTATTTCCATAAATTCTCCTGGCACCCTAGCTGGTGCCCTGAAATAGGGCTGGGATCGAATTTTGTCTAGGACTTTGTGAATTGGGATTCGGAACAAAGTTGTGATTGCTTGGGTAGCCCTCAATCCTATCTCTTTGTTGGATCCGTTGTTACCTCAGCCTCGCTTCAGCGAGCTGTTACCTTTCTCTTGCTTTGTCTCCTTAGTTCATGACGTGTCTTCCTCGGCTTTGGCATACTTCTCGATTCTGGCCATGAGCTCTTCCATGCTTTTTGGTAATGTCTTTGCCAAAGACTTTCGTAATGGACAGTAGTCTTTTAGGCCATTCTTGAAAGATACGACCGCCACCTCTTGGTTGCACTCGGGTATTCAGTTAAATACCTCATAGTACCTTTTTGCATAGGTCCTAAGGCCTTCATCCTTACTGATTCTCAGAGCCATCAATGCGTCCACCCTTAATGGCTGCAGCTTGTTTTTCACAAACCTGGCCACAAACATCTCGGCCAGGCCTTCCCAGGTCTTCACGCTTCCCTTTGGCAGTTTGTGAAACCAATCCGATGCAATCTCTCCGAAGGATGAGGGGAACACTTTGCAGAGCAACGGCTCGTTCCCACTGTACAATGCCATTAAGTTCAGGTATAATCCAACGTGGAAATTGGTGTTCGACTTACCATTGTATATTTGGAACCTCGGCATACTGAATCTCTTCGGAGCCTCAAATTTGTCCAACTCCACTGAGAATGGTGTTGTAACGCCCTAAAAATAAATCCATAAATCATACATTCAAGACATTCATATACCTAAGAGAATAAAGCATAATTCTATTTATCAGAGTATTCATTACAAAAGTAATACATGTTGATATCAAAAGTAAATGCCCCTACGGGCTTACAACTTTCCAAGTCAACACTTGGTTATAAAAAGAGAGTACTAACTCAAAGCACAAAATAAGCCCTTGGCTTGATTTACATGTAATACACAAAATAATCACAACAATGAAGCCTTCAGTTTCTACAACTTCCTAAGCTACATCCTTGGAGGCGGCATATCACCTGTACCTGAAAATGATATCCCATATAGAGTGAGCCAACGCCCAGTAGAGATATAATAAACATGGTATAAGCAATAACTAAAACATTAGCATTAGATCAATGTTTAACTCATACAAACCAACGTACAACACAATCTAATTCTATAACAGATATGTCCATATTTCATTCCACTTTCCTTTATTTCTCAAATTTCCAATTCATAACTTGGCTCAGAACCCGACCAACAATTTAATGAGACTACGACTCATATTAAAACACTTCCTTTTTAAATGAGATAACAACTCATATCAAAACACTTCCATACTTCACAATAGATACACACATTTGATGTATCAATATCATATTAAAACACTTCCATACTTCACAATAGATACACATTTGTGTGCTGTATCAATGGAGTCCATCCCCTATCTCCTCCCAAATAATATCCGGTTTAGGCGTCTATCCCCTATCTCCTCCCAAACCGTGGAGTACATCCCCTATCTCCTCCCACACAATACAATGTATATAAACAATTATCATATACATGATCAATCAATACACATATTTGATGTATTATTCCAACCGTCATATTCAATGACATAATCAATTGATTAGTTTTAATTTGCGTAATCATCATGCGTTGTCTACAACAATCAAGACTATCCTCCATCTATAGCCCAAAGTAATTATTTCTAAACAGATAATAAATGCATCAACAGATAAATTATCAATATTTCCAAAGGTGAGTGATTAACTTATCCAACTCCACCATTCATTCTCATAATTATCCAATTTCATTAATTCCAACTCAATTTCATATTTCATAATTAAAGTCATTAATTACACTAATGACCCAATAAAACCCAAATATGATATTTTCCCATTTGTTCCAATATTGACCCAAAGGCCCAAAATATCTTCAATAATATCAATACCCTCATTTTATGACCCAAGATATACAAGTGTGGGTCAAAATAACAAAATCCCTCTTTATAACTTTTGAAACCCTAATACCCAAAATTACCCAACATCAACATTTAATCAAAATGACCAAAAGCTTATGTCAAAGATCATAGACATGAGTAGTTATCCCTACCTCAAATTCGGAGCTCAAAGGAGAAGATGAAGAATTTCGAAGTGCTTCAAATCCCAAGATTTTTGGATCAAATTGTAGCCCACACCAAGCTTAACACTTTTCATAAAGGCCCAAAGGTGAGAGATCACTAGGGCCAGATGATTTCTTAGAGAGAAGGTGAAGTTTAGAGTGAGGAGCTCTCCAATGGAGGTTTTGAAAAGTTAGAGAGAGAAAGAGCCAAAGACAAGTGATCCAAAAAGTCACTTTTCGGACTGATATAAAAGTCGCCCCGCTCGAGCGTCAGACACAGACTCACGCTCGAGCGTCAAAAGCGCCGCTCAAGCGTCGATTGCACACTTCTAGAAGTTTTGCAGACCATGGTCCCCGCTCGAGCGTCAGAATCCCCACTCGAGCGGAGGAACAAAATCAAAAGGGCCTGCTCGAGCGTCAAAATCCCCGCTCGAGCGTCTGATGACCTGCAAAGAAAAATACTAAGAGATGACAAATCACGCTTGAGCGTCAAAACTCCCGCTCGAGCGGAGAAGCAAAAACAAAGAGCCCACTCAAGCGTGAAGGCCAAAATCTAGGCAACAACCTTAGGTTTCTAAACACAACCAACCTGTTTCAAACCTGCCCAACACAACCCAAGACTCAAATATAATGAGTAAAGGATAGAAACGAGAATAAGACGACAACACATCCACGGAGCCGAGTCCGGAATACAATACATAAAGGAAGGGAAAATCGGGATCGCTATAGGTGTTTTTGGCTTAACAGGGGAAGTTACCTCGGCATCGGAGTTTTGTTGCTTCCTCTTGAGGTAATCTCTCAAGTCTTCTTTGGTCCGTCTAGGAGCTCGGCTATCTCCTGATTTTAATCTTTTAGGTGCACTGCTCTCTGCTTCGTTGTGAGCCATCTTCGACCTTTCTCCATTAGTTGTATCGAAGCACAGTGCCTGCCCTTGAACATGCCGATGTTCTTTGGGGTCTACTTCCTTCGTGTGACGCGTCCTCTGAGATTCCTCCCTCCTTGACTCTCTTCGTCTGACCTCCCTTGAAGGCCGGTAAGAGTGTCTTTCGCTCCTAGTGTGCTGGGGGACTATAGGGATTGTTTTCTGCCCTCCCTTCTGGGCATTGGTCGCTGGAATCGGCGTGTCCTGCAGCGGGAACAGTGGCTGCATAACGTTGTTTTGCATCATAAAATTGACAACCGATTGCAGGTCTGTCAATTTGTTTGCCATCTCTTTCACCTCTTCATCCCTCTGCAGGCATCTATCCTTCTATACCTGGAGGTCATCCTCGTTATAGTACCCGCTTCGATCTGGTTTCCTTGGCACGTCGCCATCCTGGCCGATGTCTTTCCTTCCGTGATTCTGGTTCTGAGTTTCCTCATTGCGACCATCTTCCTCCATATTAGGATCAATGTGCTTACCGTTCCCAGCAAGGGTTTCGTCCCCAACTTTATCCTTCTGTCTGTCACTGGCTATCTATTCTCCTTTCTTTCCCACAGATGGCGCCAAATTGTGTGTGTCAATTTCCGACCACACTGTCAACTTAGTATTCAGCTGGAGAGCACTGGCAGAATAAATAGCGCCTGATTGACCTGCAACAGAAAGAGAAGATTCCGGCGGTGGTTCATCCACCTAGGGGCACTCCGACGATCAAGTCAGTTATTTCTGAAAGATAAATCAAGTGTTTAACTCACTATTCAGAATAAAAATTGCGTACCTTAGACCCATCGGGGGTGCCTTTCTTTTATAGTTAATTCAATCCTAGTCCCCATAGAAGCCTAGCTTCAATGGACTTCTGCTCAGTGCTTATCCTGGACTTTCCAAGAGATAAAGATAAACTCCTTAAGAGTGTTATCCTTATCTATGCTGAAGTCCTTCCTCATTCTAGGACTCTTGTGTCTTATTCGCTTATCCCGGATTCTGATATCTTCGGAGGTAACCTCAACTCAGCTGAGATAACCTCGGTTTCATGATAAAGACACGTGGCACCTCGGCTGACACGTCGGCATCACCTTTGCCACGTGTTGGTACTCAGAAAATATATCCCCACAATTACCCATGCTATGCACGGGTATAAATAAATAATCAAAAATTAATGTTTAAAATTAAATAATAATCTAAAAAAATTATCTATAACATTTAGTAAAAATGATTTAGAATTAATTAAATTTTATTTATTTTTATCACAGTTACCTATAAGAGAATTTTTTTTATTCTTATGTCATTAATTGTGGGCTCTAAGTTCTTAATAATAAATATATGTCATAATTTAAGTGGTAAAAATTAAAAAATAAATCCCAAAAATTATATTTATGATAAAATATAAATACATTTCGTCTTATGAGTTTCATAAATTTAATTTATCATATGATAGTGGTAAATTACATTTGTCAATATAGTAATTTTTTCATGTTTTCTGAAGTCTAAAAATTATAATTTGTCTTATGTTATAAGATTTACGTAAAAATAAATTAGGATTCACTTGTGATATTAAATTTGGATTTAACATTAAATTTACTCCAACTTGTCTTTCACCTAATCATTAAAAATTGTCTTGTTCTGTTCCCAACTTATATGAATCATTTGACCTATCTATTTATTAGATTAGTAAATAAATATTTGTAAATATTTTTTATAATAAAAATAAGAAATATGGACTTGTTTTATGCATACTTATTAAAAAGTTTGAACTATAGTAAAAAAAAAAAACTATATATTTATGTTTAAAACAATTAAATGAATAGTTATACATATTTATGTATAAAAAAAATTATTTAAGATAAAGCCACCCTAAATTTATATCGATTCCAGTTTTGACCCAACTCTTGATGTATTCTAGACCCGGGCCTATGGTTTCTGAATATTGTTCATGTCTTTTTCTCCTTCCTCTTCCTTGAATTTGGTTATTAGATCGTAGTTCTTGTGTTTGAAACAGGTTGGTTGCTTGTTTTTTAAACCTCTATTGCCCAGATTTTTGCTCATTCGCTCGAGTATGTAGACACCCTATTTTTGACGGCCTTTACGACTTGGACACCATCACATGCACACCCGATGATGAATTTATTTGCTCATCAAGTGCTCGAAGTCCTGAGTGGGATGCTATAGCTTTGAGCCTTTTAAACCCTACACCCATTATTGCCTCATTCTTGGACCAAGCCTTGGTTCTTCAAGCCTGCAGCTTCTGATGGCCGAGCTGTTGGCCATCACTTTTTGGTTACCGGCCACTGATGTGGTCTGCCGGCCACTAGTGATGGCTGGCCGGCCACTAGTTTCTTTTACAGATATTTTGTGATAGCTATGCCAGCTGTTTGCACTGATGCATGCATCTATCCCCACGTGTAAGGTTGGATCGGATGAATATGTTTGAGAAGAATTCATGTTTTCTATATATAGGAGACCTCTCTTTCATGTTTGAAGGTTAGAATCTCTCTTTACAATTCTCTCTCTCTCTCTCTCTCTAGCAAAATTCCTACACTTTTGCCTACAAATCCTTAACCTTTGCCTATACACCCTTAACCAAACCTTCTCATCTTTGAGCTGAGGTACTTTTGAGCTTGGTTTGAGCTCTTGAAGGGTGTGTTGTATTGGTTTTGTTGCTTGAATTGCTTCTTCTTTTCAAGAGGTATAAGGTTTTGCCTATTTGCTTGCTTTCTCTACTATTATTCTTGTTGTTTTCCAACTATTTTTAGGCTGTAAAACTTCTGTATTTTTGGGCTAAAACTTGGGTTTTAAGGCCATTAAAGGTTGAAGGGTGTTTCACCCTTCTTTGTACCTTGCTTTGAAGGCCTTTTTCCTTGTGTTTTCCACCATTTTACTATCTTTTTTTGAGCTTCTAAACACTATTTTTTAGAGTTATTTCAGTGGCCAAAATCATGTTTTGAAGTTTAAATTTTGAGGGGTTAGCCTCCTCTTCTTTTGTCTTGTTTACTAGCTTAGTTTGTGCCATGTTTTAGCATATTAATCTAACTATTTTTAGCTCAATTATAGCATATTTTAGGACTGTATTAGGCCTGTTTTATCACTGTTTTTGGTTGATAGTTGCATTTGAGCTTTGTTTTGCATGCTTGTAGTGTAATTGTCCTCATAAGCTTGGTATTTTAGGCCTTAGACACCATCTCATTTAAGTTGATAGCATTTATTTATGCTTTTTTCACTCATTTTTAACACTAATAATCTCTGCAACCTCCCTCCTTTCTTGGCTTTTGTTTTGCTTTGAAAATGGTTCAAAATACTTTTTTGTTTAAAGCATAAGATTGAGATGTCATGCTTAATTGTTTAATCCCTTAGGGGGTTCATTACCAACGGTATAATGCCTTTTTTATGCTTAAGACAGCTCTTGGTTTGAGCCTTCTTTCCATTAGAAGACTTAGGCCTCGTTTGGGAACAAGCTAATTTAGGCCAAGTTTGGGAAGACTAAAAAAGTGCACTTTTTGTCTTTTTGGACTAAAAAATTGAGGTTGAAAATATGGATGTTTGGGTTAACTTTTTGACTTTTTATTGAAAAATGTGTAATAAAAAATTGTAAAAATTGATTTGTAGGGGAAAATTTGAATTGGGAGTTGTGCAGCCGTAATTGTTGACTTTTGGTGAATAGTGTTAACTTTTTAACTTTTTGAGTAACTTTTTGACTTTTTGGCTTTTTTGGAAGTACCCAAACTTGGCCTTAGTAACTTTTTAGCTATTTGGCTAAAAAGGTAGGTAAAAAAAACTTGTATGTTTGGGATGACTTTTTGGCTAATTACGAAAAGATGTGCAAAAAATAGATAGAAAAGAGAATCTTTGACTTTTTAGTATGGGTTATTGGCTTTTTGGCTAATTTAGTAACTTTTTGGCTAATTGGCTAAAATAGCCTCTTGCCAAACGAGGCCTTAAACTCACCATTTGGACTCAATTGATTAAAGGATTGATGGTAATCTAAAATGAAGTAATTAAAATGAAACTAAAATGGTGAAAGATAATAAAGTGTTGTGTTCAATCGGACGTTAATTGAACACATGGAAACTTGGGTCATTTCATACTCACTAGTGATGAAATGATTCAAGTTTCCAAGGTCACCACTTCCTTTGATCTTCCATGATAGGGAAATGGCTTTGAGAGTCTCATTTCATTGCATTTATTGAACTTGCACACTTTGGTTCACAAGCCATCAAGCAATGAAATTGCTTGAGTTGGTGGTTTGTGGCTTAAGCTTGTTACTCTTTTGATTTGTTCATGAAAAGGAGGAGTGAGTTGTGTAAATAAACCCTTCAAAATACCATGTGCGTAACTCACCATTTGGACTCAATTGATTAAAGGATTGATGGTAATTAATTAAAATGAAACTAAAATGGTGAAAGATAATAAAGTGTTGTGTTCAATCGGACGTTAATTGAACACATGGAAACTTAGGTCATTTCATACTCACTAGTGATGAAATGATTCAAGTTTCCAAGGTCACCACTTCCTTTGATCTTCCATGATAGGGAAATGGCTTTGAGAGTCTCATTTCATTGCATTTATTGAACTTGCACACTTTGGTTCACAAGCCATCAAGCAATGAAATTGCTTGAGTTGGTGGTTTGTGGCTTAAGCTTGTTACTCTTTTGATTTGTTCATGAAAAGGAGGAGTGAGTTGTGTAAATAAACCCTTCAAAATACCATGTGCGTGCTTTGTTTGTTCTCTGTTGTAGCAAAGTGAACTAGGCAGCAATGGCCGGCAAGCCACTTTCCATGGCTGACAGGTCACCTTTGATGGCCGGGCGGCTATCACTGGTGGCCAGCAGACCTCATCACTGGCCGGCCGGCCACTTATGCAAAATTCAGCAGTGTGTTTGTAAGGCAAAGTAGAGTCATTCTGGAAGTGGGCAACAGTGTTAGTGTTCTATTGCACAACAGAGGCTTTCTAGAAGCAAAACAGTGACTTTTTGGGTGGAAACCAAGCACGGGCATGAGCATTCCTTGCGTGCCGAGCATTTTTTAAGTTTAAATTATTGTAATTAATTAGTTGTAGCTAGTTAATTTTTTAAAGTATTGTAACTAACTAGTTAGTTAATTAGTTATTCAATTTCGTTTTGTAATTAGTTAGTTAACTAGAATAGTTAGTTGATTCATTTGTTATAATAATTAGCTAAGTAGTTTAGCTAAATTTCATTTGTTTTGTAATAATTAGCTTAATTAGCTTAGCTTTAAGTAGTTAGTTAATTAGTTTAGTTTATTCGGGCTCTTTTTCGTGAGAGCGCAATGCTGTAATAATGTGTATGTCTTCCAACCCCACGTCTTTCTCCTTTTTATTTACTAGCTTATGATGGTTAGTTTAGAGACATCACGTTTCGTTCTGCATACTTCATGTTTGCATCCATTTGTATTGCATGCTCCGAGGCTCAGTTCATCACACTAACTTGCATTGCTTGTTTAAATACTTTTTTTTAATACGTGCTTAGACCGCATGCTATCAAATTGTTACATATGCCATGTTAAGTAGCCGAGCCTATTTAGATTGCATATTGTATGTATTGCATTAGTTATATTGTATAGTTAGGAATCATGCATTTTTCTAACTCTTTTGTTTATTTTGGCTTGGAGTACTAGGTGAGCCTTTTACTAGCTTTAGCATAATTGCATGCGTGTGATTTTTGTCATGTTTAGTAATTTCTTAAGTGCTATAACTGTTTTGAATGCTTATGGATAAAGGCTAATTGCTTGAATTGGAATAATTCAAGTAATATTTATATACGATCACTTTTTTAAGTGGTACATATTTGAAACTCTTTTCAAAACAAACACGAATCAAGTGTTCAAATTCTTGCAAATTTAGTCTATATACTTGTGTGTGCGCATCACATAATAATACTAGCCTAATAATCGAAAAAAGAGCGTATAATGTACATAAGATTCATATCATGATTAGTAGAGACCGATCTTTAATCAGGTGAGCGGGGGTGCTCAATTCATTCATGACCTTCCTCTCTCATACCCAAGTTCCCGAGCCGAGACAATCTTAGTAATGACGGACACGTGGCCTTTGACACGAGTCATGGGTTTCTTAAATTTTCCTAAAAAAATATTTAGGTGGCGACTCTGTACTTGGCAAAGCAGTCTATTTTTGGCATTTTTGATTCAAAATCGTTTTTTCAAAAAGATTTGTCGGATTTGGACTCTTTGGTGTTTATCTATTTCACATTGCACTTGTGGAATCAGATTCAAAACCGCGGGAGTCCGATACTGTAGGACTTATTCGACTTTTGAAATGGGGCGCGAAAAGTCGAGCTACAGAGCGGCACTTTTTCCATTCTAGCGGGTTTTGCAAACTCTCAGTATTTTTGTAGACCTGCAAAATACTAGAGGAGTGTATTCTATGCTCGAGCGACATTTCCTACGCTCAAGTGAGTGGGCGCTCGAGTGGCCAATCTTAAGCTTGAGCGGTGTTCTTCGTCTGCAAAACTTCTGAAAATGTGTATTCTGCGCTCGAGCGTCACTTCTTGCGTTCGAGCGGACTGCCTGTATATCAGTTCGTGCAGACGACTTTTTACTTCACTTTTTCATTCCTCTCTCTCTCTCTCTAAGACTTTCCAAAAACCTAGATCTAGAGCTCCTCTTTTCAAAACTCACTATTTCTCTACATTTTCACATAGATCCATTGAGTTCTTCCCCCCAGTGTCTTTGAGAAAAAAGTAAAGCATCTCAAGATCTTTACTTTGTTCCGATTAGAGTTGGGTTTGAGCATCTTTGGAGCTTCATCCTTGCTTGGCTCGTTTTCTCTCTTTGAGGTAGGGGCTTTCTACACTTTCATATTGTTTTTAACTTAGTTATTGGTAGTTGTGTAAAAATTATGGGATTTTGAAGTATTTTGAGCAAACCTAGGGTTTGGATTTAAAAATCAAAAGAGGGGTTTTCAAGTGAATGTGATATAAAGGGTTATGGGGTTTGAAAATAAGGTTGTATAATGGCAAGATAGTTGATTTTGGCATTTGGGTTGATGTTTGGAAAAGAGGAAAGTTTGCCCTATAATGTTTCAAATATTTATTTTGTATAAATAAATGAAATTAGTATTGTAAATTTGAAATTAGATGGATGTTGATATAAATTATGGAATTAGTTATGTATTACCTCACACTTACGGAAATTTGAATAAATTATCTGTCTTGAGATTGAATATCTGTATTGGGCTATCGGTGGAGGATAACTATGATTGTTGTAGAAATTGCATGAGGATTAATCTCTTATTGATTGTCATTGAATATGACTATGTTATAAACACATTGTCTATAAATGATGTTTGGAATGAGAAAGGGGATGTGCTCCATATTTGGCAAGAGATAGGGAATGGACTCCATTGAAATTAAGTTGGCCGGAGTGTTCAGGGTGAAAGTCCCGAAACCGCATATATACATGGGTGCCGATCCAGCGGATGAAATTTTCGTAAAATGGCAGATTGAAGTGTTTTGTGTGATAGTTGTGTTGATTTGAGAACCACTGAGTTGTAGTCTCAGTTAGGTTATTTGAAAGGTAATGAAATTGGCTCATGAATTGAGATGGAATGAATTAACTTGTAATGAATTGAAGGAAAGTGGATTGAAATATGAAATTTGGTACTTCATGATTATGTAGAACATGAATGTTTTGTCACATGCATTATGTTATATCTTTGTTAAGATTCATATACCGTGTTAGATTATTCCTATTGGGTTTTGGCTCACCCTATTTGGGAAAAATCATTTTCTAGTGCTGGTGATATACCTCCGCCAAGGCAATAGTATGGTGGGACTTTTGGAGCAAGATGGTGGGACTTTTGGAGCAAGAGCTTCTTTCTTTTGTTGTATTTTTTTGTATAGCTAAGGGCTTTAATTGTATTGAGCTAGGCTCACTTTTGTTGTAACCAAGCAATGACTTAGAAAGATGTAAGCATGTAGGGCATGTGATAACCTGTTTAGTTTCTAGTTCTTTCATCATTATAATACATGCTATAGATTCAGGATGAACAGTTTGTGAATGTGTATTGCATGTATTATATTTTGTATATAAACTCTGATGAATGTGACTTAGAAAGATGTAAGCATGTAGGGCGTGCGATAACCTGTTTAGTTTCCAGTTCTTTCATCATTATAATACATGCTATAGATTCAGGATGAACAGTTTGTGAATGTGTATTGCATGTATTATATTTTGTATATAAACTCTGATGAATGAAAGTATATCATCTCTATTATTCTTTTGTTCATGGATTGGATTTATTGTATTATTTTGGGGTGTGACAAAATTGTAGGTCATATTCTAGTCCTAATAAATTGTACGAGCACGAAATAATTCTTCTCGCATAATCCTGTTGATCAAGTTTGCACTCCTCCAAACAACGTTGCTTTGCCACCTGAAAACACAAACGTGAGCTAACCGGCGGGTGTGTGCCGGAAACCCCTCCAATGCCTAAGTTACCAACTAGACAATAGACAATAAGCTCTGTGTATTCTAGAGTAAGAATTGGGATACCTGTCCATAGGTTTGGTCATAAGCTTTTATAGACTTTACTTTAGCACAATCCTAGTAGGATTCCAACTCTCCCTATGAGAGTCCTCCTAGGGATCACACACCCTACTTACTACCAACCAAGTGAGATGGTTTTACACAATCCTAGTAGGACTCTACTCTCTTTAGCAGAGTCCTCCTAGGAGTCATACTCCTACTCAGTACCAACCAAGTGAGATGGTTTTGCACAATCCTAGTAGGACTCTACTCTCCTTAGTAAAGCCCTACTAGGAGTCTCATCACTACAAGCCAAGTGAGATGTCTGAACCATTTTACCTCGGTTATACATTCCTGACTGAACTGCCTTATCTCGATCCCCTGCCACTTGGACCGTGTGATCGAAAGCTGATCTATCGAATACCACCCTGCTGAGCTATAGACAGCTCGGCCCTCGCCATTGATGTTACCTCGGTTTGCTACAGAACTTTCTTTACTTCGGTTGTCATCTTTACCTCGGCTCTGTGCTCAACTAAGTAATGGAATAGAAGCATCGACCGAGCTATACCTAGTTCGGCCATCTGTCTTACCAAACACCTCGGCCAACCCTTGGGCCTAGTATTTAGGTAGCTCGGTCAACGCCCTTGCCTAGTTTGGTACTCAGATAAAAAAGGACCGAGATACCCATCGTCCATACTCCAGCCCTTATCTCGACCCATTACGTGGCCCAGCTCCCAAAGAAGACTTTTCCTAGCTCAGCCCAATTTGTTTACAAATTACCCTCTCAATTGCCCCTTAATTCCATCTGCGTAGCATAATTGAGATTATTTTTCCTCTAGCCGAGCTAAGAACGCCCCCACTCTACCGAGCTAAAAAGTTTGTTCGGCCCCCAATACGCCTTGTCAGTTGCTCAACATGTCCTTCCACTAATCTGGTACGACGTCATTCTCAGGATACATGGCGTGCCCCCAAAATCCTCGTTCTCCTGTTACCACCGTCATGCCGAAAATTTGAATAGCCTTGCTTTTTTGCCTTCAACGTATATATCCTTCGAGTTTGCAATCGTATGGCGAGTCGTTCTTTCTGTGTCTCGCCGAGCAGACTAACTCGGTTTATACTAACCCTGCCAACCTGTTTTGGCCAAGATAACCATCTTGGTCCAGGAAAAAATTTGTTGGTCAAACCATCATCCCAGCCAAAGAGTTCAAAAATTTGTTGATCAAACCTGCTAACCTGCTTTGGCCGAGGTAACCATCATCCCGGTCAAAGAGTTCAAAAGTTTGTTGGTCAAACCTGCCAACCTGTTTTGGCCGAGGTAACCATCATCCCGGCCAAAGAGTTCCAAAAATTTTGTTGGTCATACCTACCAACCTGCTTTGGCCGAGGTAACCATCATCCCGGCTAAAGAGTTCAAAAAATTTTGTTGGTCATACCTGCCAACCTGCTTTGGCCGAGGTAACCATCATCCCGGTCAAAGAGTTAAAAAAATTTTGTTGGTCATACTTGCCAACCTGCTTTGGCCGAGGTAACCATCATCCCGGCCAAAGAGTTCAAAAATTTATTGGTCAAGCCTGCCAACTTCCTACAGCCTAGATCCTCATCTCGGCTTAGGAGAGCTAAATGTTGGTTATTCCAGCCAACCTTCTTCAGCGCGGATCCTTATCTCGGCTTAAAGAAGAGCTAAATGCTTGGCCATTCCTGCCAAACTTCTTGATTGCCCCCTAGTAAGGCAAAGACTTGTTGGTCAAACCTGCCAACTTCCTGCAGCCTAGATCCTTATCTCGGCTTAGGTGAAGTGTTGGTTTTCCAGCCAACCTCTTCAGCCCAGATCCTAATCCTAGCTGAAGAGAGCTTAAAGTTGGTTATTCCAGCCAACTCTGAGCGAAGTGTTTGGTTTTTCTAGCCAAACGTCTTGCAGTCTGGATCCTTATCCTCGGCTTAGGAGAAATGTTGGTTTTTCCAACCAACCTCTTCAGCCCAGATCCTAATCCTAGCTGAAGAGAGATCAAAGTTGGTTATTCCGGCCAACTCTGAGCGAAGTGTTTGGTTTTTCTAGCCAAATGTCCTGCAGCCTGGATCCTTATCCTCGGCTTAGGAGAAATGTTTGATTTTTCCAGCCAAACGTCCCACAGCCTAGATCCTTATCCTCGACTTAGGAGAAGTGTTGATTTTTTCAGCCAACCTTTTTAGCCCAGATCCTAATCCTAGCTGAAGAGAGCTCAAAGTTGGTTATTCCGGCCAACTCTGAGCGAAGTGTTTGGCTTTTCTAGCCAAACGTCCTGCAGCCTGGATCCTTATCCTCGACTTAGGAGAAGTGTTGGTTTTTCCAGCCAACCTTTTTAGCCCAGATCCTAATCCTAGCTGAAGAGAGCTCAAAGTTGGTTATTCCGGCCAACTCTGAGCGAAGTGTTTGGCCTAGTTGAGCAAAGACTTTTGCGCGGTCGGTCCTATTTGTCAACCGTGGTAACTCTCGCCAAAGGCTTTTTGTCTGGCATCGCTGTTGTGCCAAACTCTGCCTTGGTGCGCGCCTCATCTTCCTCTACCCTGATGTGTTGGTGCACTCTCTCCATCAGGGCTTCCATAGTAAGGGGCAGCGTCATTGTCATTAAATTCCTTAACTCAGTTCACGATATTCTGCTTCAGTCAATTTTACACCATCAAATAGATACTGCTCGTCTTCTATATCATCTTTGAGCTCCTTCAGTTCCTTCAAATACTCTTGCCTTAAAACTTTCCTTATAGCTCCAATGCCATCTTCCTCCAAAGCATTAGATCTCTGAACAACTTCTTCTTCCTCTCTCTATGTTAATTTTGGCTCAGCTAGCTTCTTTGTTGCTGCTGCATCCCTCTCTTTGGTCACGCAATTGTTCTTCCTCTGACTCAGAACCATCATCATCATCATGAGAAGTCCGTCTTTTAACTCGTCATTTTTCTTCACTGCTCTTCTTTTTCTTCGAATCTTCTTCCTCTGTCTCCGACTCTTTTTTTCTTCCCTTTGCCTTTTATCTGACTCTTCATAGACTCTATGTCAGTCGTCATTGTTCTTATTACTTTGTCTTGCTCCCTTATACGATCTTCGAGAACCTGAGGATCTATCTTCCACCTTTGTCTATTAGGGCTTTAAGAGCGGTGTGGACTTGAGCCCTGTCTTTCTCTTGCTTCTCTCCGTGGATTCTTTCGCTGGGGATTCAATTCTGCCATGGGTGGGATAGAAGGTAAACCTTCGCGCCTCCCACTCCTTTCCGGTGTTTTCCCATTAATAGCAGATTATGGCAAGTCTTCATTGTGCGCTATTGCTTTCAACTAGAGAGGAAAACTTGATCAAGAGGTTTTGCTCTTTGTGAAATTCTCACAAACGGCGCCAATTGTACGAGCAAGAAATAATTCTTCTCGTATAATCCTGTTGATCAAGTTTGCACTCCTCCAAACAACGTTGCTTTGCCACCTGAAAACACAAACGTGAGCTAACCGGCGGGTGTGTGCCGGAAACCCCTCCGATGCCTAATTTGGAAGAAAATGGAGTTTTGCCCTAAAATGTTTCAAATATTTATTTTGTATGAATAAATAAAATTGGTATTTGAAATGTGCAATTGGGAGGATGTTGATGTAATTGGTGGAGTTAGATATGTATTACCTCACACCTATGGGAATTTGAATAAATTACCTGCCTTGAGATTGAATATCTGTTTAGAAATATTTGTATTGGACTATCGGTCGAGGATATCTATGATTGTTGTAGAAATTGCATAAGGATTAGGTGAATTGAAACTAATTTCTTGTTGGTTGTTATTGAATATGATTATGTTTTAAATACATTGTATATGTATGAAATTTGGGAGGATAAAGGGGATGTACTCCATGTTTGGGAAGAGAGAGGGGATGGACTCCATTGAAATTAAGTTAGTTTGTGTGTCTAGGGTGAATGTCCCGAAACCGCGCGTATACATGGGTGCCGATCCTGCGGATGAAATTTCTGTAAAATGGCAAATTGAAGTGTTTGTATGATAATTGTGTTGATTTGAGAACCACTGAGTTGTAGTCTCAGTTGGGTTGTCTGGAAGATAATAAGATTTGCCCATGAACTAAGATGAAATGAATTAACTTGAAATGAATTGAAGGAAAATGGGTTGAGATATGAAATTTGACACTCTATGACCATATAGAATATG
The DNA here is from genome assembly GCF_004153795.1 of Camellia sinensis. Lineage (NCBI taxonomy): Eukaryota > Viridiplantae > Streptophyta > Magnoliopsida > Ericales > Theaceae > Camellia > Camellia sinensis. The sequence continues at coordinate 200,871 of NW_021025216.1, forward strand.
AATGTTATGTTATAGGCATTGTATATGCACATTGTATTTATATATTTGTTAAGATTCATATATTGTGTTAGATTGTTCCTACTAGATTTTGGCTCACCCTATTGGGAAAAACTATTTTCAAGTGTTGGTGATATGCCTCCACCAGGGCAATAGCATGGTGGGACTTTTGGAGCAAGAGCTTCTTTCTTTTGTTGTATTTTTTTGTATAGCTAAGGGCTTTAATTGTATTGAGCTAGGCTCACTTTTGAACTCTGATGAATGTGACTTAGAAAGATGTAAGCATGTAGGGCGTGTGATAACCTGTTTAGTTTCCAGTTCTTTCATCATTATAATACATGCTATAGATTCAGGATGAACAGTTTATGAATGTGTATTGCATGTATTATATTTTGTATATAAACTCTGATGAATGAAAGTATATCATCTCTATTATTCTTTTGTTCATGGATTGGATTTATTGTATTATTTTGGGGTGTGACAAAATTGTAGGTCATATTCTAGTCCTAATAAATTGTACGAGCACGAAATAATTCTTCTCGCATAATCCTGTTGATCAAGTTTGCACTCCTCCAAACAACGTTGCTTTGCCACCTGAAAACACAAACGTGAGCTAACCGGCGGGTGTGTACCGGAAACCCCTCCAATGCCTAAGTTACCAACTAGACAATAGACAATAAGCTCTTTGTATTCTAGAGTAAGAATTGGGATACCTGTCCATAGGTCTGGTCATGAGCTTTTATAGACTTTACTTTAGCACAATCCTAGTAGGATTCCAACTCTCCCTATGAGAGTCCTCCTAGGGATCACACAACCTACTTACTACCAACCAAGTGAGATGGTTTTACACAATCCTAGTAGGACTCTACTCTCCTTAGCAGAGTCCTCCTAGGAGTCATACTCCTACTCAGTACCAACCAAGTAAGATAGTTTTGCACAATCCTAGTAGGACTCTACTCTCCTTAGTAAAGCCCTACTAGGAGTCTCATCACTACAAGCCAAGTGAGATGTCTGAATCGTTTTACCTCGGTTATACATTCCTGACTGAACTGCCTTATCTCGATCCCCTGCCACTTGGACTGTGTGATCGAAAGCTGATCTATCGAATGCCACCCTGCTGAGCTATACACAGCTCGGCCCTCGCCATTGATGTTACCTCGGTTTGCTACAGAACTTTCTTTACTTCGGTTGGCATCTTTACCTCGGCTCTGTGCTCAACTAAGTAATGGAATAGAAGCATCGACCGAGCTATACCTAGTTCGGCCATCTGTCTTACCAAACACCTCGGCCAACCCTTGGGCCCAGTATTTAGGTAGCTCGGTCAACGCCCTTGCCTAGTTTGGTACTCAGATAAAAAAGGACCAAGATACCCATCGTCCATACTCCAGCCCTTATCTCGACCCATTATGTGGCCCAGCTCCCAAAGAAGACTCTTCCTAGCTCAGCCCAATTTGTTTACAAATTACCCTCTCAATTGCCCCTTAATTCCATCTGCGTAGCATAATTGAGATTATTTTTCCTCTAGCCGAGCTAAGAACGCCCCCACTCTACCGAGCTAAAAAGTTTGTTCGGCCCCCTATAAGCCTTGTCAGTTGCTCAATATGTCTTTCCACTAATCTGGTACGACGTCAATCCCAGGATACATGGCGTGCCCCCAAAATCCTCGTTCTCCTGTTACCACCGTCATGCCGAAAATTTGAATAGCCTTGCTTTTTTGCCTTCAACATATATATCCTTCGAGTTTGCAATCGTATGGCGAGTCGTTCTTTCTGTGTCTCGCCGAGCAGACTAACTCGGTTTATACTAACCCTGCCAACCTGTTTTGGCCAAGATAACCATCTTGGTCCAGGAAAAAATTTGTTGGTCAAACCATCATCCCAGCCAAAGAGTTCAAAAATTTGTTGATCAAACCTGCTAACCTGCTTTGGCCGAGGTAACCATCATCCCGGTCAAAGAGTTCAAAAGTTTGTTGGTCAAACCTGCCAACCTGTTTTGGCCGAGGTAACCATCATCCCGGCCAAAGTGTTCCAAAAATTTTGTTGGTCATACCTACCAACCTGCTTTGGCCAAGGTAACCATCATCCCGGCTAAAGAGTTCAAAAAATTTTGTTGGTCATACCTGCCAACCTGCTTTGGCCGAGGTAACCATCATCCCGGTCAAAGAGTTAAAAAAATTTTGTTGGTCATACTTGCCAACCTGCTTTGGCCGAGGTAACCATCATCCCGGCCAAAGAGTTCAAAAATTTATTGGTCAAGCCTGCCAACTTCCTACAGCCTAGATCCTCATCTCGGCTTAGGAGAGCTAAATGTTGGTTATTCCTGCCAACCTTCTTCAGCGCGGATCCTTATCTCGGCTTAAAGAAGAGCTAAATGCTTGGCCATTCCTGCCAAACTTCTTGATTGCCCCCCAGTAAGGCAAAGACTTGTTGGTCAAACCTGCCAACTTCCTACAGCCTAGATCCTTATCTCGGCTTAGGTGAAGTGTTGGTTTTTCCAGCCAACCTTTTCAGCCCAGATCCTAATCCTAGCTGAAGAGAGCTTAAAGTTGGTTATTTCGGCCAACTCTGAGCGAAGTGTTTGGTTTTTCTAGCCAAACGTCCTGCAGTCTGGATCCTTATCCTCGGCTTAGGAGAAATGTTGGTTTTTCCAACCAACCTCTTCAGCCCAGATCCTAATCCTAGCTGAAGAGAGATCAAAGTTGGTTATTCCGGCCAACTCTGAGCGAAGTGTTTGGTTTTTCCAGCCAAATGTCCTGCAGCCTGGATCCTTATCCTCGGCTTAGGAGAAATGTTTGATTTTTTCAGCCAAACGTCCTACAGCCTGGATCCTTATCCTCGACTTAGGAGAAGTGTTGATTTTTCCAGCCAACCTTTTTAGCCCAGATCCTAATCCTAGCTGAAGAGAGCTCAAAGTTGGTTATTCCGACCAACTCTGAGCGAAGTGTTTGGCTTTTCTAGCCAAACGTCCTGCAGCCTGGATCTTTATCCTCGGCTTAGGAGAAGTGTTGGTTTTTCCAGCCATCCTCTTCTGTTGCCCCCCAGTCGGGCAAAAACTTTTCAGAAATAGTTGGTCAAACCTGCCAAGCCACTTTGCCCCCAGTTGGGCAAAGATTTTTGCGCGGTCGGTCCTACTTGTCAACCGTGTTATCTTTTGCCGAAGGTGTTTTGTCCGACATTGTTGTTGTGCCAGACTCTGCCTTGGTGCGCGCCTCATCTTCCTCTACCTTGATGTGTTGGTGCACTCTCTCCATCAGGGTTTCCATAGTAAGGGGCAGCGTCATTGTCATTAAATTCCTCAACTCAGTTCACGATATTCTGCTTCAGTCAATTTTACACCATCAAATAGATACTGCTCGTCTTCTATATCATCTTTGAGCTCCTTCAGTTCCTTCAAATACTCTTGCCTTAAAACTTTCCTTATAGCTCCAATGCCATCTTCCTCCAAAGCATTAGATCTCTGAACAACTTCTTCTTCCTCTCTCTATGTTAATTTTGGCTCAGCTAGCTTCTTTGTTGCTGCTGCATCCTTCTCTTTGGTCACGCAATTGTTCTTCCTCTGACTCAGAACCATCATCATCATCATGAGAAGTCCGTCTTTTAACTCGTCTTTTTTCTTCACTGCTCTTCTTTTTCTTCGAATCTTCCTCCTCTGTCTTCGTCTTCTTCGACTTTCTCTGCTTCGAATCCTACTCCTCTGTCTCCGACTCTTTTTTTCTTCCCTTTGCCTTTTATCTGGCTCTTCATAGACTCTATGTTAGTCGTCATTCTTCTTATTACTTTGTCTTGCTTCCTTACACGATCTTCGAGAACCTGAGGATCTATTTTCCACCTTTGTCTATTAGGGCTTTGAGAGCGGTGTGGACTTGAGCCCTGTCTTTCTCTTGCTTCTCTCCGCGGATTCTTTCGCTGGGGATTCAATTCTGCCATGGGTGGGATAGAAGGTAAACCTTCGCACCTCCCACTCCTTTCCGGTGTTTTCCCATTAATAGCAGATTGTGGCAAGTCTTCATTGTGCGCTATTGCTTTCAACTAGAGAGGAAAACTTGATCAAGAGGTTTTGCTCTTTGTGAAATTCCCACAAACGGCGCCAATTGTACGAGCAAGAAATAATTCTTCTCGTATAATCCTGTTGATCAAGTTTGCACTCCTCCAAACAACGTTGCTTTGCCACCTGAAAACACAAACGTGAGCTAACCGGCGGGTGTGTGCCGGAAACCCCTCCGATGCCTAAGTCAGTAACTAGACAATAGACAATAAGCTCTGTGTATTCTAGAGTAAGAATTGGGATACCTGTCCATAGTTCTGGTCATGAGCTTTTATAGACTTTACTTTGGCACAATCCTAGTAGGATTTCAACTCTCCCTATGAGAGTCCTCCTAGGAATCACACACCCTACTCACTACCAACAAAGTGAGATGGTTTTACACAATCCTAGTAAGACTCTACTCTCCTTAGTAGAGTCCTCCTAGGAGTCATACTCCTACTCACTACCAACCAAGTGAGATGGTTTTGCACAATCTTAGTAGGACTGTACTCTTCTTAGCAGAGTCCTACTAGGAGTCTCATCATTGCAAGCTAAGTGAGATGGCTGAACCCTTTTACCTCAGTTATACATTCCTGACCGAACTGCCTTATCTCGGTCCCCTGCCATTCGGACCGTGTGATCGAAAGCTGATCTATCGAATGCCACCCTGCTGAGCTATACACAGCTCAACCCTCGCCATTGATGTTACCTCGGTTTGCTACACTGACATTGCGGTCAACCAGGTTATTTCGGCTCGGTGATACTTTAAGCACCACTG
>NW_021025216.1:206460-221155 GCF_004153795.1 Camellia sinensis
AATTTTTCAAAAATTCTAATTAAATTATGTACAACTCTAAGCTCCATATAATCAAGTAAAAGTACATAAAGAAGTGTAGAAAAAATTCCTACCTCGATCCAAGAGCTTCCAAGAAAATAAAAGTTTCCGGCGACAAAATTTCGATTCGTTCAGATTAAATCAGAGCCCTCAGAACCCTCTACAATTTGATCTATGGAACTAGGGTCTAAAACCTAACAAGTTTTGATGAATCACGAATTTTATATAATAAAAAAAATAACCAAAGAAAAGAATTTCAGAGAGAGAGAGATAACCGAGAGAGAGAGGCGTTTGACGGAAACAAACAAAAGCAATCAAAAGTCTTCTTATTTCTCTGCCTTGTGCTGGCAGAGAAATTGATTAAAAAAGTATATATAAACAAAGGCTAAGCAAGTGGCAAACCAATCACCCAAACAAGGCATGGCTAGCAGACCCCAAGTGGTTCTATCCTCAAAATTGATAAAAATATCTACAATTAAAATTATGATTTAGCAAAATTATAAAATTTTGTAACATAAAATTATTAAATGGTATAATTTTTGTTATCACAAAATATAACTCTCATTTAATGGTACACATCATAAATATTCACAACTTTTTTATGGTAGTCAAATAATAATAATAAAACCACAACACTATTACATAGTTACTAACCAGTCACAATTCAATCAATTGGGTTCAAAATGAATAGAGTTTAATAATTTAAAATAAATTCCCAATTGAGATTAAAGAATGAATTTAATTTGATTCAACTCGTTACAAAAATATTAATTCATCTAAATATTTAATTGTGAAATATAAAAATTCAAAATGAAGAAGAAGAAGAAGAAGAAATTTAGCCATATCTAACCTATCATAATTATTCATAGATAATTCGAAATTTAAAATTTAAAATTTAAAAATCTTTAAAAGGAAATTTCAAGTGTAACTTTAGTTTTATATAATTTCAAAATTTAAAAATATTTACTTCAAATTTTTTCATTTAATTTTTAAAAATTAAAAAATAAATATGGCGTTTAAAAAATTAAAATTTTTTTAGGCATCAAAATATTTATGACACATATATTAATTAAAAAAAATTGCATGGCACATGTAAAACGAAAAAAAAAATGTGTAATGTGTATTTTTATGCCGCATCCAAAAATATATGTCAAAAATAACCATCATTATAGGGTAATTAATTATTAGTCAACTCATTCAAATTTACATGAAAAGAAAATCTTATCTTTTTGCAAAAAATAAAGAAAAAGCTAAAGAGATGGAGAATGAAATTCACATGGTTAGGAATTAAAAATAGAGAAAAAGTAATAATGGGAAGATATTAGGAAAGTGTTGGAACTTCCGTAGGCAGGAAATTTATTTTTGGTCAAGCAAATTTAATTGTTAATCTCATAAATGGGTTGATCTCACCCGTTCTAACCAATTGTGTTAGAGGGACGTTTTTAATTTTTTTTTGTTTTTTGTTTTATTATATAAATATAATAAACGATAATGTTGCAGATCTAAACATAAAAATTCAGAAATTATTTAGAAGTTCAAATCAATAACTCACATTCATTTTATATGTGGATCTCATATTTTATCAATTAAATCTTTGCTACACATATCTATCTCTGTAAAAAATTTGGGTTACAAATTTTGGGACCCTAACTGTTTTTGTATAAAGTAAAGATTGTTTTGAAAAATATAAAATAAGCTAATTTTTGATTTATTACACACAGACTTGTAAAAAATAAAAAAATAAAATGGTATGATCCAAATAAATTAAAAAATTAATAAATTAACTTAAATTACTTTCTAAAAAGTAGGGGTGTGTGCGGTGCGGTTCGGACGGTTGGAAAATAAAATTACAAACTGAATGGTGGGTTAGTGGATCAGCGGATTGACAAATTGCGGTTTGGATAGTTTTTGACAGATTGGCGGATTGAAGAACATTTTAACTAATTATCATACATTTGCATAATATATAATATTAATTTGTATAATGTTTTTTAGAAATATAACACAAAGTAATTTTATATAATATGTTTCATATATATAATCACTAATTTGTAATAAATTTCATATTTTAAATCTCTCTCACACTCATTTTTACATTGATATTTTATTAAAATTTAAAAAATATATATGTATTAATTATAGCGGAACGGTTCGGTTGACAGATTATAAATTTTAAAGTTTAAATCACAATTAACTATTAGAGCAATATAAATTAATACGAAACGATACAATTTTAACGGATTAAACGATATTTGGTACAACCCAACCAAAAGTGTCGTATATATTATTCTTATGACATTATTGGTATAAAAATATCAATGAACCGTGCGTGATGGTACCGGACTTAGATATCATTTCATTTCCCGAACTAGAACAGCCGATATGGTAATGACTAGTTTCATTAATCCACGCTCTATGGGAGCGCGTGAAGATTCGTCAATTTATATTATTAACACCGTTAAAAACACGAGTAATGCTATAAAAAAAAAATTATATATAATTTTCATAAATAATGATTTGTAATATTTTATTTTAAAATAAAATATTATTAAATATCAATTTATTTATAATAATAACATTGTGATAATATTTTTGTGAAATTTTTTATATCAATTTTATGTATAAATAATATTTTCTTAAAATACATGGGTAATATTATGGTACACACCTCAAAAGAGTGTGTATCATATATAAGTTATATAACATTTATGGGTTTAATTTCTACAAATCTTATAATTCAATTCTACAAGAGTCGTAATTAAAAAATATATATATAACCAAACAAAAGATAAGGTATGTACGAGCACGAAATAATTCTTCTCGTATGATCCTGTTGATCAAGTTTGTGCTCCTCCATACGTCATTGCTTTACTTCCTGAAAACATAAACGTGAGCTAGCCGGCGAGTGTGTGCCGGAAACCCCTCTGATGCCTAAGTCAGCAACTACACAATAGACAATAAGCTCTGTGTATTCTAGAGTAAGAATTAAGATACATGTCCATAGGTCTGGTCATAAGCTTTTATAGACTTTACTTTGGCACAATCCTAGTAGGATTCCAACTCTTCATATGAGAGTCCTCCTAGGAATCGCACACCCTACTCACTACCAACTAAGTGAGATGATTTTGCACAATCCTAGTAGGACTCTACTCTCCTTAGCAGAGTCATCTTAGGAGTCATACTCCTACTCACTACCAACCAAGTGAGATGATTTTGCACAATCCTAGTAGGACTCTACTCTCCTTAGCAGAGTCCTACTAGGAGTCTCATCACTGCAAGCCAAGTGAGATGGCTGAACCCTTTTACCTCAGTTATACATTCCTGACCGAACTGCCTTATCTCGGTCCCCTGCCATTCGGACCGTGTAATCGAAAGCCGATCTATCGAATGTCACCTTACTGAGCTATACACAGCTCGGCCCTCGCTATTGATGTTACCTCGGTTTACTACAGAACTTTTTTTACTTCGGCTGTCATCTTTACCTCGACTCTGTGCTCAACTAAGTAATGGAATAGAAGCATCGACCGAGCTATACCTAGCTCGGCCATCTGTGTTATCAAACACCTCGGCCAACCCTTGGGCCTAGTATTTAGGTAGCTCGGTCAACGCCCTTGCCCAGTTTGGTACTCAAATAAAAAGGAACCGAGCTACCCGTCGTCCATACTCCGGCCCTTATCTCGACCCATTACGCGGCCCAGCTCCCAAAGAAGACTCTTTCTAGCTCGGCCCAATTTGTTTACAAATTACCCTCTCAGAAAGTATATCATCTCTATTATTCTTTCGTTCATAGATTGGATTTATTGTATTATTTTGGGGTGTGACAAAATTGTAGGTCATATTCTAGTCCTAATAAATTTAAATTTTCTATTTAAATTATATCATAGTTTATCAATTCCTGACTGATATGAGCTAATTTGGAGGTTATAATATTAGATTACTAAAAAATAGCTAAGAAAATTTGGTTCAAGTTGATTTTATTTGTCAATAATTCTTGATTTAAGTCTAGTCTTTAGAGAATCGTCTAGTTCATGTCTAATCCATGAGTTAGTAGACTTACTTATTTATTTAATTTTTAATTAGTAAACATATTTTTAAAAAAATTTATAACAAAAATAGGAAATATGTATATGTTTGTTTGGTATATTTATTAACAATTAATTAAGAAATTATGTACTTATTCTTAAAAGGATAAATTACATTGGTAATCCCTATATTTTAACTCGTATTATTTTTGTCCTTGCAATTTTAATTTGCTCAATTTTGACCCTTAATTTATAATTTTGTCTCAATTTGGTCTAATTGTTATAATTGGTAGTTTTTTTTAATTTATTATTATTATTGAAAATATACATATGAGTAGCATCTGTTATACTTTTATAGACAAAATTATAAACTTGTTCAACTCAATAAGTTAATCTCAACAAACTCAATAATTATTTTCTTTCAAAAATCTTAACTGACATTATCAATTGGACGAAATTAATACAAAATCTAAAATTAAGGGTAAAAATCAAACTAATTGAAATTAAATAGACCAAATTGACACAAGAGACAAAATGCGGAGACTATCGATATAATTTACCCTTCTTAAAATATGTCCAATATTGATTGTATCAATATTAAGATATATTTCTATCTAAAAAACTATTTAAGACCAAATCAAGTTAGAACCTGAATAAAAAATTGATGGCTTATTAAAAATACTTAATAATTATAAATTCAAATTTGTTCGATTTTCATTTAAATTTTTTCATAGAATTAGGGATAATTTTAATTTATAATTCCAATTTTTCTTTGTATTTTTTTAAAAACATTTTAAAATTATATATAATTATAATTTCTTTTGAAATTTCCTTTTCAATCTCAAATTAGTTATAACTTGAATTTGGTTAAAATTTATTTTTGACTTCTCATCTACAAACACTAACAATAAACATAAATTAATTTTTTGAACATTGTAAAAAGGTAAATAAAGAAATTATTATCAATAACAATAATAACAAAACATATTTTTATTTATCATGTGACGTCTAACCACTGCATTGATAATAGACATTAATGATAAAATTTATTACGATAATACAACAATAATATATCAAATGATAAGTAACATGTGATCAGAATAATTTTTGATAGTCATACAAAAGTACCCAAAATTATATATAAAAAACAATATATGATCCATATTCAATTTTTATATGGTAAAATTCATACTTAATCTCAACCACATATTAGTTTTTTAAATCAATTCATCACCCAAACTATCTACTATTCTTTTAATATTCACCCAAACTATCTACTATTCTTTTAATATTCACCTTTTCAAAATCCATCCAAACATTGCTCTGGCCGAGCATATCATTACCCTTGTTGTTGCCACGCTCACCACCTCCACTAACCATTATTCAACTCCGGTCTAGTTTTTTTATCTTTGTAAATATAAAAGACAATATTGTGGAAATAAAAAGGTACCGTTAGAGTTTTAAAGAATTAAAAACAAAAAAATAAAAAAAATACTTGATTTTAGGTTTTCTTATTCCATATATGGGTGTTAATTTTATTTTTTTAAATCCATAAATTATGGAATAGTGTTCATTATTTAAAATTTTATTTATTGATGGGCAAGTCAATTAAATATTTTTAATTTTTTACAAATAAAAAATTTGAAAATTTTGTTTAAGAAATTTAAAAAATGGTCAAATCAAAAAGAACAATATAAGACACCTTATTCTATAAAATAAAATAAAATAAAAACCTCATAACTATATTATCAATTCACATATATCAAAAGAAATAATAACAACAATATAAAAAAATACACAAACATCCGCCCACAAAAAAAAAAAACTTTAAATCAACTCCCAAAACAAAGATTGTTAACAGATGTATATATTTATTATCAATTTAGTTGGAAAAAAATACATTGGAGAAAAAAAGTCATATAGAGAAAAAAAAAATGCTCACACGAAAATATAAATTTACAAAAAAAAAAATTATAAACAAACAAACTTGAAATAAGTTTGGCCTATTAGCAAAGAGAGAGAATAATCATTGCATCATTACATTTGGGGAGGAGTTGGCCGAGTTAGAAAAAAGATCAAATATTGAGTATTTTAAAGAGAGAATTGTATTGAATTTTTAATTTGATTGAGTTTTTAAAATTTTAAATTTATATTACTTTCAGAAAAAGGTGAGAGTGGGATGAATGTGGCTTACCATATTATTTTGAATTTTGAAATTCAAAATCATAAAAAATTAGTATATATATATATATATTTTTATTTGAATTGTTTTGTTTTGATCAACATTATTTTTGAAAAGTGTGAGGGTGACTTATCATATTGTTTTGAATTTTTAAAATTCAAAATTGTAGATAATTAGAACTTTTTTTTGTTTTTAGATTTTTGACTTAAGGAACTAGCCAATAGATTTTTTTTTTTTATTTCTTTAAAAATTAACAAAATTAGTTTGGGAGTTTGAAACTTCTACAATCATTATTCTTAAAAAGACCATTTTCTTTATATATATAGATTACATTTGTTTTTCACACCGTTTGATCAAATCAGAATGCATGTAAAAAATCATAATCATATTTTCATTCATTTTCATAATAAAAAAATAAATGAAAATAAAAACAATGGTGTCAATTGAATAAAGAAATAAATGAAAAGAAAAATAATGAAATCAATTGAAGATTACTTACTAGAAAATAATAGTTGATTGTTGAAGTAAGAGTTAAAAAACCGAATCTTACCGTTGCTATCTTGGAGCAGCTTTTTCACATATTTTGAAAAAGGAGCCGTTGGTAGCAAAGTTCTAAACTGTTGGACTTTTGTTAACCAATTAAAATATATATATATATATATATATGGGCCATTTTTTGATAAGTCCTATTTATAACTGTTTTGTTCCATAAAACCCAAACTGTTTCTGAATATTCCATTAGGTCCATTAATTGTTAAAGGACGAAATAACCCTCTCCGCCTCTCCCGCGTGAAACCGATTCTGCAAAAACCCATTCCTATTCGAAATATTCAGTCCACAATTTATCTAAAAAATTAATGTTAGACTCGAAACACGACGTCAACTTCCCATTCACTCATAAATGGTTTTGACGTTCTGTCTTCACCTCTTCAGACCCACTCCAAACAACGTTTGAGGCCCACTCAAAATCGAGCTCAATTCTGAATTGTTAGATTAATAGTACCAAACTATCGGGAAAATATAATTTTAAAAATATGCAAATGATTTTTGGGCAAAACCAAAACTAAAACAAATCGATATAATAACGTGATAAACTATAAATAGATAAAACCTGATCGAGTCGAGTGTGTGACACTCTCTCCTTAAGACAGATTCGTCCTTCCACCGGTGCTTAGGATTCAATGGACGTCTATCTCGCAGGATACAACGATCAATGTCTTGCACTAGCAGCACTACTATTGCAAGCCTAGCAAACTTTACTGTGCATGAACTCTCTTTATAGGAAAATTAGACTCATGAAATATGAAGAATAAATGCAAAGTGAAGAAGAATGGCAATTCACCATACAAAATGAAGCGAGGGACATGGAATATAAAGACTTCTATGTGACTCTTCAGAAAGGTTGTGATCCTTCAAAAAGACACATCCTTTCATCTCAAGAGACACAACCATTTGAGTAAATTTAAATTCAAATTTTCCAATAATCCCCCACATGAATGAAATTTACGAAAAGGACATACAACAATATGCAGACAAAAAGAGAGTACATTATGGAAATATCCTGCATCGGGATAGGTAGCTTTCGGCTTTGAACCTTCCCTAGTGAAAGCCTATCGGACTTACTAGATAATCAGTGGACGTAATGCCTTGAACTGTTCAGCCGTTTGTGTAAGCCCAGACAATAGAATTCACACAAAATATTTTCAAACACAGCTTAGTTCTCATGGTTGTGCCTGTTTTGGCCTTGGGCAAGTCCTAGTGTTTCTTAAGTGCTTTAGAAAATTTAGCTTTATCAATTCTCATAGAAGCGGCCCCTTCACACTCATATAGGTGATCCTTATTTCGAGTCTCTTAAATACTCCTCTTGAAAGATACCCTTCTAGGATTTCCAAGATATAAGTAATCATTAAAAGCATAGCTTACCCTAAGTTCCCTGCATACAACATATGTTGTAGATATCACTCTCATCATAGGAATGGATAGGAGTTAGACTTCTTTAGTGATTTCTGGCGAGCCACACATAACTTAATTTTCCCTTTGAACTTAGTTCTTGGGATCTCCAGTCATCTAAGTAGGGTTACCATTGTGATGACTCTGGTGTAATAGGCTTTAATCATATTCCCCTCGATAAACTTTTCCTCATTTGCTCTCTGGTTAAACTTTTTGTTTAGCGGCCGCTATTTTTCCATTTAACCTTCTCAGTTAGATATCATTAAATAGTTAGTGAATCCATTATATTATCCTTAGACAATATTCATAACTAAAAGCAAATGTCATACGGTGTTAAGTCCTTGATTACATCGAGACTTACTGTTACTCTATGCCACTCCCATTTAAATAATACATATAGAATTGTTCCTTAGGAGTTAATGAAACCATTGTTACTTCTACTCCAACTTTGTCCTATATAAAGAATTGAGATTCTTTGTGGACTTATTATCGGAACCGTTACTTTGGTAAAATCCTCCAAGCACCCCCAAATTTTAAGCATTCTAAGGAAACTTAATTCCTCTTATTGATGTATAATTATACAAAATATTAATACACCCCCACAATTCTGAGATAAATCAGAATATATCATTAATTGACGTGCTTGAACTAAATAACATGATGTAAACTATTTTGTGAATATAATCACAATACTAATTTGTCTAAAACCAATTAGACTTCATAACTTGCTTTTGCAGTACAAAGAAGAAACCACTAAACCCGGTTGTGGCCACAACACTTTGTCAAATAACATTTCTTTAGCGACTTCATAACTTGCTTTTGCAGTACAAAGAAGAAATGACTAAAACCGGTTGTGGCCACAACATTTTGTCAAATAACATTTCTTTAGCCATGATTAATTTCTTTTTGTTTACTGTAACCCTTAATTCCAATCTCAACATGGAATATAAATATCACTGAATAAATACATTTACATCTTATTTGTCTTATCCAGTATTGGTGACTGCGTCGACAATTACCAAAGTGTCTTTCACCCATGAAATATTTTAACTTATAATATTTCATTACGGAGTTATCAGTCACCACACCAATTTTAGTCTTTATTCCAAAGAATAATTAGAATTTCTCTTATGTCAAAACACATAAGTTCACATTTTTATCAATACTTTGATAACTAATTGACATCCATTTATAATACACCACATACCAAGTTGATATTAGTGACATCATAAATTGATTGTCAACTCTACAACATATGTAGACATGGAATCTCTCTTCCCCCACATTTGTGATAATACAGAAATTAGCACAAATAACATAATTCATTCCCAGACAAGTGTCACTGCCACAACTAATAATTCATTTTTGATGAATATTTGGGACAAAGAAAATTGAATTATCTTTTCTCATTCAAAAGATAAATGCCCACATTAATATTATGGTTCATGGTTAAACAAATTCTACTAGACAAGTAAAATAATGATTGATGACAATTTATGTCACAAACTCAAAGTTATTTTAAAAAAAATAAAATAAAATAAAAAATAAAATAACTTTCAACTTGATTATTAACAAACTAATAATCAACATAAAAGATTTTTCAATCATGGTTGGATATTTGATAATTTAGATTCAATGCACTGGATAGGAAATAGTATTGTCATTCAAATACATAAATACTTTCCTATTATAAAATCATGGCATCCAACCATTCTATTCCTGGTATACGTTTCAACAAATACCCTGCACATGAATTTAATTTGTTGCTAGTAGATTATGATAATGTGTAGGCAAGAGTGAAACATGGAAACTTAGTGCCAGAGGCTTAGACCTCATATCTGCACCATTGCTAACAGCCAATTTTCTTTTCTCATAAAAGATTTCATGGCAACATATGACACCAAAAGGCTCATTGCAAATTAATTAGAATTACTACAAATTAAAATGCACATGTAAAAAAAAAAAAAATTCCAAGTATATAACATATACTCTATATTTTCTCAATTTTTCAAGAATTTAGAAGCCAAAAATCATACCAGATTTTAGTAATTAAAATCATATCTAGATTTTAAAAACACATTTTGGAAAACTTCCACAAAATATTGGTCAAATATTTGTGTCTTTCCTTAAAAGGAACTATCAGATCCATACATTAAAAACAACAGTTCCTCATCAACTTGTAATTTCTGAATAAAACAATCAGTTTTTTTTTTAAAAAAAAAAAAACAAAACCAGAAAGTATTCAATCAAACAAAACAACTTGAAATCACTAAAATTGATTATTCAAACCAAGTTTTCTTAAAAAAAATGAACATTGATGAACTCCGAAACTGTTTCTTTACAGTTAGTAATTTGGATGAATTTATGAAGGAAACATGCAGTCATGCCCACACTTGCAACCCACCAGGCCCTGATTCCTTTCCAAGTATATAACATATACTCTATATTTTCTCAATTTTTCAAGAATTTAGAAGCCAAAAATCATACCAGATTTTAGTAATTAAAATCATATCTAGATTTTAAAAACACATTTTGGAAAACTTCCACAAAATATTGGTCAAATATTTGTGTCTTTCCTTAAAAGGAACTATCAGATCCATACATTAAAAACAACAGTTCCTCATCAACTTGTAATTTCGTAATAAAACAATCAGTTTTTTTTTCTTTAAAAAAAAAAACAAAACCAGAAAGTATTCGATCAAACAAAACAACTTGAAATCCCTAAATTTGATTATTCAAAGCAAGAGATGTTTTCAAGTCTAAACATTGATGAACTCCGAAACTGTTTCTTTACAGTTAGTAATTTGGATGAATTTATGAAGGAAACATGCAGTCATGCCCACACTTGCAACCCACTAGGCCCTGATTCCTCTCATACACATGATAGATATAACAAATTACATATATATATATATATATTCACACATGCACAGAAACATTTTGACAATGTTAAACCCATAAACAGAGATGAAATTTCTGTATAGTTAACCAAAAATTGAAATTTGTAAACCCATATTTTGATATACATAAATTCATATCAATTCTTAAGATTCATGATTAACCAAGTCTACCACAAACCAAATTGATATTAATTGACATACTGTTAGCACTTGTTGTACTTGTTCCGTCCATTCACATCTGTTCGGGGCAGTGTAAATTTGCCTATAAATTCTGTCTTGATTCCAGCAGTCTTGGGGATGATTAAACAGTCTCATATTTTGTCTTTTTGCTGTCCAAATTACTTTTAGTGCATTATTCTTCATTTTAGATTTAAGAATAATTATTCAGAGAGTTAGAATACAGGTTTGGTTCACCGAATAATTTGTTTTAGAGTGCTACTACAAGTTGATTAAAGATCATTGTATCGTGGAGATTGTTAGATTAATAGTACCAAACTATCGGGAAAATATAATTTTAAAAATATGCAAACGATTTTTGGGCAAAACCAAAACTAAAACAAATCGATATAATAACGTGATAAACTATAAATAGATAAAACCTGATCGAGTCGAGTGTGTGACACTCTCTACTTAAGACAGATTCGTCCTCCTACCGGTGCTTAGGATTCAATGGACGTCTACCTCCCAGGATACAACGATCAATGTCTTGCACTAGCAGCACTACTATTGCAAGCCTAGCGAACTTTGCTGTGCATGAACTCTCTTTATAGGAAAATTAGACTCAAGAAATATGAAGAATAAATACAAAGTGAAGAAGTATGGCAATTCTCTCTATCCAAATTGAAGTGAGGGAGATGGAATTAATAGGGTGTGTTTGGTTTGATTTTAGGAGATAAATTTTCAAAAAAAAAAAATTGGGAGAGAGTTTAGAAATTTTTTTGGTTTATTTGGTTGTATATTTTGGAAATAGTTTTGGAGTATGGGAGTTTGTGATGATTTGATAATTTGTTGTAGTTGATTAGATATATGTGAGAGAAAAAGTGATTGAGAATGAGAGAGGAGAGAGGAGAGAGGAGAGAAAAAGTGATTAATTGATGTGTAGGAGAGTGATTTGAAATTTTTTTGAGAAAAATTACAAACCAAACAAAATTTTCCTCCAAAATGTTTTTCCCAAAGCCAAACCAAACAAGGCCTATAACTCCATTATGTTTAATAGTCATATATTTATTAGTGAAAAAATAACAAAAAGTAAAACGATTCTCTTAACAATCAAGGTATTTTAAACAAAATATTCAGATGTTTTATTCAAGCATACAACCTATAATCAATCATGAATATATCATTCAAGAATTAAAAAATTATGAAACCATGAAATACTATTAACACCTGTTAATGTATTTGCAATCATCTACTTTCAAAAGGAGTTCACAATTTACAAAAGAATTGTCAACTATCAGATCATTATAATTCCATTTCAGTCTGCTCTTATTCTTCAAAATTAGCTTCTTCATCTTTATCCTCCTTTTCAGTTGGTAACAATTGTTGATATATCTTTTTAATTATTATCTTTTCTTCCTTTTCAAATATTTCAGTCTGCTCTTGTTCCTCTCAAAATTAGCTTCTTCATTTTCATCCTCATGTTCTGTTTGTGGTAGCAATTATTTGTATATTTTTTGTTCTTCATTTGTGTGTTTCAAATTGCTCTCCTACATGAATGAAAATTATTAAAAAGGATGACACAAATTTCAGCAATAAATTTACCATTCAATGATTCAAATTTATAATAAGACCAGCGATTTGGTCCATGATAAATTTATAACTCAATTAAGCAAATAAAGTATTATAAAATCATAACAATGAACTCAACCACACAATATAAACAGAAATGGCTAAATAATATAATACCAGAAATGTGAGAACATGAAGATTAACAAGATTTTATCACTGAATTAGTGAAATTAAAAATTTATCACTCAATTAAGCAAACTAAGCAAATTTATGACTGTGAGCAAAAATTTATAATTCCATATCGAAATTTATCACTGCATAGCAAAAATCATCACTCAATTAAGGAAATAAAGGTTATACGCTAATAAAACTTGTTTCTCAAATAATTTCCTAGCACAGATAAAATGCCTAAATAATTTTCTACTACAAATGTGACACCATGAAGATTAAGAAGAATTTATTACTCAATTAGGTAAACTAAGGGAAATTTATCACTGAATTAGACAAATTAAAAAAATTTATCAGTGTGAGCAAAAATTTATCACTGCATAACAAAATCTATCAATCATTTAAACAAAACAAAAAAGTTCAAGAAACTCGCCCATGTTGCAAAGATGAATCAATTGGCAAATTTGGTCAATGCATACCACAATATTTTTCAAATTGTGCAAAGATGAATTTGCCAATTGTTGTCCCAGATTTGCCAATTGTTGTCCCAGATGTGTGATGTTCCATTTTGCAAATCTTGGGATTGCGTTCTTGTCATTTGGTATGATGATGCTTATAGCGATCCCGGTTTGTCCTTCCTTTATTTATTGTATTCCGGACTAGGTTCCACGGTTGTGTTGTTGTTTCATTCTCATTTCCATCCTTTACTCTTTGTATTTGAGTCTTGGGTTGTGTTGGGCAGGTTGAAACAGGTTGGTTGTGCTTTGAAACCAAAAGTTGATGCCCAGAATTTGGCCTTCACGCTTGAGCGGGCCCTTTGTCGTTGCTTTTCCGCTTGAGCGGGCATTTTGACGCTCGAGCGTGAATTTCCATCTCCCAGTATTTTTTTCTCTGCAAGTCTTCGTACACTGAAGCGGGAGTTTTGACGCTCGAGCGTGACCCTTTGATTTTGTCCCTCCGCTCGATTGGGGAGTTTGACGCTCGAGCGGGGACCATGTCTGCAAAACTTTTGCAGGTGTGCAATCGACGCCCGAGCGGCGCTTTTCATGCTCGAGCGTGAGTTTGGGTCTGACACTCGAGCGGGGCGTTCCACGCTCGAGCGGGGCGACTTTTATATTAGTCCGAGTTTTGACTTTTTGGATCACTTTTCAACATCCTTTCTCTCTCTTACTTTTCAAAAAACCACCATTGGAGAGCTTTTCTCTCTAAAACCTCACATTCTCTCTAGGATTTGATCTAGTTAGAGTGATCTCCTACCCTTGAGCCTTTGCAAAAAGTGTAGAGCTTGGTGTGGGCTTTCTATCAATTTGAAATTTTTTTGATTTGGAGCACTTCGAGATTTCTACATCTTCTTCCTTGGAGCTCCGAATTTGAGGTAGGGATAACTACTCATTCTTATGTGCTTTAACATAGATGTTGAGCTATTTGTATAGATGGTTTGATTTGGGAAGTTAGGGTTTGAGATGTGTTATATTGAAAAGAGGAGTTTTGTCTTTTTGACTCATATATGTATGTTTTGGATCTTAAAAAGAGATTATTGATGTTGTTGATGATATTTGAACCTTTGGGTCAATATTGGAAAAAAGGGAGAAAATTCCATGTTTGGGCATATTTGGGTCATTAGTGTAATTAATGACATTTATCATGGAATCATGAAATTGAGTTGTAAATAATGAAATTGGTATAATATGAGATGGAATAGTGGAGTTGGATTTATTAATCACTCA